>CM057820.1:68431292-68778792 GCA_030067965.1 Latrodectus elegans | reverse complement strand
TATAAATGACCTTGGTAAATATAAATTATAATAATTTATAAGGTAAAATTACACTTTTTTCATGAGAGCATTAGGTTCTACAGTTTTTCTTTAAGAGATTTTTTGTGACAATTTTTTGTTATTATATAAAACTTCATAGTTCTATAAAATTTGTTGTAAATTTTTTTGTGTGAAAGAATCAAATTTTAATTTGAAAAATTTGAATAATTATCAGTTTTTGAAAAAATTATCTCCATAACGAAAAAACGGAATGCTTTAAATTAAGTGGCATCAAACAAAAATGGACTTAAGTTAGCACATTTATTATTTTTATTTATAATTCATAATGCACTCCCTTTAAATTATATGATTTAAAAAAATAATTCTTTTTCTTTTCTCATATTTATTATTATTTCAGACAATACAGGAACCAAGGAGAATAACCACACACAAAAATGGTAGTTTAATTTTTATTCATAAAATTTTCCAATACATATATTTGTGAACTTAAATAAGCATTAAAATTAAAAGGCATTTGATTTCAAATATTTCTTTTTAAAAATATATTCCTTATTTACAATGCACATAGTACAAGTTTAAAATAATATTTACTTTTCAGAAGAAAATTAAATCTGCGACAAAACTTTTTAATCATTAGAACATCATTATAAAGAAATTTTATGGTTTTTGAGGAATATCTAAAATTTCCAAAGCTTTTTAATACAGTTCAAGCATCAAAAATGCTAAATTTTTATTTCAAAAGCTGTGATAGTAAACAATGCAATGAAATATAATAAGATTAATGTATATATTGAGCTAAAATATATAATACTGAAAGCTTTAAACAAATAGCAAAATATAGATTAACAGTTTTAACATTTTATATAATCATATAAGGTTCACAATAATCTTGAACATATTTTGTTGCCAAAAATAATACATAAAAATAGTCTTTCTTTGAAATATGAGAAAAAATTCAATCCTTCACAAAATAAAAAAAATACAGCTGCAACATAAATTAAGTACATAAACATTAATTACAAAAAATAATAAAATTCAGAATTGATTTATCTCACTTCTCTGAATATAAATAAATGTAGATTTGTAAAGTTTAAGTAAAATACTGATTACAAGTCTTAACAAATCACGTTTTATACACAAATAAATACTAAATTTTTCAAACTAGTCCTGCATCTTTGGCCATTCCATAAAAAATAGAGTCTTTATCTCGAAGTAAAACCTCAGGAGAATCAAATTCTGCAACTTCTCCCTGATCTAAAACCATAATTCTAGAAAAACAGAACATTTTGGTATAGTTATAGGAAGAGTTACAATTGCATTCAATTTAAATAGAAATTGACGCTAAAAGCTTAAAATATTACAGTAAAAACAGTACAAAAAATACTGTGATCAAGTTTTTAATACTATTCTTAAGAATAGCATTTATAATTAATATTATTTTTAAGAAAGCAAATTAAATTTAAGAAATGCAATAGTAAAAATAAAATGTTTGAAAAATATTTCCTTTAAATAATATTAATTTTCCAGAATAAAATTAATTTCTCCAATAGAATCATTTTCAAAACAGAAAATATTTCTACAAAAATATATGTCATTATATGATAAACCTAATATACATTTCAAACTAATTATCAGCATCAAAACTCAGAGCTATATATTCTACTCCCAGCTTTTCAAAGGTAAAACCGCAGATAACTCGATATATTAATAAATTGCAATGTATATGAACCAGAAATAATTCATATTAATCAGGAAAGCAATTAAAAGAAAAATATATAAACTATAAAATATGACAAATATATTAGTAATCGAATAAATCAAACATGACATAGGCCATAGCAAATTTTGGTAACATTGAAAAAATTTTATCATGCATATCATTGTTAGAAAATTATCGAGACTAATTCATAGAATTAAAAGCTTATTGTTAAAAATAATAACCATTTAAGTATGCTAGCTAAATTAATACAAAATTGTGATTATGATCAACTAAACTGCGATTATGATCAATTGTTACAATTAAACTATCACCAAATGAAAGAATTAACTTTTAAGAACAAGAGTAAGAATTGTGGCTATAAAAAAACAGGTTTTCAACTATGTTGCTGTAATTAGATTTGATAAAAACATATCTAACAAACTAAAAATAATGATGAAATTATGAAAGAATTTCGAAATTTAGATGAAAAATTATTTTTAAAAATAAACCCTAATTTCATGTAAGAATAATGTCAGAGAATTTACCAACACATACAGAAAAAATCTTCTAAATAATCTTGAAATTTTCACAGATTTCCCAAAAAGACGCAATAAACTTGCTGAAATCCATGGTTACAGTTATAAATTAATAATTATTTCACAAATATAATACCCTGAACACATTGATACAATACTTTGATAAGAAAATAATGCATATTTCAGGGTAGACACACCTTACCAAGTTATCCAAATGATGTGAAATAACAGCTTGAGAAATCATAGTAGTAATTTTGTTCTTGTTTTAAAAAATATATGTAACAGAAATGAATGCCATCACATCGATTACAATAACAGTTTTCGATTATTTTATGAGAACTTGATGGAGGGGTAAGTTGTTGATTCATATAGCTAATTTTAGCAAATACTTGGACACATCCACGGTGCTGAGGCAGTGATAAAGATTATTGGAACAAGAATATAAGGCAAGTTTAAGAGGTACATCCATAGCGACGTCAGCGCGCATAGATCAACATATCTGCAGACTTCTGGTGCTTGCCTTACAAGAAACTTCTAAGTTCAATCTGCAGCATGTTCAAAACATCCTGCATGTTATCTATAAGTCAAAACCATTAACTATAAATTAATTCCTAATCGATTAAGAAAATCAGAAATCTCGCAATATAAATCAAAATACAGGAAATATGTCGATATATACATCCCACAACCTAGAAGACAATGATGCAGTGCTCTGCTTTGTTAGGGCGTCGTTGTAATTATCGGAAGGTAGTATTCCCGAAAATGAAAATGACAACTGAATCTTGACTTAGCTGAGCATTCGTCATGTTCACAAAAGAAGGCTGGAACATGTTAAACAGGTCATGATTGCAATGTCCTCTAAGTGAAAGGGTACTTCTGCAGGTAGCAGGCCAAGTATTGAGGATCTTCTGATTGGCCCATCCTTTCGAAATACAAGGACTCCCATCTGGCTGCTTCCACCGAATTGGCAAAAGCCCAACTTACAGAAGTATGTTGGTTTAACAACATAGATGCCAACTTCTACAAGAGTGTCAGACTAAAGTACTGTGGACAACGTAATGACACAAGGTTGTGTTGAGACAAACCATGCTTCTATTTCTTCAATGATAGTCCCCGCATACGAGTGTGGCTTTGATGTGAAGATAGGGGCGATCTTGCAGCAATTGTTAAATGCAAAGCAGCTAGAAAATATGACAATGGATGTAGAGCTCAAATGCGTCAATACTAAGTCACCAAATTTCTATTCGGAATACTGTGATGGCCAATGATAAGTCTAAGATGTGTTGTGCTCTCCTAATATAGTGGTTGCTTAATGTCCTTTACCTAAAAAATACTTAAAAAAACCTGACCAATCATTGCTTGCATTAGATAATATGCTTTGCAGTATATATAATGCTTGAATGGTCTCCATTTTCTCCAGCTCTTTCACTAGTTATACATATCTGTTTAGAAATGCGATAAGATGCCAATTGCAGGCCTTGCAATAGCCATAATCATAAAACCAGAAGAACTGTGGTAGACAGAGCAGCAAATGGTTGACAAGGAATTCAATCATTCCTCAGAATGTCATCTGTATTTGCAATGATTCTGTGTCTAAACGTGTTGTTTCGTGTATCTACGGTGGTTTTACAAATTACTGAGTCAATGATGTCCATGCTTTATATTGAGATTATAATTTTGAAATAAAAATTACTTGCATTGTTTGTTATGTTTCTTTGTGTTTGCTAAGTTTCATCACTTTCTGAAGACTACTCGCATTTTCATTAATAACAAGTAAAATAGAGTTACTAAGATGAAGATTAAATCACATCCTGCAATTTCAACATAAATTGCAATTATAAAGAACAATTACACATTTTGAACAGTACAAATGATTTAATTTATTAACTATAACTTAAACACTTCATTATATACATAAATTGGTTTTTATAAACGAAGTTTACATTAGATCAATACTATGAAATATTATGTGTTCTTTTTATGAAATATTTGTGTTTTTTTTATTGAAAAAAAAATACTGTTCACTCAAAACTACCAACAATGTTACATAATTTATTTATTAAAAAAAGATACATGCAATCATTTTGGGAACTGGTTTTTAATTGCTTAATTCGAGATTCACATTTTTAGTTTCAAGATGGCTTTGAGAAATTAAGCAAGCAACATAGTTCATAGAAATCTAAAAAACATGTAACTTACCTATTATAATCCATGACAGTATTGAGACGATGTGCTATTGTTAAGACTGAAGCATCTGCAAATTCTTTTCTGATGGTATCTTGAATGAGGCTGTCTGTTTCGAGATCAACAGCAGCAGTTGCCTCATCTAACACCAAGATTTTAGTCTTCCTTAACAAAGCTCTAGCTAAGCACACCAACTGCCTCTGTCCAACGCTATAAAACAGATGTAAAAATGTCTTTAAATTACAAAGAAGTCTGGATGCAAAATAAGATTCAAGAAATTATTTTTCCACATAACTGAGCATTGACACTCAATGTTAATACTGAGTAAAATTATTCGATTTTTACTTATAACAGGAATGCATACGATTTGTAAAAACTATTTCAAAGAGTTTTCATTTAAAATGCAGAAAAAATATTAATGAATAAAAAATTTTAATCTGCAATCATTCCATTTTATGGTTTGGTTGGCACATTTATTGCATTGTGGTTAATTTGACCATGAATTCCAGTTGCTAGTTAATTCTGAACCGATAAATGTTTGTGTTCGAGTGGGAATCAAGCTCAGAAAATGCTTAACTGAAAAGAAGAAGAATATTCCATTCAGGTGCCCTGTGGGCAATACACTAAAAATTAATGCTGGAAGGCTAAACGCTGTTGATACTGAAATTTTGTTTTACTTTTTGTTCTATGGTCATCTTTTGGCCACACGAGTTAATTTAATAGAATTAACAATTTAAAGCAAACCACTATAACCATTATACCTAAGGTGAGAATCAAAATTACAAACTATTGAATTAAAGTCAGAGGAATATCCATTCAGATATCAACACAGTATGTTGATAATTACTTAAGAGTTGGATTATTTGTCACCCTATGTTCACTTTTTGCTTCAAAAGCTAATTCAAACAGGATCTATAGCTGAAAATGTATTTCAAATCACTACAAACATCATGTAGCTCTCATAATGTCTTTGTGGTATGACAGCAATTGACACAAAGGGAGATTTTGGGTTCGATTCCAGCCGCTTTTGAATGAAATATTGATTTTGCACTTTTAACTCCTGTATGTATAGGTGCTGGAGTGTTTTATTGGTTTCCTTTTCTTGACCAAAACGTGAATACAGTTTATCATTGATAAAAAAGTTATTCTAGAAGGCAATTTATGTTATAGAAACTAAAATGCCTTACAGCTTCTGGCTGTTAAGCTATTTACTAGGCGATGTTAGAACATCACTAGGGACAATACCCGAATCCATAAATTTCTGAAGTAAATGATAGAGAACATTCTATTCAATTGCCAGCCAGGCCAATAGCTACTCAAGAATAACATCCTGAATACAATTCCAATATCATGATTTTATTTATTTCTCTCAACAGTAATTATTTTATTCCCAAGAGCTGATTAAATAGTGACCTACCTACAATTTAAAGCACATTCAGAACAACTACAAACAATCAAGCCCAAAGTGAAAATCAAACCTGCGAACTGTTAAAATGAAAGCAGATAGCTAATAATTTGCCAGCCATCTTAGCTCAAATCTCATAAAGCTGCAGATATCAGAATATATCAAAAATACACAAGTGAAGCCTCTATATCAGGTTATATGAAAAATCAGACAATTAACAGGTCTGAATTAATATTTGCACTTAGAAAGCTCTAGAATATCATTCCACTTTCTACATACTATAACTACATTCAAAATAAGTTTATTACACATTCAACAATAAAATATAGGACAATGGGCATGCATAAATACAAAAATACACAGAGAAAGTACATCAGATGATAAAGTGTAGCTTTCTCGTTTATTATTTTCTGAGAAAAATAAGCCATATTGTCAGCCACATTAAAAGTAGAAAAAATTAAATTATACTTAAAGACCATTTCATGAGTGACATTTGTAGAAAACAAAGATTAAAAGACCAATCAGGAAGAGACAAAGTATAATTTTCCCTAAGGTGTACATCCATCCTTTGTCAAGTAACCTTAACAAGGGATCAGTGGACACATTAAAGGATTTATTATGCTCGACAATTATTTGGGATCATCATAACCTACAAAAAATAATCTTTAGAATGAAAGATAACAGGTTCGCTCAGTTATTGTTAAATAATAGAAGATGGGTATTTCATTTTCATTGTCTGGTTATATAGCAGAAATGAAATACCCATCTTCCCTCCATACACATGCATATTTGAGAGTTTTCAAAATTTTCACTCCAGATGACATGCTAGCTCTTCCTTTCCCTAACTGATTTATAAAGTCTACTTTCAGTAGACAAAACCATTGCAAATTTTCAAATGCCATATAAGAGATCTGAAATATTAGGCTAACTATTATGCATCGTCAAATTTAAGTCTCAAACCTAAAACGATTTCTGAAAAGAGCAACAACATCATTAGAATTGTCCTATTAATCGAAATTTTTAAAAGTAGTCAAACGAACAATTTTTAAGACAATTAACAATATTTTTATAAACTTTTAATTTCATTAGTCAATGCAAAGAAAAAATTTCTTTATCAAGGGAATTTTATTTACAATCCTTATTATTGATTATGAAACTTCTGCTTAGTGACTAAATAATAAAATTAAAAAAAGAATTACAGAATTAAATCTCTTACTAAAGAACGACTATCACAAAACACTAAACAAACAATGTATAAGGAATGTAATCTTTATAAAAAAAAAACTGTCTTTCTTTTTTACAACATTTTCAAATACTTCAACAGTAGAACTCCAATTATCAGAGTTGCTTTCAGAATTTCAGCTGAGTAAATTAGCCAGAAGAAACGAAGAAAAATTAGAAAAAGAAAAAAGCTCAAGTAAAGTAAGAAAAGGTTGAAGATGAGAATGACATAATCCTTGAGGAATTCAAAAACATTTTTTTGAAAATTTCTGGATGTTCAGAAATCAGTACTGAAGATATAGGAGAATGGATTATTGGTGAGACCCTAGATTTCAAATTGCAAATGATGGTAAACTTATTTAAATTCTTAATTAAGATGATCTGTTGATTAAAATGCTCTTAATGTCCAAGTTGAAGCAGATAGGAGACCATCATCTAGGAAAGCATTTGTTAGCTTTGAAACTGATAGAAGTGGATAGAGCAACAGCCTGAGTGTGACCACATGCAAAATCTCACTGTGAAGCGAATATGTGACATGGCTGCCAGAAAACAAATTAAGGCCGAGAAACAGCTTACTTTGAGATGTTTAGCAAGCAATGACTGTCATTTGCAGCACTGTATTAATGTATAGCACTTGTAAACACTTTAACATGTAAAGTGTTGCATTTTCATTTAACTGTTCAAAAATTATTTTTCTTTAAAAATATGTAGTTTTTCCTACGATTTCCCAAAGATAACAATTAATTAAAATAGACCCTTTTTCGAAAGAATCAAATCATTTGAAAATTTGATTATCTCAATTGGATCCGATCCTGATTGGATCAAATAATTGGAGTTATATTGTATTTTCTATCAGCTGAATTAGCAAGTGTTAGCAGGTGTTTATTAATATACTTGTTTCTTCTTAAAAACCAAAAAATAAACTTAGCTATAAGAAATAATAAATTTATATCTATAGTAGATTTTCAAAAATATAAATCTAGAATACAAGGCATACAAACTATTTAACATTATTAAAATATTTATTCTTTAAATTTACTTCCATATTCAACTATATTCAATAACAAGAAACTTTATTCCTAAAAGCAAGAATGAATAAATATTTAGATAATATTTCAGTTTCACGACAACACTCGCTTTCTGCAAACAATGAATCATTCAAACAAGACAATTTAAAATTTAAACTGAGGGATTGCAAACATCCACAACTCAATGGGAGAATGGGACTTACAAATTATAGAACTAAGGAACAGCACAAAAAATCTGAGTGAACACATCCATCAATCAGTAAGTATAAAGTTTTCTTTGAAAGAATGATAATTTAAATCCCAGTTTTAGAATATAACCCATTGCTTCTGTCAATTGTTGAGTAGGAAAGATAACTTAAAACTCATTACAAAGTGCCAATTTTTAAAATTAAGAAGTGAAATCGGGTGGAAGGATTGGTATTTAATGAGTACAAAGAATGCATATTTAATACCTATTATAAAATGTTCAAGCAGCTGAAAATTTCCAGAAATTCGAACAAAGAAATTAAAATTTTTATTGAAATCAGGATTTTTTAAAAATAAATATTTCTCTGTAACATACTTTAAATCAGAATAATGGTTCTATAATTTCACCAGGTAAAATAATTCAGATAAAAAAAAGAATTGAGAAAACTTAATTAAATTAGTCATCATTCTTCAATTTGTATAGCTAGTGACCACGTTCAAACTTTTGTATAGTAAGTCAAACGTGAATAAAAAAAACTAAATAAATTTAGACATGCCCTACAATCAGCTTCTATTCATTTTGAAGAAGACTCACCTCAAATTTTCACCTCCTTCTACAACTTCATGGTTGAGACCATCCTCCAGACTGGAAACAAACGACTTGAGATGGGCATGCTCAAGAGATTCCCATATCTGAGCATCTGAATACCAGTCAAAAGGATCCAGATTCATTCGAAGTGTGCCAGAGAACAAAACAGGATCCTGAAAACCAAAAGAAAGTTAATTTTTGATAGAAATCTTATTTACCTTTTTTTATACAAAAGCAGTTTCTAATATTTCATTAATAATTGTTGTATGTGAATTATAAATGTATAAATTTAATGTTTCATTATACAGAAAAATATCTATAATATTTGGCAAAATTAATTCAAAGTTAATTAAATGAAGCAAAATTAAAGTTTTTCCATTAAAGTAAATTTAAAGTTTCTACACTTCAACTACTGATAAAAATTATTAATTTTGTTAAATAAGTTTTTTATTAGAGCTAATTTATTCGTTTATTAATTTTACTTTTAATTGAATAAAATATTATTCGTAAATTAAAGAAAACTAATTATTAATGATTTCATTCATGACAACTGGAATCAGAAAAAAACATTAATTAAAAAGCCTTTATTACAATAAATATTAATAATTTCATTGTTAAAAATATTTATTAATGAAATATATACATGCACGCACACACGTATATATATCCTAATATCTTTATTTGAATTATTATTAAAAATAATTATTAAAAATTTGAATAAGGATATTAGGATTAATAATTTCATTAATGCTTCATCCAAAGTAAGATAGCATAGTCTAGATCAGTGATTCACAACTACTGTGTCACAGAAATTCTGTGTGTGTTTGCTGCCAAATCTTTAAAGTGTACAAAAATTTTAGAATAACATTATATAAATGTATATAATGTTTCTTTTTATTACGAGGAAAATTTGTTTAGATTAAAAGAAAAGTACACTGTAGGAGAAAATTTGCTTTTACAGTTAAATCTATATTTTTAGTTGAGAACTGTTTTTTTATCATTATTAACTTATTTTTCATAAAGTTAAATGTCTGCCCCACATGAAGAAATTTCAGGTCATATTTCAATAACCACTGCATCTACAATTGCAATTTTCTACATTTATTAGTTTAAATTCAGCTATTTTTTTTAAAAAAAAAAGGAACTGCTAAATTTAGAAGAAAATATAAGAGTAGAATTCATTTGTATAATCAAATGTAATTGAAATTATAAAAAACATAAAGATTAAATTTCTAATTAAAAGTATTCTTATTACCTTGTAATTAGTCCCTTAATAAATGTACTGCTGTTTTTGTAATTTATATCATATATGTTTATTTTATATTCAAAATTATTAACATAAACTATTTTACAAAATGTATTATAGTAAATAAATTACTTTAAAATTTAAATTTTTCTTTGCATGCTGCCAAATTTTGAAATCTTCATAAGTGTAAATCAATGATATAAATAAAGTAAATTAGATTTAAGACGTTAAAACAATTAGATGTTGCACATCTATTTTCATGTCAGAGTTCATGATAATTTAATCAAAAAATAAATCTTAATATCCTCATCTAAAAGAACTAAGCAAGGGACTTCTTGGTGTAAAATCAAACAAAAGAACATACTTCATTGACATAACATCTATTAAAATAAACTGTTAACTGTTATAAACTGTTTGATATAAAAAAGGAATAGAATATCGAGAAAGGAGGAAATATGAATCCTCTAGCAGACCATAACAGCTTAAAGCCATTCTAATGCCTTTAAACATCTGTGCATTCACCTTCTGGTCTGAATTTGCTTATAGCTTAACAATCACTTTTTCATGAAAGAATTTAACAGCTGCCTACAGTATGAAAAAAAAAAAAAACAATGCATACATTCATGTTAGAGATTCTATTCAAAACCATGATCAGATTAACAGTTTGGTTTAGTTTGTTTTTGCTTAATGGTCATTTTTTGAACATGATGGCTAATTAGATTGGGATCTGTAGTTTAAAATGGATAGCGAACCACTACAAATTTCCATGATTAGGTGGGATTTAAACCCACAAACTGTTGAACTCAAAGCAACAGCGTAAACCAAATAGCTCTCAGTTCGGCAATCAGTTGAACAGATGCAGTGGCTACAATCCTACAAGTCAGATATTTGTAAAAGCTGTATCTATTCAAATGCTCATGGGATAAGTCTAGAGCACTAACCAATATGTTATCAGATCAATAAGGTGCCTCCTAGAAGAATTTATCATAAATAATGGACTATGGCTTCTATCTTAACATATATGCCTGTAAGAAAAAGAAAAGCCACAAGCATTTCATGTTATTCAGAAATGGCAGGGATTGAACACAAAACCAACCATTCTGAAGACTCTAAAACTAGTCCATGATAAAGTTCAAAGAGTATGAAATTCTTTCATCACAACTTTTTTCATAGAAATGTGTTTCGCTGAATGTTAGAATTAAGGAACATTTTGTTTGTTTGAAATTCCAATTCAAGTAATAGCTTACTTTTAAAAGTGTACACTCACATCCATGAGGAAAATAAAAATATAATTTATCAATATATTAAGTCATTACACTGCTTGACAATTTGCATAAAAAATTATATTTATTACTGCTTCTCTTAATTTTTTTAAAGAGAATTACAAACAATCTTCAAATCAATTTTTATTTTGCCTGTCATTTATAGTTTTAGAAACATACATAATCAGGAACACAGTTAATAATTCATACTAAAATACATATTTAACTTTTATAAATATAATTTTTAAAATACAGTGTTCACATTCTCATTTACAATAAAATCATAATATGATTTGTATATATTATACAAATTTTTTAATCTTTTTGAATAGTAACTAAAGAAAAATGATTACTTGGGGAATGATTGTAATCTTAGACCTAAGATCATGAAGGCCCAATTTATGGATGACTTGTTCATCAATACTGATGTAACCTTCACTTCTTTCAATAATTCTAAATAGAGAAAGCGTAAGAGAGGATTTTCCAGCTCCAGTTCGGCCAACTATTCCAACCTAAAATTTAAATAAAATATTTTTATAATAACAAATAAACAAATATATAAATTAATTTGACATTTTGTCCTAAGGAACAGGACTGAAGTAAATTATTCCTGCTTATTAGTTTTATTAAAGCTTAATGGCCAAATAACTGTTTCACTTTTAATAACTTTATATTATTTTATATTTAACAGAAGTTGTTCTTAATACAAAGCAGTAAAAGATAATGAGTAGTTTGTCCCTTTCAAATCAAACTATTATATCATTATTTACTTTGTTTTTAAATGAACCTCTTTTGCTCATAAATAAAAATTCATTTACCTTTAAATCATAAAAAATAACATATGTTGAATAAAGCATTAAGATATCCAAAAAAACTAAAATATGCAACTAAAAGAAATGATACATTTTGAAAAGTGGAATCTGTTTAACACACTATTACTTTGGACTACTTATATGGTGTAAACAGTTTAAAGTGGCTCTCCTACCAGTAAAAATATCTAAAGGAGTTTAACCAATGAACTGATAGTCAAAATTGCAAACCGTTCAGCTGCCATTTTGATTTACAGTTCAGATTTTAAAATTGGTTTTAAAACTCTTCAAAAGCGTAAATTTACAAATCTGTTCTTTAATTGATATCATAACTTTATGAAATTTAACTGTAAAATTCACCTTTTCACCATCTTGTACATCGCAACAGATTCGTTTTAGAACTAAATCAAGACCTTCACGATACCTTGTGGAATAATTATCAAATAATACTTTTCCAGTGGAGGGCCAATCTTTTGGTGGTCTATGATCTTTGATAATCCATTCAGCCTGAAAAAAATTTCAGATTAATGAATTTTATTAGAATTGATACAGACAAGCTAAGAGTTCCAGTACCTTAAAACACAAATGTATAGCATACAGGTAAAATATCTTTACATAAATAGTTTTATGATAAATTTATCAATATTAAATTATTAGATTTTTATAAAAATTAAAAAGAAATGATATATTACAATTTTAATACATGTAAGAGCAAATTTTAAAAAATATAAAATATTTCTAAAATATATAAACGCTGATTTCAATACATAAAAGCTGATATTCAAGATAAAATTTACAATATATTAGAAAACTTTTATAGCCCAAAGGTTAAATATACCATTCCTGTCTAAATCATATTATGTTTCATGGATTAAAGATTAATATTAAATTTTTTATATGATTCATAAAAAATTAAGCAGAAACATCTCAAAATTACCATGCATATTTAACTAAAATAAAAACAAATTATGAAAAGTCAAAAGTTATAAAATATAAATTATAGTCAAGAGTTATAAATTATAATAAAAATTAAAAATTATGAAAAATTTGAAAACTACTGCATACATAAAAGCTGATACAACCAAATTAAGATTTGCAATATATCAGCAACTATTTGTAGCACACAAGTGTATTACACAATTCTTATCTAAACTAATTGGAGTTTTATTATAAAATATTTTAAACTATTGCTTAGTCTTCACAAAAAATTAAAGTGAAGCATAAATCACAATTTGTAATAATTTTTTATAAAATAAAAACAAATTATTAAGTAGAAAACAAAGTTAAAAATTAAGGTAAAATTTTTGAAGAATCAGTATTAGACGTTTTTGTAAATTGAAAATATAAAATATATTTAATGCAGTTTTTACAAGTCATATAATTCGCTTTGAAATTCAAAATACTTGAAATTCAGAGAATGAATTTAAATTCCATAACTGAAGCATTATTACAAAAATTATCTTACGATTTGTCTTTTCAAATTTTTCTAATAAGGAATTTCTTATAATTCTGTAATTTTCATTCTAATAATTAGTGTACTTTTCAAAACTGTTTGATTGTAAGCCATTTCAATTTAAATTATTTTAAGCTATAAGATCTGTAGGTATTAGAAGAGAATTTATCAATCACAAGTGTGCCCAATCTTTTTTCTCATATACAATACAAAACAAAACTACGATGCTGGTAATAACACATAAAACACTTAAAGTTAACAGTTAAAGTATGAATATACACAAGAATATTTAAAAAATATGCCACATTCATACAATTTTACTCTTGTATTATATTAACTTTTGATGTGACAAATATAAAAGAACATTTCAGAAATACTGATTGTAAGTGAAAAAAAGTTTGATTTGAATAAATGTGGTGGAGCTTGATGCATGCATACGATTTTCTTATATTTGGTCTAAAATATTTCAAAGCTGTAATCACAATAATATGACAAATATTTTTACTGATTTAAATGTAATATAATTTAATGAAATCTCAATCTTATAGTTATAATTAATGTTTCAGATAATACTTTCCACATTGTGAAATTAGTCAACAATTATCATAAGATTTATAGATCACTTCACTCTATAAAAAATCTATATTCATGAACACTAAAATTGATATTATTTAATAATTAAAGTCTTATAATTTAAATTAAATTTTATACTAGAAAAGTGTATCCTAGATTTCCATGGAGTCCTCAAAATTCTTCATCTACAATAGATATTTTAAAATACTTAAATATTAATCAACCACTATTTTAAATAGATTAAAAATCAATCAATTTAAATTTTATTGATATTATTGAAAATCAATTTTAAATTGATTTTATATGAAAAGTGAGTTATATTATAGAAATACAAAAATAAAAATGAACGAAAACTTTTTGTAAAGAGCAAATATCTTGATAAAGAAGTTATTTTTTTACTTGATTTCACACAAAACTATAACACTGCTTCAGCTTAAAAATATGAAATGCCAGAGATGTGGAGGAGTTCATACTTGTTAAAGGATAAAATAAACAGTTTTTTTTTATTGAAATAATTTATAAATTGTATAACATCATTTATGCATACATTGAGACATTAACATATAGCAGAGTTATCATAATGTATAACATTAATATACAATATGTTAATGAACTGCATTATATATATGTAATAACAATATTATATCAATTTCAAATAAAGTACATTAAATTAGTAAGTTTGCATAAAAAATTAAATATATTTAAATGTTAAAAAATTGAATAACAGTGATAAAGATGCAAATTTTAGAAGCTTCTATAATCATAAAAACTTCAAAGATAAAGAACATTCGCATTTAAGTAGATAAACATCAGTGAGTATTGAAATTAATAAATGAATGATTCATACTTCAGTAGGGGTATGAGAATACTCAATAATTCGCTCTACAGCAACTATATTAGTTTCCAACTCAGAGCTCATTCTTACCAGCCAGCTGAGAGTTTGAGTAACCTAAATAAAAGAGAAAATAAAAGCAAATTTCAAATTTTGGACTTTTAATATGGATATGATATATGAGTTTAATAACACATACTTCAGTATAATAAGTTTAAATATACTTATAAGTATAAACATTCATATTCATAAAAATATAACTATTTAGAGAAACATGTATAAAAATTATTAAACATATATTTTTCTGAATAATAATTTTTATCAAATGTGAATTTTCTGTTGCATGGATGATTTATCTAAAATAACATAATAAATACCAATCATCATAAAGTAGAAAAATTTTAAATTATATCACACTTGAATATTTTTATTTGTTAACTTCACAGGAAATATATTTAGTATTTTATATTTAAAAAATAAAAACAGTTACAATGAAATATGTTGTATATCTTAAGAAAAGTTTTAAATTTTAGTAAAATTAAATCAAGTTAATTTAATATATTTCTTTTCATAAAATATAAAAGGTTCCTCGCTTCCAAGAAAAAACCTTTTCCCTTTTAGAAATTTAAGAAAACATTGATTTATTTAGATATAAATCCTACCTTCATATGAACACTTGTGTACCAAATTAACTACCAATTTATATAGTGATGAAAGATCCTAGAAATCAGAATATTGCTTAATTTCTGCTCATCAATATTTAATTATTTTTAATAATAAGAAATAATAAATTTTTGGTGTTATTAAAAATTTTTTTATTAAGGAATTTAAAATTTTAATAAATTTTTGGTGTTTTTAAAATTTATTATCCAGTTTATAAGGAAGTGTTTTTTCTTCATTTAAACTACCACTATATGAATATACTCAGACTGAATTTTCCAAACATTGTTAATAAATTAAATACTGATAAAGCTAAAGAAGTTTTAATTGCCAAAATAACAATACAATTTACATGTGTGAAATTACAGAGGAAATTGGTAATTAAAATTTAAAGCAATCTGTGAAAAATTAAAATTATCTTAAGAAACTATCTTAAGTTGTGCAAGGAAAAAATTAGAAGCATAAATTTGAAAATATGTAAGTCTTCAATAAATATTTCCTGACATAATAAGAAAATTTAATTTTACCTCAGAAATAACAACTTGTACTTCATAAACAATTTGCATTTTATTTTGTACCATAAATTTTATTTTTTTTAACTCATTACACATTGAACACTATTTCTGAAATTGATTTTTTCATTATACTTGGCATGCTTTTTACAAAAAATTCATAATATTCTGAAAATTATTTTAAAAAAAATCTAAAGTACTGAAGCTTACAAAAAATCTGAAAAATTCACAAGCATAGGGAAGTTTTAAAATAAAGTAGTTAAAAAGCAAAGTGTTTTAGAGAAATTATCATTTTAATGAAAACGACTAACTCACAATGTCTATGACTAAAGTTCTCATAGTGATAATTTCTAAAATAAATAATTCATTTTAATGCTACTTTAACAATACATTAATTTCTGAGTTTTGCATTACCATAAGTGCATATGTAACTGACAATCCAACATTTCCTGGATCTAATGTTTCTCGTTGTAATACAGCAAACAAAGCAGAAAAGAAAATTATTACATTCCCAATAAAATCCAATCTAATTGATAACCACCTGAAACAAAAAAGTTATTTATAAATTTCTCATTTCTAAGTATTAAATTAGAAATTTATAAACTAATAATTAAAAAACGAAGAGACTTCATAATTAATAGCAAAACAATCTTAAAAATATTCTATCTGTATGTGTCAATTTAAATAGTTAAAATTATTAATACTCTCATATTAAGTTGAATTGCATGATATTGTATTTTGATTTTCTGAAATTTTGCAAATTAAACTTATTATGCATTATAGCATAATTTTAAACTTAAACATTTTGAAAAACATAATTAAAAATTATCTTATAAAACTTTTTATGAAGTTAATACATAAAGATGTAGTTAATTTATCAAAAAATTGAAATAAAAGTTTATCATAAGCTGGAGGTTCATTTTCTTGAGGAGATAAATTTTATTGTTAATATTATAAAAAGAGGCTTAGTATTTAATAAAAAATACATTAAAAATAACAATTTATCAAATTTTCATATTTGTATCAGTTAAAATTTTATCAGCTTAAATGTCCAACCTGATGCAAGATTTAAAATGTTCCTGATAAAGAGTTAAAAGCAGCTCATAAACAAAAAATAAAGAATATCTATTACATACAGAAATATTGAAATCATTCTATTGTTCAAAAGTTACACAAATGGAATTCATTTGTCAAGCATGATTATGTAACAAGTTTACATGTCCTTGATTTCAGAAGGGGGAAATACTGAGATATTTTGTTTAAAAATTAAATTTAGCAGCACTGAATTTCTTCTGATTAAGCATTTATATTCACTTAAGTTGATGTAAATGGTACATAGAAGTTTCTACAATAGGTAAAAAAGACATGGTAATCTGGTAATCAGAAAAATATAGTCAATAATATCAAAATTTGGAAACATTGAAATCCCAGCAGAAATATTTGGATATCGAGCAAAATATACAGCAGAAATATTTGGATATCGAGATACTAATTTAGTTTAATATTTGCTAAATCATTTAATTTCAAGAGTAAATAATAAGATTTTAAAAGCTTCACAAAACATGTAGCCTTCCCTAATTGTTTTTATTAAAAGCAATTTTCTAATATTAAAAACTTATATGCTTACTTCAAAGTTTGATTTGGTTTGTTTATCATTCAATGGTCATTTTTTGAATGCAAGAGATAATTAGAACAAGACCTACAGTTTAAAGTCTATTTTGAACCACTGCAAACATCCAAGCTTTGTGTGGGTATCGGGCACAAGAGCTGCAGATCCAATGGTAAAAGGGCTAACCATTTGGCAGCCAACCCAGTGCCAGAAAATAGGTCAATTTTAAATTCAGAAATATTTACATAATAATAATTTGTTTGTTAGAGTGAATGAGATTTTCATATTTGAATTTTTAGTAATTTTACATACGAAAAACTTTATCATGACAATTAATATTTGACACTAAACTTCTTTCTTTTATAGAGAATTTAAGGTCTTTTTATAAAATCATTCTTTTTTTAACAATGTTTTGCAAATTGATTTCACAAAAATTCTTATCATAATGGGAAATTTATAAGTTTTTCAGCAATATTTTTTATATTTCAAGTTTTTCTATAAATGCTGAAGATTTAACAGCAATATCTAATTCTGATCTCCAAAACAAATAAATATCAATTGATGTTTACAGTTTAAAATAAAAAATAATATATCACATACAATAACAAATAAAAATTCTCCCTTACCTATTTGCTGTTATGCTAGGATAATAACAAATCAAGTTATTATCTACCAAATTATTAGAGTGGTCACAGAACCTTTCCTCTGCTCCATATGCCCGAATTGTGCTCGTTCCAGACAATGTCTCAGAGAAATGAGAATAAATGGGAGAGCGAGTAATAGATTCCAATCTCTTAAGCTGCCTACTGGTAGACAAGTAAAATCTCTAAAATCAAAAAATAAATTAATGTTGGCATTTTTAAATTAATGTACATCATTTTTACAACAAATTAAAAAACAATCATAAAGATAAATTTTTTTTATTATTAGTATCTAATAACTTGATCGCTAAAATGTAATGACTGTAAGTTACTTCAGTATCCCAATTTTGCTTAGTAAAATTTTAAAAAAGGAACAAATATTGTATGCTAACACTAAATTTCAATAATTATGCTGCTACTTTTTAATACTTATTCATTTATTTTGGTGATCTAAAAAACATTTTGCAATTTTCAAAGAAAATGTTTTACTAAGAGTGACTGAAATAATGAATGATTTCCAGGAGAATGTCACAAGAGTATTTTTTCTAATAATTAAAGCACCCTATTCATTTTTTAAAAATTGCATCAATAGATCTATAAGCACATAAAGATCAAACTACTATTATTAACATGCTTATATATAGAAATTTTTTTATCAATAAAAACTCAACTTTATAAATAGATAATAATTAGATTACAATGCTAGTTAATTGTTGTGTAATAGCTATCTCACAATAGCTGTCTCAATATATAAAATTATTATATAACTCCTTAAATACACAAACTTCTTTTAATTTGTCAAGAAAAGCTTCAATGACATTAGACTAAATAATATTACAGCATTAAAGAGAAGTTGCACTAAATCTTACATAAAAGCTTATAAAGTTTTCCTCAGGTCTAAGTGAGTTTATTTTATTTGGGTACTAGTGTTTTTCAATTAATCAATTCATATTTCACTTTCTATGTAGCTACCAAAAACAAATTGTGTTTATATCACAACTAACTTGGTATTTCTCCAATAAATGGGAATAATTTTTAGCAGTAAAAATTAATAAAAAGAAAAATGTATAACATTTCAAACAACGATTATTTTGGAAGAAAAATTTAACTCTTAGAAAATGTTTAACAAACCCTTTTAAAATTAAAGTTAAGTGTTTAAAGTTTACCATTCGAAAATTGTGTTTAAAGTTAACAAATTACTATTTTACCATTCGAAAATTTTAAATTTTCAATAAGAAGATATTAAAAATAAAAGATTTGATTAATTGCTTGAGTTCTAAATTACAGATGCATGTAATTTGGAATTCCAAAAAATATGTTAACTCCATTGATTTAAAACCACACTAGAATACACTTTTAAATAAAGCATACATTTCTAAATTTATTTTGTAGATTAGTTTCTTTTTTTTATGTAATATTATACCAATTTCAAGCAAATATCAAAATAATCACATAAATTCAATACACAAATATTGTCATTATTTTCTTTAAATGCAACAAATACTGTGTAGACTTTAGTTTAATTTAAATCAAAACAATAAATACAGAAATAATAAAAAGTTGAAGAAAATAATTAAAATTTATAATATACCTGGATGAAATAATAAACAATAAGAGTAGGTATTATCACTACAATAAATAATGCTGTTTGAATGCTGATGATAATGAGTGTTGATAACACTTGAAGGAGACAGGAAAGCCATGATCTTAAGGTTTGTGGTATAGTGACATCCACCGTATCAACATCTTTCCCAAACCGATTCACAATGCGGCCAAGTGGAGTTGTGTCAAAGAAAGACATGGGAGACTTCAGCACATTAATTAGAACGTTTGAATGCAGAGACTTGGCAGCAGCAAGAGTTCCATAAGCACAAGCAAATGTTCCAACAAATACTGTAATAGCTGGAATAAAATACACAGATATTCAGGAATGTCATAAAAAACTTTATTTTGCAGTACAAAGAATACAAATTGAGTGACACTACATACCAATATTATATTTGGTTTAGTTTTGCAACATAAGAGGCTACATATATCATTTCATAACCTCAAAAATGATAAGAAAAAAAAAGTACACATGGAAAATTTCAAACATTTTTTTATTATTAATTTAAAATAAATTTTTAAATACTTCTATTCATTAATATAAAAATTAAAAATAAATTAAGCATGAATACTTATTAAAATTATTGGTATATTAAATAAATTAATTATAATCGAATTTTCTTTATAATTTAAAATTTGCATTTTAATATTGTAAAACCTTTGTTGCATTGTTGTTAAACTGTTTTGATTGTTATCCTATAACTGAATAAGGCAGTGTAATGCAAATTTATACAATTATAAAAAATATCACTCATATTTAATAACATGTTCCATAAAAATGAATAATTTTAAAGAAGTTATGGAAAAAATTTTCCGCAAACAGAACATTAAATATTAAATGAGAAAACATTTTGAGCTTCACATAACAATATTTTGAAATAATCATGTTACACAAGTACAAGACAGCTAATTTTTGTTTCTAAAATTAATAAGTTTTAAAAGTAATTTTTCGATCAAAATCTTAGTTAAAATATATATTTCTTTTTCAGCAAAATGCAAATTTTAATATTATAAATAAAATTTGATTATAATTTATTTATTTTTAAGAAAGAATTAGGAATATTGCATGAAGAATATATATTCATGTCCAGCATGTCCAGATCAACATATGAGCTAAAAGTTTGGAAAATTTGGTTTTATCAAGTTTTTGAAAAAATTGGAACATGTAATAAGTAAGATCTTCAAACATTCTAAAACTGCTGTTCATAATGTTTAAAATGTGAATGATATTTTTACATAAAATATAAGAGATCCAGAAGGGAGAAGAAACTATCAGCTACAAAAAAAAAATAGATAAATTTTCAAGCTGGTAATGAAATAGAAGTTTCTACTTGTAAAATAACATAAAATATAAATAATATGATAAAATTATCTTACATACAGCCATATAGGTCTCTTAAAAAATTAAAAGTTGGTATTTAAAAAATAAAAATCAAGTTTGTTAAACCACCTTAAAACACAGGCTAAGTACCCAAAAAAATCCTTACCAGGGATATTTCTTGGAAAAATATTTCCAACCAAGATGTCAAAACTGAATTTTTTTCATTGGAAATTTAATTTTAACATCTTAGTTGAAAACATTATTAGAGTAATTAAAGAACAGAACCAAAAGATTTCTTCAATAGGCACAAGAATAATGACAGGTAGATAGCTCTATGACAGGTTGATAGCTTTTGCATTTGATAGAAAATTTGAACAGAATTGTGTACTTGGTAAAATGAACACATTTGTTGATTAATAACTACTTAAAGTTTTATCTTACAGTTCTCATTAAGAAGATTCAAATGTAAATTTCAGTAAGCCATATAAAGTCATTCAACTAAATAAAATGTTGCCTAAAATCAAGAGTCCTATTTAGATCAATTAAGAATTGTTTCCAGGAAAATTCCTCTGTAATACAAATTTGAATTTCACAGAAAACTTTGGAGGCCATTAGGGTTGTCAAGTACACACAAATAACTGCTAATGATTCTGTGCACAAGTTCATATTAATTAAAGAATAAATGAGACAAAATTTCCAAACTAATCTAAAAAATTGATTAATTCATTGTACCATCTAATATCTTATGTTACCTTAAGAAATGGGAGATCAATTTTGATTCAGTTAAAAAAAAATTCTGAGTGGTGGGCTTCAGAAAACTAAATGGTTTTAAAATTATGCAATAGATATTTAAAAAGATTTGATAAAATATTTAATATGTTTAACATATTTTAAAAATAATATGGTTACATGTATGTTTCATTTATTCAAATAAAATTTATTTAAAAAAATATATAATAAAAATCAGAAAAACTATGATTTTTATGATTTCATAATATTTTGCATACTAAATAAATACAAATTGCAAAGACAAATGCAACATACTTTGCGCCAATCCAAGTGCACCATAAATCGACAATCGAAAATCTCTCTGTGCAATTGCTTCTGTCCCATTCAAAACTGGATCTTTACCCCATTCACTTAGCCATACATTTGATCCAACAGAGAAGACTTGCCAAAAAACATAACCAAAGATAATCAATGTGATCCACTTATATCCAATCGCACGCAAATACTCCAAATATACAGCAAATTTAACCTAAGTAAGATACAGAAAACTATTAACAATATAATGTAATAGATTTTATTTAAATACTATATATTTTACTTTAAGATATTAATAATACAATAAATAAAATTTCTACGTATACAATTTAAAAATATTAGACGACAGAATCCAATACCACTGAAATATTTCAACAGCAAAATATTAAAATGAATTTAAAACTTTAATTACAATTTAAACTGAATTTAAATTACTTACTGTTAATAAAAATTTAAAAAAGCACTTTCAGTAATTTAAAGTATGTTGCTTTAATAATGCCTAACATTTTTAATTAAAAATTACACTTAAAAATATCTACAACTTTATTTTCCTAGAATTTTTTTGTTTTCTATATAGATTATATATTTTTTCCATAAAAAAATCAAAGAAAGCACAAATCTATGATATTTTATTGTTATACATATTGCATATAACTAGCATTAAAACTTAACATATTGCATATAACTAGCATTAAAACAATTTGTGTTACTGATATGTGCAAGATAAGTTAAGTAGATAACTTATCTTGCACATATCAGTAACACAAATTGAATAATAATCTCATGTTGATCACAAAATTTGTGAGATTTTAACCAGTTGATTGCAATGTAGTTACAAAATTACTTGATGACAAAAATAATGGAAAATTTTCAATTTGTGAAAAGAAATATACAGAGAAAATAACAATTATTAAATGGTAAAGAAGTGTTCAGAGAAATTGCAATTATATGTGCTGAAATTAGGAAAATAATAACAGTAGCTAGTTTTTCTTTTTGTTTAATACTTTTGAAATTTAATTAAATTAATAAAAATAATTTAATACTTTTGAAATTTAATTTTGTTTAATACTTTTGAATAATAATTTAATACTAAAAAATTTGATTCAGGTAAAGATAAACATTATTTTATACAACATATTGATAAAATAACTTGTGACTTTTCCTTCAGAAACATAAACTTTGGCAATGAAGGTAAAGTAAGGCATGACTGTCTTTGACAGGAGATGTTCTGAGAATTACTTTCTAAACTACTTTAATGAATTTATGTTGCAAAACATATAATTATAAAATGTCAATAATGATAAAAATATTGTGAAATACATAAAATTAAACAGAATGTGATGAATAAGAAATCGAAATTTACGAACGAGTGCAAAAGAAATTATACTGAGCGTTCAACATAAGTTCTTCCAGAAAATTAAAATATGGACCAAAAAGAAGCTGGAAAATTTTCTTAGAATGATGATTTTGTTACATTCAAGACAAAAAAATTGGAATTTAAGTTATGGAAGGACAGTGACTATGAAGGAAAATCTAAAGAGCAGAAATGGCCTGCAAAAGGCTATCAAGACAATATTGATAAAAATGCATACTAAAATCAGTTCAAGTAAATTTGATTGCTTATCTTTGATCAAGTAAACAGCAATTAGTATTGACTGCTTATTTCTGCAGATAGAAGACATTAACTGCAGAAATAGGCAATTAATAAAAGTATCCAATCAGTAAATAGTATACGTTGGCCAACCAGAAGTCTCATTTGATTTACTCTTTTTAAAAAATACTTAAGAATAAAAATACATGACAAAATAAATTGAAAAAGTAAGAAATATTACCTTTATTTTCTTTCTACATATATAGTATGTATCTTTATTTTTGGTTACATTTGGTATGTACTCTTAATTTTAATTATCGGCTTAATCTCACCTGTCCTGTTTCAGCAGTTTCTATTTGAATCAATTTAGCCCCTTTTTTAGTTAAAGATGATGATTTCTCATCAGATGCTGACATAGATCTGGAACGTTCTTCAGGTAACCTATTGATAGACATCATTGACATTCGACGGCTGTCCTCCAGCTCTGAGTGATGACCACTCTCATCATCGGGTATGCTGCTTCGTTCAGATAAACTCCTGAAACAGGAATTTGTGGAAAGTGAAGTAAGCATACTAAAAATGGCATAAAATATAACAAAGCACACTTAGTAAGCAATAAATAACTTTGGCAATCCAAGTTTTTAAAAAATGCTGTTAATATGAACACAATTCAATGGAAGAAGAACAAGAAATCTGTGATTGTCACAAAGAATCTTAATTACAGAGATAAGAAAGAAGGAATCTAATAATTAGATCACATTGAAGTGGAGAATAGTTGTAAAGAAAGAAAAGATCCCACAAAAGGAAATAGTACAAATGATGTGTGTGAATACTATAATGATGTACATGAATATACTATAAATGAAAGTATCATTGCATTCTTTTATCTAGAATGGCTGATTAACAAGTTTATCATTTCATTCATTTCAATTAAATAATAAATATCACTACTTTTACACTTGTTTCAAACCATTTTGCTTCATTACATATCTAACATGTTATATTAAAACAAGATTATTAGCACACTTCCTAGAATATCTGAGATTAATTTTGTGTATCTCTGATTAGCACTATGATACCTGTTAAAAAATGATCTGTTGCAAGCATAAACTCAGTCTAATATGATATCTAGAGTTTAAATTATATGATATTTTAAAGATAAATTTTAACATCCCAAGGAAAATAATTTTTGTTTTTTTATTTGTTCTTCAATAGTCAATTTTTGCACACTAAGTCTAATTAGACCAGGTTCTACGATTTAAAGAGGATTCCAAACCTCTAGAAACCAAAGGTACTAAAGGCAAGAATACTAACTATTCTGCTGTCTGAACAAGGAAGAAAATCAGACTTGTTGAGCTTTAGTTGATCAATTACTCGCAATTTATCGTATTAGTTATCTTTTTTTTTTCCACACATGACAATCATTTAGAGTCTACATTTTAAAAAGAATATCAAAACACCACAAACATCAACTTTCAAGATGGGAATCAAACCCATAAATTGAAAGTTCCAATGCTAACCACCATTCAGAAACTAGTTCAACTTGAGGATTGAGTTTCAAATCCCTAGAGATCACATACAAAGCTCTACAAAAAAAATTACTGAAATAAAAAACAGTACATAAAAAAACTGACAAGATTTTCCTTCCAAATACAATTTCATTTATTTTAAAATCTGTTTTATAACATGAAAAAAATCCAAAATTAATGATTTTAAATATTAATAGGAGACAATATTTAAAATGATTAGTCATTAAATACTTAAAATATTAAAATATCATTTTAAATAATAAATATGATAAGAAATAAAAAATAAAATAATATTTAAAATGATAAATAATAATTAAAATGATAATATTTTAAATAGTAACAGAAATTAAAAATCAAAAAGTATTAAATATTACATATAAAAGATTAAGTAATATCTAACATTGCATGTGATTTTTTTAAATCACAAATTCACTAACAAAGCACTATAATAAATTTTTAATTTTATTATTTATAAATAATTAATGTAAGGCATTTAATACCTCATTAGCTCACGCACAGCTGGATCAATTTCATCAACTTCATCCACCTGTGTGCCATACTGGACCAAAAATTCAGCAAATGGACCTTTGCTGTCTACAAGTTCTTGAAATGACCCTTGTTCTGCTATAGTTCCATCCTTCATTACAAATATGTGATCCACTTGAGGTAAGTAAGTTAAAGAATGTGTCACAAGTATACGAGTCTGGGAAAAATCAAAGGATAAAAGTATAAGAAAACACAAAAAAATTAATTAAGAATAAAAAATTTAAGAATTTTTTCAATGATTAACTTTCAATCTTTTTATCACATTAACACTATTAAAATAACAATTTCCTTCAACAGATCACTCTTAGTTTTCTTTAAAAAATATAGATAGCTAACAATCCACTTACAATTCTTATAACTGCACATGGAGAATTAAATGATAAAAACTAGGCAGGTAACAAAAAATTAGAAAATGTCATTCATTAAATTGGGTGTTCCATCATCATATGATAATGAAAAAACATCGTTTTCCTTTATCTATTACTGGTTAACAATTACTTACTGGTAAACAGTGTATAAACAATATTGCATAAACATGCACTGTAATTTCACTAAGTTAATTTCAATTAATGATTGGATTGAATTTGAAACATTGATAACATTTTTTGTGAAACAGTGACAAAAAACAAACAGTGTGAACAATGAAACAGTTATTCATTATACTGACACAATAACTAATCTGACAAATATGAATAGATATATTTTGTAAGAAAATTTTAGTAATTTATAAATATATAATACTTGTAAAAAATTAATATCTGCTCAATGATATTTTAGTATTAAGTGTGAAATTAGGTAACAATAAACCCCAATTATGCTTAATATTTTTACACACAAAAAAGCAGATAACAGCAGCATTCAGAACATATACATAAAGATCAAGACATTCAAAATTAAATGCCTGAAAGAGTTTACAATGTGCAAATAAATATGAATTTAAATAAAATGAAACTGATACTATTATCTGATATATAAGTACTAAAAAATTAAATTAATATACAAAAATTTATCGTCAATAGAAAAATAGATTCTTGAAATTCTGTACCACTTTTAAGTTCCATCCCTTTCCAACCAGACCTCATTTGGAATTTCTTGTTTAAAGTAATCAGATACAAATAGATCATTAATTCTGTTTATTGCATTAAATAAAATAATTCATTTTTATATCTTAATACTAATAAAAATTACAACAGTAGTTTAAGTATGAAGATGAATAACATGTAACTATCCTTTATATCCCATAATTGAAATCTTCAAAGACCAACAATTTTAATCATAAAAATCTGTATTTTAGAGTATTATGAAGTTTTTTTTCATAAAATCTGTTTAAGTATAAATTATCCATACAATAGCAAATGGGGCTAATCATGACAAATGTGGTTTCCATTCAATTTTTTTTTTCCAATTCCACCTTTTCCATTGTACCTGTATGCACAAACATAGTGCATCTGAAAGTTGTAGTGCAGGTAGTTGGAAATCAAGACTCTTGTTTATAGCACTTGTATACAACACACATTTGTAAAGTAAGCACTAATTTTCATTGTAGGTGAGTTGTGAAACATTGACCTGAATATAATTTAAATTTTGTGAGTAGTTGTGCATGTAAATTTTGCTACATAAAAATAAGTAAATTTGTTTTTATGCTTTTAAAACAGTTGCCAATTATACTTTTTCTGAGATGTAAATCAAAGAATTTATTTCAATTAGGATTACAGAATGAAAAGTTTTAACATAGCAATGGAAAATAAGACAAAAGTTGAAGGAAACTGAAACTTTCAAGAAAATTTTGTTTTTACTAACAATAGCACTGCATTGAATTTATGATTAAAAATTGCAAAGAAAGCAATCGCATCAACATTATGAAAATAATCATACACTTTTCGATTCACAAAAGCATTTAATTCAAAATTATACACTGTGTAACTAGGTTCCATGCAATCTAGTCTTAGAATACAACAAAAATTTTTAACTTAATTTAGTCACGAAAATAACAGAATAAATTAAATTAGTTTCTGCTTTTCAATTTATGTATGTATGTTGTTCTTTATAAAAATCTGATTGAAGTTCTCTAATTTCATATTTGCAGACTATAGAACTATTCAAAAAGTCATAAGCTTTTTACTCTAACTATTATTATTTATTAAACACTACAAAAAAATTATTTTAAATTTCTGCATAACTTTTCTAGTAAAAATATTCAAAAATTAATGTTGCTGTAACTTAAAAAAAGTTTCTTTAAATCTGTATAATTTATAAATGTTTCATTAACAAACCTTAGATTTCAGCATTCCAGAAGGCCCAATAACTTTATCAAAAATATGTTTCCCAACATGTGAATCTACTGCTGAAAGTGGATCATCCAACAAGTAAATGTCAGCATTAGAATAAACAGCTCTCGCTATACTTACTCGCTGCTTTTGTCCACCACTTAAATTTATACCCTATAAAAGCAAATAACATTTTTCAATATATTGTAGAGAAAATTTTACTATGGAAAAGCATGGGTAAGTTTCCATTATTAACTCATTTGGTTTTCCAATGAGTACATTTACGCTTACTTGAATATTAAACATTGAAATGGGGCCAATGAAATTATGTGAATTATCTAGATGTATTAGTAAAGTGGAAAATTAATTAATTGTTACATAAATATATTTATTATAACATTTTTATAATAAAAAACGGCTGCACGAATTTTACTCAAATAATTTCCTATTAACGCAAGATTGTAATTTAATGTTTAAAACTGTCCATATATTACAATTATAATCAAATTATATTATTTTTTCAGCATCACACGAGGTCATGGTTACAAAATAAATATTTGTTCAATCAATTATGTAAGTAAAAATTATTTTTAGGAGGAAATTTATAAGATTCTGGTCATTTTTTTTCTCAAGCACTTTTATATTATGTCTTAATATTACAGTTTCATAAAATGTGGTATTTATGTAATATTTATATATTTATTTCCAAACTTCTAAAAATTTTTATGCTTTTACACATCTTTATGGTGCTCTGTATCAAAGACTCTACAGTTATATTACAAGGTATTTATAATTATGTAATTCATTTTTATTCCATGTTAACAAAATGAAAAAAAAATCAGAGCTACAGAAACAATATTAATCATACAACACCACTGTACTACCACAGACATCTATCATATGAAATTCTTTTTAATCTTCAGTTCAAATATAAAGGACATTTTCATTATTTATATTATGCAATTGGATTTAAAATTAATAACTGAGGACAAGAATTAAAAACTAAATTAAGGAATTTGTTCTAATTTTTAAAAGAGGTGACAAATGAATAAGGTAATAATAATAATAAAACAATGGTAAATTTCTAACAAACCTTTTCACCAATTTCAGTTAGAATACCCCCTGGTAAAATTTCCAAGTCAGGCTTCAGACCACAGTTTTCAATTGCATCATCAAATTTTCTTTTCGATAGACTTTTAGAAAACAAAATATTATTCTGAAGGGTAGTATTTTGAATCCATGGTTGCTGTGATACATAAGCAACACTTCCCTATAAAAAAAATAAAACATTTTTATGAATTAGGTATTATTTTTGTAAAATATTTCAATGAAAATATAGTTGGTAATTTTTAAAATATATTTATATTAACTTATATTTTCATTTCCTTTAATCATATATTCTACTATTTTAGTTTGAAATTAAAGAATGTGCATTAATTGTATATGTAAAGAATAAATAAACAATGTGGGTAGTTTTCATGTGGGTCATATTGAAAGTATACTTTAACTATTACTTTTACATTTTATAACTTTTATTTTCTACACTATTTGATAAAAAACCATTAATATTTGAGTAAACAATTTATTTCCACAAACATATGATTAACTTCAACAAAATTATCCTGAAAAACAAATTTGCCATATCAATTAACAGTTTGGTTTATCACATTTCAACCACTTTTTACACACAAAGACTAATTTGATTGAAACTTACAGTTTAGATTGCAAATCTTACGATATCAATACTCACGGTGAGAATCGAACCCATTAATATTTAAGAAGATCATTAATCATTCAGCTACTAGTCTGGCAGCACAAATTTATGAAATAACAAATAGTAGGATCTGCCCTATTTATTAAATCTGCTAAAAAATGATTTTTTTAACTATTGTATTGTACCTGAAATATCCTTACACTAACTCATTAAACAAAGTAGGAGATTGATTGATGGATTTGTTGAGGAAAAATATGTAAATTGCTAATAAATTAAGACACTGTTTATACATAAAACTGTTAGCTTTAATCAATAAGGAAAAAGATTGTGGACAACAAGTTATATTTCACAGAATTATCACAGTGCAATGAATGTTATATTATCCAACAGTAATTTCTCAGCAATAAAATAAACTAACACTTATCATTTTCTTATTTGAAAATAAAAAAAAATCAAAAAAAGTTGCAAATATCAATTTTATCAATTTGTATAAATATTTTTTTACAATTGTTTATCAGAAAGTAATATTCAGAAAATTTGGTTTTGTTTCAATAAATAATCAGAGATTAAGAGAAGAATTATATCATTTATAATATACTTATGTAGTTTGTCTCACGTTTTAATCAAAATTTTCATGGAAGTGTAAACACTCATACAGAAAATACTTTAGTCGATTCAACAATCTTAATTTAAAGAGTCAGAAAAGCTTTTTTTCACTAAAGTAAAAAGACATGAGATTAAGGAATCGACGACTTAAAAGATAGTTACTATAATAACTCCAGTATGTAATATAGGATATCATTAACAACTTCAAATAGGATAACATTATAATGCACATATGGCAATACCTCTAAGGAAACGACCTCAAATTTTATTTTGTAATACACAAGAGAGAGATGAAGCTATATATTTCCAACATTATCCTTTGTTTTAATCGTTATATTAAATTAAAAATTGAAATACTTCATGCATGTATTTTCTTATCAATATATATATTAACAATTTTTTAGCTATTCTCCTTTTTGTAAGATAGTACATTACTATAAAATAAGGATTTTAATTAAATAGAAAAAATATGAATATATATTCTATATAAAGAATAGTTGCACAGAATGTTAAAATTTTTATGCATTGAAAATGTATTTTTAAATGAAGAAAAGTTTATAACATTGTAACTGAACTGCAAGTTACATGTAAAGCACTAAAATAAATTTATATGTTAGTATTCCTAATAAAACCAACTTTTAACAAAGTAACTGTAAATTTAGATGAGGAAATTTATAATCAAATCATAATAAATTTATATTCAAGCATTTTAAAATATTCCACAACAGTACTTACATTTATAGACACAGTTCCTTTCACTTTTTCCATTTCACCTAAAATTGCAGATAACAGCGATGATTTTCCTGATCCCACTTGACCAACAACTGCAACTAGACTTTTTCGTTTAATGTTCAGATTAATATTAGATAATGTAGGTTTCACTTTACTTTTACCATTTTCTTCTGTTGTCAATTCCCATGAAAATTCTCCGTTTCTAACTGAAATTGCATGCCCTAACAACAAAAATCAATATTTAAAGGCTTATCAATATTAGTATATTTTGTATTCACTAATTTTTCCAAACTTTAGTAAATATAAATTAATAATTGCAAATAAACATAAAAATAATACAGTTTAAGCTCAAAGATTTGAATAGCATGCTGATGTTAACAACTAATAAATAATTTTTGTTTAAGTTGCATAAACATAGTTAAAATTCGTATTTATAATTTGGTAGTAAAATAGTTTAATTAAGAGAATTTTATTTAATAAATTTTAGGTTTCTAACGTTAATATCAATTAAGTGAAAGCTTATATAATTCAAGCAATATTGTTTACACCATAGGTTCCCAAAGTGGTCCAGGTGCACCCCCAGGGGGCCAAAGGAGACCACACAGGAGGTCCATGTAGACGTGAAAAGAAAACAGAGATTCACAAGTTGTAAGTGAGGGTCCATGACATATTTTTTGGTTTTCATAATTAAGAACAAAAATTTTGGCTTGGGTTTACCTGTCAACACAGGCAGGTAGCATCATTAACTAGGTAGGTACTCAAAAATATTCGAGACTCAGTTCAAACATAGAATGGAATAGAACAATAGATAACAGTACAAATGTACACCACATGTCACACAGATGATTTATCAAAAAATTATTAGTATTAATAAATAATTCAGCAACCTATTTCCTTTTTTCTAAATAGTTCCTACAGCAGAGAAAGTATAAAGTGACTTCTGCATTTAAAACTATATACATGAATAATAGAAAGTAACAATATTTAATAATATCACTGAAAATTGGAAACCCAATTCTATAAAGTTGGAACTTAATTTTAAATTTTTCAACAGTAATTAATTATATTTAAATGTTTAACTATTCCTTTATTTTCTCAATTTGAATTTAATAAAAAAAATAATTTTTTTATTTTAATTTACTGAATGTTCATGCTTTTCAATAAAATGGAAATTTTTATGTGTACTGGTAATACTTATTTATTTATTACATACAATGTACTTAAATACACAGTAAATTGTGATATCACTGAAAAATGGAAAGTTAAATATGTATATTTAGAATTAAATATAAGAAAATTTAATAAATTATACTGAAAAATGCAATATCAAAAAAATTGATTTAAAAATTTTTATTATTATTTATGTAATTAAATTCATTTAAAAATTGCCCTAGATTTAAATTTAAAAGATTATTACATAAGTGACAGGAAAAATTATACATCATAAGACAGTAATAATTATTATAATTTTTTTAAATAAAAAACCTGCAACAATCATGAGAAATTCAGTTACTTAAAATATGGTAGTTAATTACTTTGATTAGGATTGTAGGTGACATATTTTTCCAGCTCCTTACAATTCATGAATTTGTTAATCCGTTTCACTGAAACACTGACCTAAAATTATTTAAAATAAAATGAACATAAGGGTACGCTTATTACAACTACATTTTATAAAACAAAAATCTATAAATTATTCATCCAAAATTAAAATAAATTCATTTAAAAACTGCATTAGAAAATCATTTTAATCATCCTAAGAGACATCTAAATGTAAAGATATTTTTAAAAATCACCAAATCACTGATACAATTAAAAAGTTCTAGTCGTTTGAGAAACTGTCTTTCAGAAAAAGAAAAAAGTCATTGGAAAGAAAAACAAAATCCTTCATAGGAAAATGATATTGTTTCTGAGAAAGTTTGAATTAAAAATAAAACTATATTGATAAAGAAGATAAATGTTGTCACAGTTATGATGCTAAAAGATGAATTTTAAATATTAAATTTAAATAATTATCTCATTCATCAAAAAGTACAAAAATTTTCTATACAAGATGCAAATAAAATCAGTCTTAACATATACTTCAGGTATGCAGACTTTTGCGATGAAATTGAAGGCCATAAGAAAATTTTGCAAATCATTTTCAGAGTTGTTTAGAAGAATACTTGGCATAAAAGATAGGACTTTCAAATTCTTAAAATCAATAATGGTAAGAATATTATTAAATCTGTCAAATTAAATAGAATGAGATGAGCAACGCATTTATTAGAAAATGAGTGCAGACTGAAAACTGATTCCGTGATAAGATTATAAATAAGATTTTAAAAAAGATGGAAAAAATTGTTTGGCAAAAAATTTAACCATGTTCTATTCAAAACTGGAAATCAATTTTTAGAAGCATCATGGCCAGATGGTTGGTTGGTTGGTTTTTATGGCGCAAGGTCCAGATAAGGACAGGCTGCGCCAATCACAAGATATTATACAAGTTTTTTTTTTTCCAATTAAAAACATAAAATAGTAATATAGTTAAAATGTACATTAAAAGTATAAAATACCAATATAGTTAAAATGTATATTAAGGTATAAAATAGAAATATATTTAAAATGCATATTAAAAGAGTGTAAACATACAATATATACATGTATAAAATTAAAAACTTGATATTTAAATAAAATATTTCTAAATCAGATAAAATTCATAAATCCTATGTCTTTTAAAAACGCAAATAGATTGCGATGGGGTGGTTCCCCAAGCAGATCTTCTAATGTTAAAATATTACTATTAAAATATCTAAAACGCTGATGGTTAAAATCTGGGCACTCAATTAAAATGTGATATACTGTAAATGGTTCATCACACTTTTCACTCCACGGTTGCAGATCACTTAAGATCAAATGTTTGTGGGTGAAACGCGTGTGACCAATTCGAAGGCGAGTCAGTCTGACATCTGCGCTTCGTGGAGATAAAACAGATAATGGAATGATGTATGAAAATATGGAATGGAGTTTGTTGCTGACTTGCAGGTCCCAGGATTCCTGCTAAAGAGAATATATGAAATATTTGAATCCTTTTTCTCATGTCCATTGATGGTAATGAAGGCAAAATGGAAGTAGCTGCAGATTTAGCGGCAGCATCAGCTTTCTCATTGCCATCTATACCTATGTGGCTTGGTACCCAACAAAACAGTATCTCAAATCCTTTGTTACTAACAGTATCAATTAATTTGAATATCTTAGACACAACTGGATGGCAATTATAGTTGTTATTCCTCAAAGCTTCTAATACACTCATACTGTCAGTGTACACACAGAATTTACGTTCATTTTTAGTTTGTAGCAGCTGAAGTGCTCGGTATAAAGCCGTAGCCTCAGCGGTGAAGATGGAGCAGGATTTATGAAGGCTATAACTGTACGAGGTATCATCAAGATACACTCCACAACCAACTGATCCTGGACATTTGGATCCATCCGTAAATACTGGAGTGTACATAGTATACTGACAGCGATGGAATGAATAAAGCTGTTGAAGAATAGCAGTATTTGTGTCTGATTTTTATTACTTCCAAAGGGATTCAGCACAATAATGTGTGGGTCATACCAAGGGGATATGCGAAAAAGGTCGGTAGACTGATTCGGACATCACATAGGTCAGAAAGCAAAATAATGGATTTAATACGAGAGAGAAAAGGTTGAATGCTTGATGGTCTAGCATTATATAATCTCTTAAGAGCAGCACTTGGAATCGTGGAATGCAAGGGATGATGAGGTGAGACATGATTTTTGAATAATAATTAAGAGACAGCTGCATCTGCCGCAGGTCTAATGGCAATTGGTGGTAAATTACATAGACTCTGGATGGGTGATGCGAAAAGCTCTACAGCATATCCTTAAAGCAGTATGGTGAACAGTGTCCAATCTGCGTAAGATGGAGAGTCTAGCTGATAAATAAGCAACACAGCCATGGTCAATTCGAGATAAAATTACAGACTGATAAATTCTTAGGAGTGATGTGCGATCTGCACCCCAAGATGTATTCGAAAGCACTTTGAGGGATGTTAAGCAGTCGTTTCACATTTCTTCCGCAGATGTAAAACATGCGGAAGGAAAGTTAACTTCTTGTCAAAATCACGCCAAGGAATTTTATCTCACTGACTACAGGAATGGGTCTATTATTTATGTGAATCACAGGATCATTACGGTAGCTAGTTTTCCTACAGAAATGGACACAGCAACTCTTACTAGGAGATATACTAAGACTATTCCGTTCACACCAAGTGGTTAAATTATTTACAGCTGTTTGCAATTGTCTCTCAATTATATTCATGTTTGAACCCTGATATGAAATTTGTAAGTCATCAACATACAAAGTGCCATGAACAGAAGATGGTAATTGATGGAGTTGTCACTGATGAAAAGGTTAAAAAGGGTTACGCTTAAAATGCTACCTTGAGGGACACCCTCAGCTTGACTAAAAGTATTGGAAATTGTAGTTCCAACGCGCACTTTAAAAACGCGTGAGGCCAGAAAATTTTGGATAAATATTGGAAGATTACCCTTAAAGCCAAGATTATGCAGAGTACGGAGAATACCATAGCGCCATGTACGATCATATGCTTTCTCAACGTCAAAATTGCAACGAGATGGTTTCTCCTCGCGAAAGCATTTCGAATTCGGGATTCTAGATCTACTATGTTATCTATAGTGGATCGTTCTCTTCGAAATCCGCTTTGATGAAGATGTATGCAATTATTCTTCTCTAAGGCGTAAATGAGTCTAGCATTGACCATATGCTCAAATGCTTTGCATAAGCAACTCGTAAGAGCTATTGGACGATAACTCAGAGGGTCAGATGAATCTTTTCCAGGCTTCAATATTGGAATCACTATCGCTTCTCTCCATGAAGTAGGATAAGCATGCTCAGTCCAGATCTCTATTAAACAATGAAAGTATGTTTAATAAAGAATCATGATTTAAAATGACGGAGCATTTGATACGAGATTCCATCTGGTCCTGGGCTAGTGTCGTTTGCTTTAGATAAAGCAGACTTCAATTCTGACAGTTCAAAATCACAATTATAGGGTAGAATATGTCGATCATGAAAGCTTAGAGGTGTTCGCTCAGCGATTCTTTTAATCCTTAGAAAAGTAGGATTATATGAATCAGAGCTGGAAACACTAGCAAAGGTTTCACCGATGACATTAGCAATATCTACCGCTGAGGAGTGTATTGCAGCTCCGGTTTTTAATACAGGAATGGAATAACCTGATAAATACCATTGGCTGCTTTAACTTTCCTCCATAATTGTTTACTTACTTGTTGTCGATGAATTGATTGACGACACGTAGCGAATCCAAGATTCTCTTTGACTCTGACGTCTAACTTTTCGAGCTTCAGCTTTGGCTTTTTTAAAAGCAACAAGATTCTCCGTAGTAGGGTATCTTCGGAATATATTAAATTGCTTCCTTTGTTTCTTATAGGAGAGTTGACACTTTTCATTCCACCAAGGTTTCCTGTGTTTATGTGGAATGATGGAATTTTTAGGGATAGCAACATCCACAGCTCTGATTATTGTGTCGGTGACATATTTAACGGCATCATCTATCACATCTTTCTTAACTCTTGTCTCACTGATCACAGCCAATTGCGTGAAAAGTGACCAATCGGCTCGACTGTACACATAATTAGGTGGTTTGTGACACACACTATTACTTCCAGCCTGAGACACGATTAGAGGGAAATGATCACTATTGTAGAGGTCATTTCCAACTTCAAAATTCAGCAATGGCAAAAGTGGTGGAGAACATATAGCTAAGTCCAGAGAGTGAAATGTCCATGTAGGTTCGTGAAAATAAGTCTTCTCGTCGGTATTTAGCAGACAGAAGCAATTGTCAGAAATTAACTTTTCTATCTGACGACCGCGAGAATTCGTATCATCACTACCCCACATAGTACTATGTCCATTAAAATCACCGAGCAATAAATATGGAGTTGGGAGTTGAGCAACCAAATCATTCAGTTCCTCTTCTTGGATGACATCATTTGGTGGTAAGTAAAGGCTACACACTGTTATTAGACATGTGGTGTGGATTCTCACAGCCACTGCCTGGAGTGTAGTTCTTAACTGATGTGCTGTACTGGGGTAATAATTTGATGTAATTATACAAACTCCACCAGACACAGCAGCATCACCATCATTATCCTTTCTAAAGCACTGAAACCCACGCAGTTTGAGGACAACAGTGGGCTTCAGAATGTCTCCTGAGAGCCACACATGCGGGGTTAAAGCGAGAGATGATGGATTTGATGTCATCAAAGCGAGAACGAAAACCGCGACAATTCCAGGAAACAAAGGAAGTCATGAATGGAATATATTCTAACCTTTATCACTGTTGCTTATGGTCATCTCAGATGAGTCTTCAGAATTGAAATCATCATCTGATGGATGCAGCTTGACAGTGTCTGCATCCAAACACAGAAGAGCTTTTCTTGCTGTTAACGAAGGCTTCCGAACGCCTTCTTTAGCTATTTTTAATTTCCTAGCCTTCAAGGCTTTTGATTTTACCAAAGCTGATTTGGCAATTACAGATGTTGGTGCTTCTGTGTTTTTTTGCTTTGGGAGCAAACTAACTGTAGAAACAGAATTTGTTTCTGTTTGGGTGCTGGAGGATCGGGTCACTTTTTTTGTCATAGTTGCATAACTGACACCAGGAGTGGGAGTTCGGGAATTAACTGTGCGACGAGCTTCTGCATAGGAGACATTGTTTTTAATTTTGAAGGTGACAATTTCTTTTTCCAGTTGCCAAACGGGACAAGATCTAGAATAAGAAGTGTGGTCACCTTTACAGTTGACACACATTTCTTTGGCTTTGCAGGTAGTGGTCGTCAACTATCATGGTCGTCAACTTGAGAACAGTGGGCGCAAGTAGGTTTCCCTCTGCAAGCCATTTTAGAATGTCCATAGCGTTGGCACTGGAAGCATCTTAGAGGATTAGGTATAAAAAGGCCGTACAGAACATCTCATATAAGCCACTTTGATGTTTTGTGGCAAAGTCTGGTGTAGAGAAAGTCAAGATGAGATGCTTTGTATTTATAACAATGCCATCTCTCTTATCGTTATTCTTTCACAGCGCAGACTTTTGTGTTTTCAATTTTCCAGCATTTCTTCGGTGGAAGTATGAAACAAGTCCTCCGAAGAAATAACACCTCGTGAAAATTTAAATTTTTATGAGGTTCAACACTTACGGCGATGTCACCAATTGTTTTTAGGTTTTGCATCAGATTGATTGTTTTTCGGTTGCAGTTTCCACTAGCAGAACACCCGAACGCAATTTCTTGATTGATTTTACTTCTCCAAGGTAAGAAGTAATACCACTTTTGAATTAGAAATGGTGAAACATATTCAAAAGTATTTGATCCTTTTTATGATAAAATATTTGGCACTAACATTTAACATTTGTTGCTCCCTGAGGGAGTGAGGAGAATGTGTTTTTATCCATATAGGATTAATATAAATTCAGGGACCAGACGGCACCACCCACCACGGAGCTCCTACGAGGGGATACAGTTTAGCTGTATCAGTGCTAGTCAGTCCCTATACGCTCACGGTACATCCCTGAAGTGGACTCCACCCTTAACGAGTCACCCAGTAGATCTACCGATCGCTTGATCCATAAAGCCGATTGATGTGCTGAGGACCACAACACACCTCCCGTTTACCTGAAGCAGAGGCCAAAGCAATGTGTTGGTCTCAGGAGGCCTCAATTACCAGGATCCTCCTTTCCAGGGACACGGGTCTCCACGCACGGCAAACACGTGGGTGATTTAGTCCTCAAAAGTATCTAATAGCAACAGAGCGGCGAAAGCTACTCAAGGGGAGCCCTCAACCTCTTTCGAGGAAACCACAACGAGGGAGAAAAGGAAGGAAAAGCAGAAGAGTAGAGGAGAGAAGAAAATAAAGAAAAGGAAAGATCACTAGGGTACCTCGGGATTGTGACACCCGTGTTTACCTAAAGAAGGTAAACCCCCTGAGGGGGCATCATGGCCAGAAAAAGATTTTCAAGAAGTACAAAGAACACAGTGCCACTGTAAACACATTGATGATAATAATGATGAAATTTAAAGGAGTATTTACCTTATAATAGAATTTTTCTGCAAATATTAATGCTATTTGATAAACACATCCAGAAATTTATACATCCTAGAAAAAAACTCTTGCACCATGTCATATTTTTTAACTGCTTAGTATATATTAAAATAGTGATATTTTTTAACACTAAATGATATAAAAATATTTTTAGTTAATACTATTTTATTAAATATCATGTTATATGACAAATTAGGTTAATTTCTAAACACATTACAAAATGAAATATTGAATAAAAACATTTTAATATATAATTATTTTACACAGTACATTTAAAATATATATACAGATAATTTGCAGTTAATACTATTTGGAAGATTATGGTGAAAGTTTCCCAGACACAGTGAAATGGTATTTGTTTGGTAATCTACAATCACTTTTGAACATATGGGTTAGTTTTAATAGGATATTCAATTTACGAAATATTTTACATCACTAAAAATACACAGTTACAAGGTGAGAATTAAACTAATGTGAATAAAACATCTTAGAAATTCATTTAGATTCAATTTGTCACTCAGTAAAGTTTTTTTTTTTTTTTTTTTTTTTGTATACAAAAGCAAATAAGATGGGGACCTACAGATTAAAATATATTATAAAACACAATAAAAATCAAAGCTCAAGGTATGACTTGAACAGACAAACTGTTGAAGAAACCAAAAACAAGGATACTAATTACTTGGCTGTCAGTTTGGAGAACATTTCATAAAATCAAATCATTCAGCCATCAGCTCAATATGACAAAAGAGCAAGGTAAAATTAAAACTTTTTTTTTTAAGATTTAATCTTAATGGATACTTTTTTTTAACACAAGGATAAATTTGGCTGCTGCAAACTACAAGGAAACATGATAAATGCATATACCCACAGCATCATTATTTGGTAAGCAGAAATGAATAATTAAAATAAATCTTTAGAGCAGTGCTGTAACTGGAATTAACAAAAGATTTTAGCCTATATACATAGCACCATGATTTAAAAGGCAGAGGTTGGTAATTCAGGATTAATTTCTGTAAGGGACAGTTACATCAGCAGTTAAGTTTTAGAATGAATAACTGAAATAAAATTGCCAAACAAAAAAGCAGTAAATGTTTATCCCCTAAGAATAAATGGTTTAATTACATTGCAATGCCTTTTAATGAGATATTAAAATCAAGTGTTGAGTTTAATTATCCAAAAATCTGACAGTAGATCAAGTTTGAATGATATATTAAACTAGCTAATGTTAAAATAAGTAATATCATGCAACATAAAAACAACTGGGATATTTCTCTTTTAAGACATTGTAGGAAAAAAATTATTAAATACAATTTAATATAAGAAAGCATACAATAGGAAAATTTATTAACGTACCATGACCATGCTTGTGATGAGATGAGGAAGCATTGTTAAAGGAAATCTTAAGATGTTGAACAAAGACAAAGATACAAATGCAGTTTCAGCATCTAATACATTTTCATCACTAACCAAAATGTATGCAGTAAATGTAGAAAGAGCTACCTGAAAAGTTTTAAAAAAAATAAGATTTTAGCTATCAATATTATTTTTTCATTAAGAATACTTTTTGATTCATAAGATGCCATTTTATCAGGTAGTAGGCTGACTGATGGTTCATTGCCTTTTTTCACACCAAGATAAATTTAAATGAGAATTACTGATTAAAGTGGTATATGAAACATAATAAAAATGACTATTTTAATGTCCCAGATAGTTTCTTAAAAGAATGGACTAAAACAAAAATTCCGAACATTATTTCAGGTTATTTTGTTAGTTTAATTTTCTTATACATAATAACCAATTCAACCAGAAATTGCATATTAAAGAAAACTAGTCTGAGCCTCTTAAACCATCAATACCTGAAATAAGAACAGAGACCACAAAACATTGAACTGAAAATCACAGCCATAACCATTTTACTCACTGATGCTAATTTTTATGATCTTCATACGTAAAAATACATTTGTTTACACCTTTAACATTATTTGACGATTTAGAGATAAAATTTAAAAGTAGCTAATAACCGAAGTTTATGTATGAAACAATTCATTTAGAATGAAATATTAGTTCAATGCTACATGCTTTCCAAATAACATTTTATAAGACATTTTTTTTTAATTTCTTCATGCCAAATTTTAACTTAATTACATGAATTGTAAAATTTTTTATAACTAGAGATTTCATTTGGGAACCCATTAAAATTCTTTCATTTACATAAGAATCACTTATAGAAGGAAACCTTTTCTTCTTATAATGAAACTCAGAACCATTTTTCTACTGCGCCTTAACAAATTTTTTAAAAAAAAGCTAACTTTATATAAAATGTAATAGTAGTTTAATAAATTAGAAACTGTGTTTACTGTAATATAAACAAATCTTAATTTGAAACTTTAAAGTTAATTACAAATTTTGATTTCTTAAAAATGTAGCAAAAAAAATGACTACTAAATGAAAATATTGAAAGCAATCATTCAATCATTTGATACAATGCTTTAATCAAATCAATCAAACAAAGTCATTTATTATAAAAATGAAACAATTCAGTTTTCAAATATGTGATTATAAATTAAATTATTACATAACAAAGTTTTTTAATAAGAAATTTCTAACACAAGAAATCTATATTAGTATAATATAAGACCAATTTTACTTCAATTTTATTATTATATTAAAACAGAAATAAATAATATGTAATTAAATAAAAACTCAACCAATTATGTCCTATGATACACATTTGGCATTTAAAACATGAAACAAGATCTGTCATTTGCAAGATTCTTTAGCAAATCAATTACTACTATGTTAATTAAAATGGTATAATCTATTAAGTTGATTAATTTAATTTTGAATTTCCTATTTCTTTTCTAAGTTTGAAAAGTAACAAAATACAATCCCATTATATTTTTAGATAAAAATAATCATAATACTCACAAGATATGGTGATGTAGTCCAAATCATTGCAGATACAGCATTAAGATAAGCAATACTGGTTAAATGCTTGATTTCTTTTTGCCTTATAGCTTCAATCTTTTCCCTAAATGCTTCTTCCCATGCATAAAGTTTCAAAACTTTTATACCATTGAGGACTTCATTGATAAGTTTCACTCTCTCGTCTTTGCATTTCATTTGTTTCTCCTGTCAAAAAAAATTAATTTTTTACATATATATTCCTTGTTCTACGCAATATTAACATAAATAGAAGTAATATACTAACAAACCAAAATTAAAGTTACAGATATAAAAAAACGAGATACTACAATAAAAAGATGTTGTATACAAAAAATTACAAAATACAAAAAATTTTGTATACTAATAAATTATGCTGTAAGCAAGAAATAATATAAAAATTGCAAAGGAATTCAGTGTATGCTAATACACAAATAAAAGCAATTAAAATAAGATGATTTGTCTATTAAGTGTGGCCTTTTGTACAATTAGCTCCTAGACTATTAATAAGATTATTTATCAATAATTGTGGTAGTAATTCCCATTCTTACAAGCCACAAATTTTAACATCTTGAGGATTCAATGAAAGGTTACCGAAACACACATAATAGCTCTTCATAGAGAATGTCACCATAGCTTTACAGCATTAAAGACCAGAAACAACTCAAGATACACTATGGTAAATAGTGAATAACCTCATTTTCTTGATAATCAACAGATTCATGATTGGGTGTTAGCATTCATAAAAATGAGTGATCCTCTCAAAATCCATAAGAAAACTAGCAAGCTAAGTTTAATCATTTCATGCATACAGTGTTTTGTTGTCACCATACTAGGAAGAGAAAGTATGTGGAGTGATGTACACCAATTCAACACATTCTTCCCTATAAAAGATTGTCAATGATACTATCAAAGTGATTAATTTCTAATATTTGCAGGTTGATAAAAGTTTAAAATTTTTTAATGAAAAAAGTCATCAAGAATCACTTCATATGGTGAATTTCAACACATCACTTGAAGGAACACTGGACTGATCAGTTTAAAAATAATGTTCACATCCAAAATATTTTATTCAATAAGTTTTTAAATGGAATTTTACTTTTACACAAAAAATATTTTCTAATGAAATTACACAACGATAATATAGCAAACATCACAGTGCATGATTTTAAAAAAAACCTATAGAATAAAATATTTTTACATAAACATTCATGTATATAGCTATTTACATTAATGATTCTCATTATTCTCTATAGCAATATACATAAACAAATGATTTTACATTTCATTTAATTTTACTTGATCAGCATATGAAATTGACCTTTTATAAATATAAATTTAATTAAATAATTACATTTAAAAGATTATTTGCTAATTACTTAATAAATATAAATAGTTTACATTCAAAAAGTAAATGTTAAAAAGTCTCAATGCTAAATTGGATGGCTATAAAACATTGATTTTCTTTTTATACATGTGCATTTTGCAATTTTGCCTAGAAAAGATAATTTAATGTATATTTTGAAAAAAATATGATTAACTTTTTTGGTTTTTTAAAGATAAAATTTAACAGTGATAAAAAAAATCAAAGTACCAATCAAATCACTGTAACAGATTTTTATTACAATTTTCACAATTCCCCATTACATATTCATTAAAAATATACCGAATTTCATTGTAAATTGCTTTTAATTCCAGCTAAAAACAGAATATTTTATCTATAAGAAACATCACAAAAATTAATAGCTATAAATGATTAATAAATTAAATCTAAATAATGAATTAAGACAAATTTATGTAATTACAAAAACAAAAAACATACTTGAGCTTTTTTTATTTGAGATGCTAACAATGCATTGATAGGTATGAGAATAAGTGACATGAAAAATCCTGCCAACACAGCATAGCCCAAAATTCGGAAAAGCAGGAGCAGAGCAACAAGGATTTGGACAGGAGCAGACCAAATGAGATTGATGTAAACCATGATATCCATGAATCGCTGTGAGTCCACTGACATTAAATTTACAATCTCTCCCACTGTGAATTCTTTTCTTGCAGCAGATGACATCACTAGTGACTAATGAGACATAAATGAACTTTCAGTAATATCAGTTGTAAACACGTTGCATACATTTTAAAGCATAACTTTTTTTAAACAATTAAATACTAATATTGAAAAGTTTACTGGTAAATTTAGTATCAATAAGGAATAAATAAGTAAATTAAAAGTAGTAAAATATATTTAAACATTGATAATGGCTTATGAATACTTTTTTAAATACTAAATTATGAATATAATTATTCAAAAATGAATAAAAGTTTAATGTAACAAAAATATGTTTCAAATACTTTATTAGGAAAGTTAAATAAAAAAAAATTAAATAAGACAATAATTAGTTTAAAAAAATTATTTAAGTTCCACACATTTAAAGATGTAATGTTAAGATGATTTCTGATAAATCATGATTCAAAGAAATTGAAAGATATAATAAATTAAGAAACCACTCTTCTTAAAATATAAGTAAAAATTACCAATTGAATATTAGTAAAAAATAACAATTATTCCTATTAGCTCAAGTAACTTTAAATATGATAATTGTTCAGCTGTCTTTTAATAAAATGAATACATCATAAAAAATTACATTAATAGGTATTTAATAAAAATTTAGAAATAAATTAAGCTTTAATTATCAAACAAAATATAGTTTTATTCTTTAGAAGTTGAATAAAATTTGATATTTACCTTTTTGTATATGGCAGTGATTAAAGCAGTACGGACTCTCATACCGAGAATGAACATGGACTGGAAATAGTATCCCAAAACTAAAGACTGTACTTGTCCATTCATGTACAGTAAAAACGCATATAAAATTCCAATCCATTTTGGATCATCGCTTTTCACAAATGTAATTAGGAGACTAATGCCAAAAAGGAAAGTAAAGACAATTAAATACTAATATTGAAAAATGGTAACATTTTTATTATTATTGGATTTAAATAAAAAAGCTGTTATATAATCATTTTACAAATGAAGTATATTTGAAAATAATATTTTAAAATGATTTTATTTGTGGCTGTCGCTCTACAACCACATTTTTTTCTTAACAAGAGGACTTGTAATCTTAAGTATATTCCAAAAATACTACAAGTAATCATACACAAGGAGAAAATCAAACCCACAAGCTGTTGGAATAAAGGTTAGACTTGATTAAAAATTAACTTACAAACTCAGCTGATAGTCAAGAATTTAATTTTAATTAAATGCTTTTGACATTATGCAACAGAAAATAAATTGTTAAAGCATATAGCAAAATATTTGAACATCCATCGCCTCTTTGCAATCTGTTAAGATTTTTCAAAGACAATGAGGTCCATTTAAGTATTACAAGATAGAAAACTTGGAAAATAGCCTGAAAGATATGTAGGCAATCTTACTAACAAGTAACATTAATCAAAGATGCTAATTAAACCAGTGATGAACAAAAATGCAAACTATTAATAAACTGAAACAAATTTAACATCATATTTAGTTGATTGCTAAAAGAATTTTCAAAAATAGATGTTTTAGAGCAATAACTGATACATTTGATATTCTAGTAAACAATTGCTAGGCAGCCTGTAAGTTCAAAAATATCCAATATTGCAATACAAGCAGATTTTCATGCATTATCAACAATTTGTTTCAATTTTAAGAATACATAGAAATAGATGAATTTTCTGATGTAGATGAAACTGAAATATTTATGGATTCCTTTAATTTAGAATTTTAAATTATTTTTTAAGACAAAATATTCTATGATCATCAAAGGCTTTCTTCATTGATCCCCACATATTTTTCTATGTGTACAGCATAGAACAAAATTACTCTAAATTATTGGAAATTTATATATTTAAAGACAATAACTTTGATAAAGAACATAATAAATTAGAAATACACATTTGCCAAATTTGTCTTTTATTACTGTTGAATTATTTTCATTTTTGCTTTCATATAAATGTAAAAAAGATATTAGAATTACAGACTAATTAGATTATTTCAATAATGTACAGCTTGTGCTTAATATTGTGATGAAATTTCTTTTAGTTGAATTTCTTTTACCATTTTTTTTAGTTAAAATGTTAGGCTTAAAACAGCTCATTATATTTTATAGCCACAATAACTAAGGAAGAATGCTATGTATATTTTGCTAAATAATTTTACTGTTTTATATGCAATGTATTATCATTAAAAAATTTAATGTTATTTTTTAGTCGATGCTTCTCCATAATTCTTTTTATATAAGGAATGTTATCAGTTACCAATAATTGTAATTATAACAATTTGTAATATTTTAATAAATTTCTAGATTTTTTAACTATTTGTCAACATAGTCAAAGTTGGTAAATAAAGCTTGGCATGCTGGCACTCAATTTACAAACAAAAAAGTGTCTCAACAATTAACTTACAATTTGTGGATCACTTTATATAAACATAATTGGCATTTATGCATATTAAAACAGGTAACTTATAATTACTTTTATTAAAACATTAAACTAAATTTTAAACAGATAAAATTCACCATTGATCTCTAGTAGATATTTGCAATATTCTATAAATGCATTTTAAACTTTTCTTACTCATGAAGGCATTCACTTTGATTCAAATGGAACTCTTGTTTTAGATTATAAAATACAAATGAAAAACACAGGAGTTGTAATTTTCCATATACATTTGTATTTATCTAATGCATAATTAACACAGATTTTTTAGTTAGCAGCAAAAATAATTTAAACAAATGTTTGAAAAAGAAATAGAATTGTTTCCTAAATGGCCATGTATGTTTCTAGATATATTTAATATATTTTATGGGGAAAAAATCTGCTATAGGTAATAAAATTATATAATAAGTTATATCTTTTAAAGGAAGCAATTTATGAAAAATATGCTTAGGTTTAAAATTAACAGGTTTCTTTAATATATAAAAATAATTTATAAAAATTAAAAATGTTGTAACCTTAAAACAGTTACTTTTTAAAGCTACCAGTAGGTAAAATTTTATAAATATAGGGAAACTATCAATGGAAAATCAGACATGAAATAAAGGCAGAAAAATACATTAAAAAAGAAAATAAACCTATAAAAGTACAAGAATTCATGAAAAAAATTCAAACAAAAACTCACCTCAGAATCAAAGGATTTGAAAACTGGAGCATATCATAAACAAGTTTACTTAAACTTCTTCCAATAAAATATCCAGCATAAGTTTTAGCAATGGTCTTGATGATATTAATTTCTTTTTTAGAATGATCTTGAGTGCCATTTCGTATAATATAATCAGTACCAAAATCTTCCTCTTCTGTTTCACTTAAAGCATCTTTTATGTTCTTTTTAGGACTGAAAATAATGCAAAAGAAAATGCTTTAAGGTTTGAAAAAACACAAGTGTTCTAAATGATAATTAGCTGATTTTGCATATTGAATAACATGGATAATTTGATTATTTGTTTTTAAATTGTTGCAATACTTTGTCCGCTTTTCCAGAATACACATGTTGAAGAAAATATTTCTACAAAAAATATTGCAATGCTTTTACATGAATTTACATACAGAAAATCCTAATATGATAATAATCAATGTAAAATGTTTTGTTTTAGAAACAGACAAGACAAAAATATTTATACAAAACAATACAATATAAAATTGATGAATGAATGCTTGCAATATAAAAAAATAAGCTTGAAGTTAGTTAGGAAGGTTTTCCTTTTATTGTTACTCTATAACCATTTTTTTTTTCAAAATGAAGGTTAATTGAACAGGGATTTAGCTAAATGTTGATTCTAAACCATTACAAACATCTATCCTCAAGAAAAGAGTTAGATCAACAAAATCTGTGGTTCAAGAGGAAAGATCTGATTCTTCTATAAGCTCATTCATCAGTGTTATTGGATATAATTATAAAAATTCATTTATAATCTCAAACTAATGAAAAGAAACCAGAGAAAATTAAAAAGATATGTGCAGGTAAGCACATATATGCTTATTTAAATTAGGGGATATATATATAATATGGTATATAAATAAAGAACAGTTCAACATTCAGCCTTGCTGACACAAATAAAATAATAACATTATAAATTATTCTAAGTCAATTGTCCTCATTAATTTAGGTTATCATCTGTACTAATAGATTAAGGAATAAAAAGCAAATAATTTGATAATCATGTCCATGGCTGTAATAGCTTCATAAATGATAAGGATACTTATCATATGAAGTATATACATATTTATCATTTGAATAATGTGACAGTAACTGGATTTTTAAATAAATGAACAATTGGAATGATAATAAAAAAAATTATCTTTTCATATTCTTAAAATTTTAAACAAGAAAACTTTTATGTATATTTATTATTTTATGTATATTTTCATATTATACTACATGTGCATCATAATATAATTATATAACAAATGATCCATCATCTTTTAAATAACAGCTTCTCAAAAAGAATGTTTAAAATTAAATACATATTTAGCAGATACATAGCTTACATGGAACTATGCAGCCTAATTAGTTATAAAAGCTGTTATGCTAGATAATAATGTTTCATTATTATCTAGCATATCAGCTATCCTACAACATTTAAAATATTGCAAATTATATTTTTACAATTAAAGAAGTGTTTAACATATTTATATAATTCTGCTTAGGATGACAAAATATTTGTGCAAAGATAAGAATGAAAAATACAATACCATTTTGGAGGGTAACATATTTGTATGTAAAAAATCATGATGATAAATATAATTTTTGTACACTTTTTAAAGGCAATTTTAAAAATCATAATAAAGCTAAAATCAGACTTCACTGAGATCAATTTTAAATAATTTGGAATTGATTATGATTATATTATAAAATAATATCAGTTAGTAGAAACATTATATGTGAGGATGATATATTTTGAAAAGGTGAGAAGCATAATAGTTAAGAATTAAAATAGCTTGCAAAAAATTGAATGAGTACCTGTTTGAATAAATATGCTTTTGAAATTTAGGAAGTTGGTAATGCTTTTCAAATGCTTTTGAGACATTTTCAGTGTAATCTTGTTGATTGAGACCCCACAAATCTTCAACTGTCAAAGGCTTTTTCCATCCCAAGATAGCTAATCTTAATGGGTAAAACAATATAATTTAAATTTTTTTTAAAAATGAAATAACATAAATTAATATAACTTTCTATATTAATAATTTACCCATTGAACCACCAAAATAGAAGCCTTGATAAAAAGGAAGCATCTTCTTCAGGGCAACCTCTCTATTGGGAGAAATCAACATTAATATAAAAGAAAGACATTTGTCTTGTACAATACTATGTTGCACAAAAATAAAAATTTATATATTGAAACCATATTAGAAAAATAATTCAAATAATATGGCATTGCATCAAATAATTTGAATATCAAGAGACTGAACTAGTTCCAAAAGTAAGTATTAAGTATTATAGATGAGTGTTTACAATTTATCACAGGAAAAAACTGATTATTTCTCATAAACACATTTGAAATAAAAAATCATTAATTTCTATTTAAAAGATATACAGTTTTATCAAGAATTTTAAAGTATTCACCGTGAGGATGCAGAGTACTATATATAAATTTTAAATTTAGTATTCTGCATAAAATAGCTAATTATGAAATTTTGAAAACAAAATTTGTCTTTATAAAATTCTAAACTTTTAATTATAACAAAAGTGACATAGCATACACAGATTTTAAATAAAAATAGTTCTTGAAATTTAGAGAAATCCTTACTTACTATAATTTCAAATGATTTTGATGGAAAATGAATACTGCATAGGTTGATTATATATCCTTATTATTAATGTTATAAGGAAAATATATATAGCTTATTAAAATAGAATATTTTGCTTGTCAGTCTTTGCCACTATTTGCACAGTTGCGATAAATAAAAATATAAATTTAAATTTGGAAGGAAATAATAGTTTTAAGTAATTTTGGAACCAATGCAAACATTCAAACAGTAATTTATCATTTAACAGTCATTTTTTGCTTAGGAGAAATTACACTGGAATATACTTTTAAAAGAATTCTAAGTGCTTACAAACATGAAAGTTTGCTTGGGGATGTATATCCACAAACTATAAAACTGAATCCTAGAATACTAACTATTCATCTGCCGATTTGGTATGCACGGATTGAGAATTGAACCCACAAAATGTTGTGAAAGAGAAGATAAGGAAAGAGAGGTAACCATTTGGATACCTGTCCACATTATTTTTTCATTGAGTGTTTCACAATTAGTTAACATTTCAAATTTAAGAAAACGGCAGAAAAAATCAATTGATGAAAGGGAAAATGAATCAACTGATTAGAGAAATGTAAAGAATAATAAACATTACTGGAAAGTAAAGAACTATAAACATCATTGTGGAAAGTAAAGAAAAATAAAGTGGTTTTACTCTCTACACACTAGTATCCAGAATTATTAACATTTCCAATATATTTGATTTCATGATTGCATACTTTATGTTGTAGTGCCTTTCTCACAACAGATTATTAAATTCATAATGACCATTTCCCTATTCACATGAAGCATAACATAACTTATCCAGAGACAAATGAAAAATTAGATACTTGCAGTCTAATTTCTTATTTTACAAATACATCATTACAGCCATTCGGTTCGGAAGAACACAATGGAAAATTAGCATTTGAATACGACAGCATGTTCTACTAGAAAAATTTCTCTCTACAAAAACTGTGAAAACCAAAATCCTTTCTTATGTGTTTGATCACATGATTACCACAAATTAAAATGTTCGTTAATATTTGATGATATTTTCGTTGAAAATATATAATACTCACATTCACAACGAATTTCTTTTATTAAAATATGATTCAACATATATACATATTTAAAATATTTAAAAGTGATTTTAAACTTAGTAAAAGTTATTACTCTTTCTCCTTTACTCTCAGATGAAGGAGGATGCTTGTATTTAATATCTGCCACACAAGACAGGATCGTTTCAGATATCAATAAAGGAAAAAATATCATTTCTGAGATGAAGGAAATTTCATCTGGCTGCTTCACCTAAAATGAAATAAGACAAAATAACAAATGATATATAAACATGACAATGCTCTGAATTCAAAAAAAAAAGTAATCGACATACTCATATAAGCAAAATGGGTCCTTTAGCACAAATTCAAGATTTTTACATTCAAGTTTCAAACATAATGTTTTAATGCATTATGCATAGAAATCATTTTATTGGATCGAATTGGAAAAATTACTTAGAAATGATTAATGAGTAATTTTATATTGAGATTATACACTACATAATATATTACACTGATCTACGAAAAAAACTTTTTTCTTTCAAAAAGACAATAAACGAAATTGGACTAACTTTTCACTGCTAAGTTTAAATTAGTGTTCAGATTTTCTCAATTAGCAATGGATTTTTTGTGATACATCTTTAAAGTTCTAAAAGAGTTGATACTTAGGAAGCTTTTAATGTGATAAGTATTTAATTAATTCTGTCTTATCTTATTAAAAAGTTGTGTATTTTGATTTTCAATGATATTTTGCATTATGAAGGTATCTCTTCATAGTCAACAGTAGTTGGTCAGAGTACAGGGACTCCACTTGCCTTGGTCTTTTCCATGGTAGCAATTTGTTAATGAAAACGCTCACCATGCTCATCATACACAGCCCCAAAATTTTCAACGAAAAAGTCTAACTGAAAGTTTAAAAAAGTGAAATTTTAAATGACATTCTTTATGCAAATAAATGTTACAACCCATTTATTTGCATAAAGAATTATAAACATTTTTGGAAAGTAAAGAAAAAAATAAAGTGGTTTTACTACCTACTAGTATCCAGAATTATTAACATTTCCAATATATTTGATTTCATGATTGCAAACTTTATGTTGTAGTGCCTTTCTCACAATAGATTATTAAATTCATAATGACCATTTCAATATTCACATGAAGCATAACAGAACTTATCTATAGACAAATGCAAAATTAGATACTTGTTGTCTAATTTCTTATTTTACAGATTCTTGCAATGGAAAATTAGCATTTGAATATGACAGCATGTTCTACTAGAAAAATTGCTTTCTACAAAAACTGTGAAAACCAAAATCCTTTCTTATGTTGGATCACATGATTATCGCAAATTAAAATGTTCCTTAATATTTGATGATATTTTCATTGAATCTAATCATACTATTTGATAATATTTTCACAGAAGATCACTCACTAGTTCCTTATAGTTTTCTTCATTCTTATTGTCATAAAATCAACAAAATTATGAAAACGACAAAAAAATATTTTTGAACGATTTATCATCATCTTATTTGCAGTTCTATAACTATTCTTCTCTACCATTTTACATCACTTACTTCAGAAAACTTAGATTTTAGATACATAAATGCAGAACTTTTGTTTGTAACTTTTAGAAAATTTTTCATCGACTCCAGTTTTATAAGTAGGAAAAGTAAAGACATTTTTCAAGAACCATTAAAGAAGTATTTGATACATTTTTATGTCTTAAAATAAAATATTCATGTTAAGGCCATTTTTTCATTATGTAATGAGATTTCCTATCCAAGCTGTCCTGCTCACACAAAAACAGAATTTTGTGTAGCTAAGTTGCAAACCTAACAATAAAGCTATTATTTTTAAGTCACCATATATATATTCCAATTATATTCAGTGAACTGAATTTTTCTTTACACACAACATATTTTCATGTTTCTTTCATATCACTAGCATGTGTGACAGGTATTGATGGTGATTTATTTCTATTATACAGTTATATAGCCTTCTTAAACTAAATAAGCCACATGAATGGCGATTGTTCTCAACAAGTCCAAGAACAATCGCCATTCATGTGGCTAATGTTGATATCCAAGTAACTCCATTGCAGAAAAAACAGTATTATAGAAAATTATATTTACTTCTTTAGACATATTAATTTAAAGTAATCCTTAAAAATTACAGCACTGATTACATTAAATGCATATTGATGTCTTCTTTAAGAAGATTCCAGCCTTTGAGCCCAGAAATTAAAAGCTCCAATTATTTAAGCAAATTCAAATTTCTTATAAGGTCTTCAAGATCATGTTGAAATAAAAAAGTGAGGTTCCGATGAAACACTTGCTTCAAAGGTAGGGCTACTTCTCTCCATTCCTTCATTCTCAGTGTGAGCATGGTTAGACTTAGAATTATCAATTATAGTCATAAAATCTGGATACTTTAGTAAAAAAAATGCTCACTATGAAGTACAAGTCTCATTGCAGATGCGAAATCAGAATATTTTACTTTATATTTTGTTTTGGGCATTATCCCTCTAATATTTGTCATGTTGACATAACAGTTAAACAGTCCTTCTATACCTTCTCAAATCTCAGGAACTGAAGATGATATACGTTTAATTCTACCAGAAGTCTAACACATGATACAGATTATATCTGGGGTGCAGTTTTTATTAAAATCACCAGCTCTACAATCAAATTACAGTTCATAACAGTTTTTCACAAGTGGTGCAAAATTTTGTCTTAGAAATTTGAATGTCAGCTTTTTAATAAAAGTTATTTGTTTGGTTTAGACATTTTCTTGGCATAAAGAAAAACTTATAAAACTTAAATTATAAAAAAAGTACAATATCGCAGCAGAAATAAAAGCAGCAACCACCACTTATATGCTGCCAGGCTCACTACAATTTCAATATCTTCTCTATTTTCAAAAATAAAAAGTACAAATGACATTCACAAGAAATCTGTCTGTGATGAAAAGAATCAAATCAAATATTTGTAGTCAGCATGTATGTTATATCATAAATTACATTTGGTCGTAAATTACATTACAATAATAATTTAACTTTCGTGTGAAAAAATCATGCTGACCAGTCTTATCATAATTAAACGAGTTACATTAATAAAAATAAACAAGTAATCTTTTTTAATAAAACCAAATTCAAGACAATGTAAGTGAATACAATAATTCATATAAATTGTAGATATTTACTTGCAATTACTAAATAAAGCTTAGAAAACCTTTTACTTTAAGATAATTTGTAATGTTATATCAGACATTTCCATTAACTACTTCCTTACAATATTCTAATGAAATTTTATAAAAACAAAATGACATACCCCATGGCCAATTTGGACAAATGATGAACGGTATATGAAGGAAGTACAAGCCAGCAACAATACCCAAAAAATAAACAGAATGCCAGACGTATGACGCCCTTTTTTTCTATTAAACAGCAAGATAATTGCAACAAATATCTGTAAAAATGAAAATATAAAATTACTTTAAACAAAATAGAATAAAAACGTCATTATTTTTTGTTACATTGCAAAAAAGAACTAACTATAAATATTACTTATAAATTATTTCTGAAATATTTCAATTTAAAACAAAAAAACTGGAATTTTAATCATCTATATAATAAAAACTTTTAATTGTTTTTAAATTAAAATAAATTTTAAATTTCAATTTTTTAAACCTGAAAAATGAAGTATATAAAAATGCGAATTGTTTTATGTTAATCACAAATTGTGTAATTTTATAACAAAGAAAAGTTATCAATAAAACAGAAAAATTGGAAGAATTAAAAACCTTTCTCTGACTCAAAAATATATTGACTAGTTTTTTTTAAATCTTTTTATATAACAATTATAATTTCTGTATTGCCTACCTCAAATTTATTTTTAATTATATAAGTAAAATAACAAGATAAAATTATACATACTTTAAAGATACAATTTGACATACAATAACAAACATAAAATTTATCAAGTTAATAAACTTACATAGGTCAATTTTAAGATAGCAAACATAGTTCTTAGGCGACAATTTATTTATTAAGTAAAGTGTGTGCATGCATATGTACAAAAATGCATATATGCAAATAAATGCAGGTAATTTTACCAAAGGATATCAAATTTTAAGACATACTTACAAAAGTAGCAAATTTTAAGGCAACAGCAAGTATGGCAGCAGAAAAGATTGCATCATTTTTCTTAAAAACTAGAACATCATAAAAATTAAAACATTGCAGTACTGCTAAAATAAGAGCAATTACCTAGAAAGAAAAATGCAATCAATAAAAGTTTGGATATACTTGCTTCACATAAGTTACACAAAAAATATTACTAAAAAATTCTTAAAAAAATATAGCTCAAGTAATTAAATTTTCTTCAAGCAATAATTTAATTAAATATCTCCTGACTTATATTTTCTTTTGCTTACACAAATTTTGTTTCACATAAATTTCAGTTTTTAAAAACACAAGGTTTCTTAAACACAAAAGTAAAAATGTATGTAATAAACACATTTTTTGAACAATTATTTTATTCTTAGAAGTATAATGGAAACTTTTCAAATACCACAATAACATTAGAAATAAAATAGTTAACACACATATTAGCATACTTTTTGGGGCTAACAACATCAGAGAATAGAATTTAAAATTTTTAATATGTAACAATCAGCACAAAAATATGTTAATAGTTTTATGAGGCCAATGGATGACGTCTAGAAGGAGACATCTGGTCAGACAATATGCAAAGTAGAATTTTCAGCCGGATTATGCTTGCTACACTTTTAAAAATAACTTAAGAAAAAAAGGACTATTCTTCTCTCGAGAGTTCTCTTAAATCAATAAAACTCAAGTGGCAATCACAAATTTCATTTTTCATTCTGAATAAATATCAGATAATTATTACTGGATTGTCACAAACATGTCAAATTAAATTTTAGAAAATTCACAGAAAAATTTTAAAACTTTACAAAAATTCATGTTTATGATAACATAAAAAATTTAAAACTTTACAATTTGTACTAATGCTTTAAAAAAAGAATCATTTACATGATTTGTAGGTCAATTCAAAATTTCCTATTTCAAACAGTGTCTTATTAATTTAGAGACTGAATTTCCATCAAAATACAATAACATTTGCACAAGGTGTTTATAAAATAAATGGTGATTTTTATTATTTTTTTAATTCATAAACATAGATTTAAATTAATAAAATCGATGATTAGATAGGTTCAAAATTTTTACTGTTCTTGATAGCAAATTTTGTCACAGGAAAAATGAAGACAGCAATCAATTTTACATTAGGTATAGGCAAACACATTGATTATTGTAGTTGTAATGCTGGCATTTACATCACTAATGAACAAGATAAACAATTAATTGATTAATTGTGGTTTCAGTTTTGTTATTGGAATTCATGATACTTTTGTTCTTTGTCCTAGTTTTAATATTTATTATTCTGACTACAGTTGCCTTCTAATCTGGTTCTAGAAATAAAAAAAATGAACTGTTGATGATGGGAAACATTTTGCCAGACGATTCTTGTTCCCAACTATATCTTGCAAATGAACATATGGGAGCATGGAGAAAATCTCATAAATATATCTTTATGTAAACAAGTAACAGTTCAAGCTAATGAAAGCTCTTAGAATGGTATGGAGCTGGCATGATAAAGTACTCCTAATATAATTTAGAGGTAAATATGGGATAGGTGATAGATACAAAAGTACTCAATTTGATCACTTATGTCTATTTATATCCATTTTGCTTTCTGACAGATTTTGACAATTTTAGCTGAACACTGGAACACCCAAACGTAAAGAGTTGCTTCCTAATGGCTCCAAGATCCATCTGATTTTTGAGATTTCCATCTACTATTTAAATTTACAGGCATGAACATTATTTAGCATTTCTGGTATGCCTTGCAAAACGCCATTCAGGAAAGATCTTTTCTCTTTACACTTCAAGGATTTTTAATTGCTATGCATGATACATGATGTGAATTGACTTCAAGATGCTTTGATACATTAGTTGAGTACGCGCGCGCGCGCGCGTGCGTGCGTGCGTGTGCGTGTGTGTGTGTGTGCGCGCGCGCGCGCGCGCCACATCATGTTGCACATAATTTTCTAGTATCTATCTAATATAATGTCATCCCAAGCCTGCCGCACTTTCGCAATCTTGGGGTGACATTATATTTGATAGATACAAAGAAGATAGGTTTTACAACCACTTGAATGTATGTTAGTAAGCTTTACTTTGGACATTACTAGAGTGTACAAAAATCTAATTCTAAACTACAATTGAATTATTTTTTTACAAAATAAAATACAGCTGACAATTATATTTTGACTGATTTATCTTTTACTAGTAGAACATCATCAAAATACATTCAGTAAGACTGAAAGAAATATCACTGATTGCTAGCATCAAAATATTTAATTAGAAAGTATTGTTTTGACATCAAAAATTCAACTACTTAATATGAAAAACTTAAAAAGGTTTCATGAGACTAAACTGTAATATTCAAAAGATTGAGTCTTCAGATCAATAATTCAAAGATTCAACATGCAATTTGAATGTAGATATTAGTGAATGCAGAGCAAATCTTACAAACTTTCAATGGGAAGCTGATTGATTACTGCTGATTTTTTCAAAATCAAATATAGTTACACAGTGTCAAACACTAGCAAAGCGGTTAAGATTGATGGTTACACAAGGGACCACACAATACAAATTTACATGCAAAAAGCTGCAAGAAGAATATAAGGGAATTCCTTTACTGTACTATTTCTAACATAGAATAATGAATGCTTCTTGAAAGAGCAATGAAATTTTGTTCCATCAAAATCAAGTAATAGTGGATTTAGTTTGATCTTCCTTAACTCAACCTATTGTATTTCAATATTTACAAAAATATTCATATGAGAAAGAGCTAGCTCAGATAATGCTTTCAATTTTGCAGCATCAAAATAACAGTGGGTTTTCTGATAGTGCTAATTAACTTGTCCCCCAATCAATACAGTTTAAGGTTCATAAAAGTATATAAAATAATTTATAATTAACGTTCACTAATGTATTATATAGTCTCCAATTAGTACATAAGCTAATATTTATATTTAACTTGCATAAGTTATTAATAGTGTTAAATAACTTGTCTAGCAATTGGCACAGTATAATATTTATAATTTAAAAAGTGATTAATTAGTTTTAATGCTTAACTATTATAATTAACTTGTTTGCCCACTGGTTCAGTCTAGGTAACTCAAATCATTACAACATATTCATTATGAAAATTTAAAGATTAACAAAACATTTCCAAATATATGAGCTTCTTAGCATTACAAAAATGAAAAAGTTTAATCAAGTGATTTTAAGCAATTCAGAAGTATTTAAAATACAATAAAAAATTACAACACATTTTGCATGTGTAAAATAAAGTATTATTCTAAGCTTACAATTCTAGCTATGTTGGTTCCAGTCCATGGTAATTCTTTCTGGTAGGACTTCATGAGAAAATAGCACTCCAATGGGGCGAACAACCACAGGAACGCACATGGAAGCCATGTGAGAGCTGTGTACTGAAAGCATTGCGTAAGGTCTGGAGTTGTTGAATTCCATAATAGTTCATGATCCTACCAAAAAAAAAGGACAAAAATAAATAACAGTAAGACAATCAAATAAATGAAATTATTCCAGAGTAATATATCAACACTCTGAATAATATATTAACTAAATCTTAAATTAATTTAAAATAGTTATTGAGTTGCTTACAACAAAAACATTTTTTGCAAAATAATCTGAACCGTTCTTTCTAAATGAAAAAATATATATATAGTAGAGAAAATTATAAATAGGACTATATTCATGTGATATTTAGAAGTGAGTTTCAATTCAACAATAAAGCATATCAAAAGAAAATGAAGGGAAAAAAAGAAAACTCTTTTCTAGGTCATGAAATTAAGTTATAAAAGCATCATATATCTTGCCCATAATATTTTAGGTTAGTTGCTCTATGACTACATTTTCCTACAGGAGACAGATTCAAAAAGGATCAATGTAAGATCAAAAGACTTTTAGTCTGAGCACAAAATGTAAAGCTGAACAGGCATCACCTGAGCATATCTTGAGCTGCTTGAATTTCAATTTGGAAGAGGCTGTTTCAAAGCCCCTAATATTTTTGGATTTCCTGGCTGTTAATGGATTTGTGGAATGAGTCTAGTATTGAATTGGATCTTCTGGAATTAGTAACAGCAAATGTAACAGTTTAAAATGAATTCTAATACCCTAGAAACGTACATACCATAGGTAGGAAATAGGAGTTACAAACTACTAATTGGAAGATCATCTCTCAAGCTTTGACATAAGATGTGAAAATTGATTCCTAAATAAGATATAATCAATAGATACTATCACCTAAAGGGTAGCTTTAACTATTTTTATTGAAAATTTATTCTTCAGGATTTGAATTCAACACCTTGTTAGTCAGTATTGTTTGAAAATACTGCACACATGCTTAGTTATATTTAAATTGAGAATTTAAAACAAACCATGACCAATTAATTTTTTTCATAGATTGGGAACAAATTATATGAAATAAGTAATAATATTCTTAAGGAAGCTTTTTAAATCTACAATCATATTGAAAAATGTCCTTAAGTAATCACACAATAACGAATATAAAAAATTTTGTACTTAAATTAGTCAAAGTTATTGGGAGCAGTGATCCTTTTTCTATGTCAAGATAATTTTCTGATATTAAATTTATTTCAGAGAAAAAAAATCAGGATTATCATTACTATTTATTTTTAATATAACGCCACAAAATGGTCGGGGAATTAAGAAATATAATTTGCACAAGGATATACTTGGACAAAGTTATAGTTCAAGTAGAGGTCCTCATTAAAATTCCATAAACACGATAGAAATTTAAAATTTTGCCATCAAAAACAAACATGTGACAGCCACTGTTGAAGATGTTCTGATTTCTAGAATGCAAATTTAACTATTTTGGTCACTAATGCATCTAAATTTGATATATAATGCACAATAAGAATTTTTCATTTGAATTCTTAAATTGTTCTACACTTGTTTTGTGTAGCCAGATTCCTATTCCTTATAATAGATATTCGGAGAAAATTCTTCTAACAAAAATTTAAACAGAATCTAATTTTTTATTTATAAAAAAAAAAACATAGTAGAATATATTCTATCGAAACATATAAAACCAAATTAAAAATATATAATCATATGCAATAATTATACCCAGCTTCTAGCTTTATTTCTTCAAACTGCGAGTATGTAATGCTCAAAATGCAATCACATTTGACAAATCTCAAGCGCATCTATGACAAAAATCTCACAAAATACCTGACAAATCACATTCTCTTTGACAGAATATTGATGAAACTGAGTAGTCTGGTTTAGTTTGTTTCTAATGGCACATTCTACATTAGAGGGCTAATCAGTTCAGCGCCAAAATTTAAAATGGATTCTTTTTTTTTTTAAATTACGTCTTATGTTGGCTCTTTTGAGCATAATAAGTCATCAAGTCCAATAAAGAAAAGAAGTATCTCCAGGAGTGGAGAGCGTCTTGAAATATGAAAAAGAGCGGGCTTCCTGGAGGGTAGAACATTTCCAAAGATGCTCGCCATCCAAGTCAACATGTTCCCTACATAAAATGCAGTCAGGTGAATCCCTATGTGACATAGATGTTTCTGGAGAAAATCATGCCCAGTAAGTAACCTGAAGTAGGAGACCCCTATAAAGCTAGGTAGATCTCTGGGGATACATGAGCTCAGAGGAGTCCTCCAAGAGGCATCAACTGCATTCTCTTTGTAATAAATTTTTCTCTGGTGATGCATAACCTGTTTTAGAAGGAGTTTGACATTTCTCAGGCCAGTAGGAGTACCTGGAGGGTTTAAAAAAGAAGCCTCTTTCGCGAGATTGTCTGCTTTTTCATTACCAGGCAAGCCGCAATGGCTAAAATGGATTCTAAATCATGACAAATATCCACATCTTGACTAGTGAAATGGATTGCACTTTTCAAAAAAGATTGAAGGTCCGATGGCTGACACTTGAATAACAGAAGTTCTGCATTATGTTTCCAGCTTAACAAGTTTGTCGAAATAGGTGTTGGGAAATTTTCTGGGTTCTCCCCTTGTGATATTTGTGTTTCACCCTCCCAAAAAAGCTACTCTCGCTCTAGTGTTGAACAGAACGAGGAATGGAAACAGAACAGATGTAAAATGCTTAAGAATGGTTTCAGATATCAGGTTCTACATTACAAGGCTCAAAATATCCACGTCGGAAGTTGAAATTTAACCTACAAACAATGAGTTTCAAATATTAAGTTGAATTATTTAGCTATCAGACAAAGTTAAGAAAACCTTTTGCTATATTAGAAAGTGAATAATGTTCTGTATAGGAAATTAGATGCTATATAAGCTATTCTCCAGTATTTAAAATTTTTCTCTTATATTTTTTTAAACATTTGCCCAAAAAACAAATTTGTACAGAAATATGAAAAGAAAAAAAATTTCCATAAAATAAAGATAAATTTTTAAGAAAAAAATATATTTCATTGATTATAACATTGTTTGCAGCATATAATCAATTAATGTTATAAATAGCTGACAAATACATAAGTAATTAAATTTATTAACTTACACAAAGTCATTTTTCAGAATTAATAGCAAATTTTTAATTATATAATTGTGCAAGATTCCGAATACTTATAAATAAAATAAAAAATTTTAAGCAAAATCAAGTCCTCAAACATATTATTTACATCATGTTTGAAAATAGTAATTAAGTGCCACTGTTTGACTTATTTAAAATTCTTCATTCACTTTAGCACATAAGAGCTTATTAAAATTCAAATGTATTCTGAACCACTACAAACATCGCAAACAAGATTGCAATCGAACCTACAAATTGCTAAACTAAAAGTCAGTGCTAACTATTCAGCTATCAGCCTGATTATTCTGAAAGAATAGGAATGAAAGCGTCAGGGCATTGGTTCACAGTTACTCAATCCACAGATGTAAATCTGCTTTATAAAACTTTCCTTCTCAGATTAATAGTTTAGGCATGTAAGCTTAGTTTTCGTAAGCTAAGAGATCAATGGCGGTAAAGGGGGATAATTCAATCAAGACCTTCAATTTTAAGTGACTTCGAACCAACACAAATAAATGATAAGCCTTGAAAGTATAAATGTGGTTGGAGCTCTGGTCTCCTATTCTGCTGTTAGTGGGCTCGATTCTCACATAGGAACATGCGTGTTTGTAATAGCTCGAATTGCAATTTAAACTGTGGGTTCCAATCAAATCAATTTTCATATGCAAGAAATGATACTGCATGGTCCTTTTCTGCACACAATGGCATATTCACAACAGAAACTTAACTTAAGACAAGTATCCACGAACACAAAAGGTATTTGAACACAAAAACTGCTAAGTTGAAGTCTAAAACCTCACTATAGCCATGGTAAAGATTTATCAATATAGTTCCCTAAAAAAAGGATTTTAGAAAGAAGCAAGATGTACAACTAAACCTTATATTTTTAAGAAAATGTTTGTTAAGTATATTTATAATGAATGTAAACATTGTTATATGAGATTTATTGAGACAAAAATATTTTCTGGCAACATATACTCAATTGAATTTAATACATTTTATTTATTTAATTGAACTCGAGATATAATCCACTATGTGAATATTTTAATTTTTTTTTCTTTTCTATAAATAAATTACTCATCAGAGATTTGAAATTTTCATTCTAACTTTAGATCCATCCTGCTTTACACATAAAAACACTCTTTTCAACAAATTTGAAATCAGAATACCAAACGAATGAATTCATTATAAAGAAATGAAAATGTTTTCTAGAGTCTGGAAATTTTCAGAACGCTGTCAAAGCATGGCGATGAGTTGGAAAAAAAAATTTAATCCGCAAAGTACGTCAAGCATATCAGTTTAATTACTGCTCAAGGTTAGGAGAACAGCATCACTTTTCTAATGAAAAGACTTATTGCAGCGCGAACGATTTTATAAAAACAAAACAATTATTCCTGATTAGAATTCACCAAAAAATTAGAACTATTCATATAATACTTTTATCCCAACCAAATCTTTTATTCCCAGACAATCAATGGATAAGGTTCATAAATAGTTTAAAAATCAATCCAGTTCATATTTTAAAAATTTAATGCAAGTCACGGTCCGAAATGTGAAATCTAAATGTGTTTCCAGCTCTCCATTTTCGACAACTGAAACCATCTCATCATTTAGAATCACGGTCAAACAAAGAATTAGAACTTTCCTTTATTTATATATATACAACTAGTCATTTTTAAGTCCCATTTTTTTAAAGTCACATTACACAAAGAAAAGCTAATTATGCACACTAAGCCTAGGATTTAAGTAATTCTAAATCCTTCAATATTGTCATCAGTGGTGAGAATCGAAACGATGAGTTATTAGCAGGAACATTTGTTCTAAGATAATGGATTATTAAAATAATTATAAATGTATAAATAATTAACATTTTTCTTTATTAAATAAGTGAAATATATACTATACATTAAATTACTTTTCCTCGTCGTTTGTACCTAAAAATGACTAAACGTTCAAATAATTTAAGGCCTGGTGATTGTATAGGAAATTTTCAGCCCTTTAAGAATCGTATGCTACGTGTATATATTATTCTAATCGCGTATGCCGGAGTCGTTATCCTAATGCATGATTTGGTTTGTTTAACACTTTTTCCGTACTAAAGTTCATTCAAATAGGATCTACAATTTAAAAAGGACTTTCAACCATTACAATCACCCAAGATAAGAATCGAATCTCCGAATTATTTACTGAATCAAAGAAAAAACATTTGTTCGAAGATATATTTACTATTTCATAAATAATCGACAATTGTTAACAAACTGCTTGAAATATCCTCTTCACGATGATTTTATTTGTTAAATATGAAACATCATTATACAAAAAACAATTTTTGAATTTCAAAAATTGGTTTATGTTTCACGATATGTAAAATTATGTAATAATATATAAAAATAATTTTTATTATATTTTGTCAAGATTCTTTACCTAAAAGTGACTAACTAAATTTTCTAACTGGTTAAGGTCTTATCTCGAGATAAATTGAAGCATTGAAAATATTTAAATTATATTTTTATTATATTAAATGTATGCTGATAGTATGTGGTCCTACTCAAAGTTTTGGTATTTTCGTCGCTCTACAATGATATTTTCCACTTGACAGCGGAATCAATTGAGACTAACAGCTAACAGAGTGAACTCTCTAATTCACTACAAATTTTTCTGCTCTGCATGGGAATTGAACCTGCAATCTTGAGAAAGAAAAGTCAGAGCGCTTAAATGATCTAATATCGATTCGTCTTTATTTGCATTTAAAGATATTTCAAATAATAAAAGGAATATTAGAGGAAAATTTTTTTGGCAATTTAAAAAGAAAATCTCCTTAAAATATAAATTTTAATTTGACACATAACACAACTCCTCAATTAACAGCAATTTTAGACATTACTTCAAACAATTAAAAATAACTTTGAAAAAAATTATGTATTTTTATTTGTAAGAAATGTTGTATATTTCGTTTCATAACACAATACTAAATCATATTTGATATGTAGTTTTCCTTACATAGCATTTATAGGATCATTTCGTTTTGAAAATTTACTCATTTATTTTTTAATTATACCGAAAAAGTTTTTATGAACAGCTATTAACATATATTTCGGGCATTCATGGTTTCTAGATTCAAGTTTTAAAAAATAAGATGCTAAAGTTTAAAAATGGCATAGGGTTTTGTTAAAATTATTAATAAGGAGTAGCAATAGACATCTTCATTAGGGAAAAACTACAAGATGATTTAGCCGTGATGCAAGAGCCTCCGTAGATCAAACTTAATGTTGAAGAAAAGGAAATTAGCCTTGGTGTCGACCCCCGTCTCTTGACAGTAATACAAAATTATTAATTAATTGGCGGAAAGTGGTGGGTTCACTTCCGATATAGCCCCGTATGTCGACATACGACATATAGATCAATATATGTAAAATCCGACGTTTGAGAGAATGGCTGTACAATTCCGGTGTTGATTGCGTCTTTTCTTTTGTACAGGAGGATTTATTATATTTAGTGGCTTTGGCTATTATATATAGTAACTGAATAGCTAAAGTCACATTTTGGGAGTAGAACATAGAACTGTTAAAACTGAAAACCAGAGTGCTAACTAGTCGATTGTCAATTCAATGAGAATTAAGTAGTTGGAAACGCATGGCAATAACATAATCGAAAGTGGTAATATCATTTTAGTTTGCTATAAAATTTGATAATAGAAAAAATAAAAGTGTTTATATATGATGCAAATAATCGCTTTCAATAAAACAATAATTTTGTTTAAATTAATAATTATATTTTAAAATTTATTCTCGTGAGAAGTACGTTGCATACTCACCCAGAAGGACGATCCGCAAAACTCGTCCAATGCTTTCATTCCAATGGTTCAGCACGCAGTAATTGCAACTCCGAATTGAAATAAAAATCACGATTCTGTCACCTCATCTTTTTCCACACACGATTAATTGATCTTGTTCCCGCAAAGATTTCCGATTCGTATTGGCGATAATCAAGAAGATGAATTGGCGATGACGTCGGAAAATGTAACAGCCAATATACAAGTTTCTTCTTCAACGATCTGCAAAATAAATGAAAAAAAGAAACATTAATTGATACAGAGTAAGAACACAACTCTTTACTTGACAGATACTTCCGCAATAGAAATACAACTCATTTAACATGAATTACAGTATGTTAACGGATCAACGTCTCAGCTATATTTGCGCAAAAATAACATGCAGATCCTATTCACATTTCATCATTAGAATAGTAGTTTCTTGTCCGTATGAGATTGGCGTTTATTTTTATGAGACTACACAATATTAAAAGCAGCCAATCATAAACAGAATTTCCTGGAAAAGAATGTATAAGCCAATAGAGCTATGCAGCTCTATAAAACGCATTAAAATACTAGGCAAAGATAAAAATAAAAAAAAGCATTAATGACTACTCTTTTTCATTTACTCATGAAATTTACATATTTTTCAACAAAAATGAAAACTATACAGTTTTATAGTCGAATAAATCTTGTGATCGTTAAATATAACTTTTTGTACAATCTGTTAAATAAAATACAGTTGCTTGAAATATAATTTCAATGAAATAATTATAAAAAAAAATTTTCAGACGATTAAATAGAATACAAAAATTGAAGGGTGGTACCAGAGTATTAATAAATCAAACTGAAAATAAACAGTTTCGAATATATAAATATAATGAATTTATAAATAAGTTATTTTAGCAAGCCTAAATAATAAGTATTTTAACAAATTAACATTCTTCAAAAATGTAAAGAATTTAAGAGTGAATTTTTATTAGATGTTTCTGGAAACATGTATAACAGCTTTGAAGTAGTTTGCTTATTTTTCACATTGTGTAAGTTTTTTATATTTTTTATAACTCTATCTTAAATTTTCTTTATCATAGATTAATTTACCAAAGATCACTAGATTTACTACTTAAATAACGATTTTTTTTTCCAGAAATTGTGAAAAATTGAGATTTTCGGCTTTCTTACTATAAACATCGAGCGAGAGTTACTCCTCACATATTTTTCTCTATAATATTATATACAGAGCCTGAGTAAGACAGGGGCATAAGAGGCAGTTGCCACGGATCCCAACATCAGAGGGGCCCCCAAATCGAATAGAAAGTTCATTTTACATTGAATTATATCGTTTGCCAAATCGAATAGAAAGTGTTTATGTGAAGCAGAGGAAGGCCACAAAGAAGTTTTTGCATTGAGTCCCAATTTGGCTGAGTCAGGTTGGTTGGTTGGATTTTATGACGCAATATCTAAAAATAGAACAAGCTGCGCCTATAAACTGAGTCACACAGGTCCTGACTATATAGTAACATAACTATTATGCTAATAGTGGCGTACAGAATATTTAACAATCACTCTTTGACTAGAATAGAAAAAAAACATCAGAAAAGCAAATTCATTATTTTTAGTTTTATTATTTTTGAGGTTTCATATTTAGTTTCACAAACATAAACAATGTTTTAGAAACACAATTCGATATAGAACGATTGCAAAAACGTTCAGTTTCAATAATTGTGTGTGATCTGTTATTTTATGAGCCACGACATTAGACTTTAGATATATTAACCAATGCAAATCTATATTTATATATCTAAATGTATTTTATTCAACATAATTACACATCATTGAGAACCGTGGTAGCCTAGTGGTTAAGGTATCGGCCTTCCATCCGGAAAGGTGGGGTTCGATTCCCAATGCCGCGAAAGATCCACTGAGTATACGCGATATACGTGCTCGTTAAATCTGTGGAATCGAAAGTCCTGTGCTCGGTCGTTGAGCAGTTACCATGGGTGCAATAGTCTGGAGAAATTTATTACCCCTTTTGATCAATGCCAAAATTGAGGAAGTATATCCACTGGTGCTGCCATCTATCGGAGGATATGATGAGCAAAAGTCGTACTCTCACCTTCACGGTGCTCTGATTAAACGAAAGACGCTCTCAATTGACTTAAATTCGCATAGCCAAGGCATAGTGAGCTTGGCTTGTCCAAGAGCCATTAGTAACTACACATCTTTGAAATTTAAATTTATGAAACAAAAAACACATCGGCGACCTCTAAGTAGTCCACCTAAGCCCAGACAGGATCTTTCGCTTAAAAAAAATCCAAAATGTTCGATACAATACCAAAAATTAGTGCTTCGTATCACACCAAAATACAAATAATTTTCGTAATCTAAAAATTGATGGAATGTAATATAGATAAGTTTACTTGCATTTTCCAATGTGTACCAAGTTTAATATTTTAATTTTTTTTATTTCACTGTTTTTGAGTTAACTTCAGAAAACGGTGGAAAAAAAAACTTAACTCTCCGCAGTAAAAACATCAGTTAGATTAATTAATTTTCTCATCGACAAATGCTTTCCAACAGTTACTCATATGAGTGCTCATTTCGAAAATGGCTAGGTCATTTGGTACGACATAATTATGGATGATAATTTTTTTCGATATAATCCAAAATCATTTTTTTATATTTTTATTTAATACTCATTGATTATTATGATTTTTATGCATTTTCATGAATATTTATCGAATTCAAAAAAAGGATCGGGCACTAAAGGGGGTGTAAATTTATCTAAACACATCTTCCAAGAGGACACATCCAAATGAGTGATTGTTGGAAAGCGTTCTTAGATGGAAAAATAAAATACTATTCAAATTGCTTTGTTATTGTATACATGTATTTCATATTACTAAGTTTCATTTCTATCCATGTCCAAAAAATGTTAAACCAAAAACAGCAATATCAGAACATTGTTTACATATACTGAGAATCATTGTTGACATACGTTAGATGAACGGTCGAAATAAGCAGCTGCGTGGAATGAAATTGAAGCATTTAATACGTAAATTAATGAGAGAATTCTTGTGTCAATTGATAACATTAAAAACAGTTTTCTGACCTAAATGATAAATTCATAACAGTAGAAAATATAGGAAAAAATTAATTGCAATAAAAACCTTGAAGATTTGTTAAAAGAAGTATTTTTCAACCTCTATATACAATTTAAAGATGCTTGACTAGTTTACTGAAAGAACTATCCATGCACCAAAAATAGGGAATATTTTACACATTCATAACCTGTTTTAAGCTTTATAAATTTGAAGAACGCTACAGAAAGGATTATAAATAACAAAGCCTTAGGGAAATACGTGTTTGTCGCAATTATTCTGATATATAATCCTGTATATTCATCTTTTCAATTTCCAATTGAGTTTGGGCATTACAATAAATAAAGATTACAGTCAGTAGTCGTCTAAAGTTGTGGGTGTTGAGTCAACACCGTTGAAATATGAAAATATTAAATAAAATAAGTTGAAAATATTGCAAGTCAACACTGTTGACTTGCAATATTTTCAACTTATTTTATTTAATATTTTCATATTTCAACGGTGTTTCATGAGAAAAAAATATTGCAAGTCAACACTGTTGACTTGCAATATTTTTTTCTCATGGTCAGCTGTAAGTCTGTTGTTCACGTTGCATTCTATTTGTTTTATTAAAACTTATATTATCAACATTACTCTTTTTTTTTTTTTTTTTTTTTTTTTTACATAAATTATTTTTACGGACATTTTTTTTCAGTTTAAGTAATTATTTCCATTCTAGCACTTAACAATTTTGATTACAGATGAATTGTTATTATTATCGAAAGATGCAATTTATTTTATTTCTCTATTTTTACTAGAAATGCAATGTTGATATGGCAGGACGATAACAGAGCCTTTTGTTTTGTTATTTATTTCTCTATTTACAGCAATGTAAATTTAAAATTTAATGTGACGAGATTAAGTGGGGTTTCTTTTTAAATCAATATTTTGAATGTATTTCCTTTAAATAAATATATATATATATAGTCCAATATGCCAGCTCGGCTCTGACGCATAAGGATTCCAGGAATAATTTTCATGAAATGTGGATATATTTACATGAAGGATGGGAGAAAATCCGAAGAACTACCAAATATCTAATCCGATAGATATGCATTCAGAAAAGAGAAACACTACGTCCAACTTTAGTAGTGCAAAAATGTCTAGAAACAAACCCTAAGCCTTCACTTCAGTTTACTTGGTTATCATTCTACATTTACTTTTTGAAGAAATGTCAGATTATTCGACTAGTACCTACAGTTTAAAGTATGTTTCAAAACCATTATAAGCATCTACACCCAAGATAGAAATTGAAGCCAGGGTACTCATCATGCAGTTGTGCCATTTTAGTCCTTTCACTACGAACAACATTGTCCTACTACTTATCTAGGAAGTGCAAACATTTTAAAAATGCCTTACTTACATTACTTTTTCGAAATTTGGCTAAACACAATGTCATGACAAATTAATTAAATATAATATTCGGCAGCACCAATTATGAATATTCATTAATGTTTTTGTTTTCTTTAAATCTACAATGAGTAATGTTAATTATTACAAACTACCAACTAGGCATTTACAGCAATATTCTCATTAACATATTCCACATTTATGGGATAAAAAAAAACCATGAATAAATCACCAAAAAAGGATACTTATTAATTCCTCTAGCCTTATTTCTTGAACCACAACCTATTTAGAGAGAACAATATAGTTTAATGAAGTTTAACATGCCACTACCATTACTGTAACTAATATAAACTTTGACAAGTTTAGAAATTAACATTAAGGGACTGCGATAACTATGTATACTTGTCGGTTTGACTGTTTAGGAGTTTCTGAATTTTCTTGCGACTGTGAGTAAATACAACTTATTTATAAAAAATCTTCCCGAGCGTTTCAGACAAGAAAATGTTAAATTTTTTAACGATATGCCTCGAAAGTTGCAAAGAAACCAATGATACGTCTTTGTCTTCCGAGAGGGCTTTTTCAGAAATGGTCCGAAACGCAGCATCAAATGAATGAAATACATATGAGGCATACGTTCTGTTATTTACAATAATTTTTTCTCGGCAAACTTTTAAAGTGGTCCGTAAAAATCTAGCGGATACTACGTCGGTTTTTAAAAAAAAAATCAAAATGAATTTGTAGTAAAAAATTTTTTTCCTTATGTGATGAAAATTATTTCCACAAGATTCTTTGCTGTTGCATAAAATAGCCATAAATAATAGAGATGAGTTTCATTTAAGAAACCAGGTCTAAACTACAAAAATATGTGTGTGTGTGTGTGTGTGTGTGAACAATATAATTTTCTAAATATCAGATGATATCAGCCTTGGGATGTCAGAGATTTATGACCGACCCCTGGATTCAAGTACAACGAGAGTAAATAACCATTTTCAAGTAACAATCTACTCACTTCAAAAATTATAACAAATTCTTTTTGCACTATCATGGAAACTAATGCTGTCTGGAGTAAGGCGCTTGAGTAATCTTAATTTCTATTTCGTAAATAAATACACTTGAATGTGAATTAGATTTAAATCAATTCTAATTTTATAGATAAACTTCGAACGAATAGCTAAGAGGTAGATAGCACTAAAAACATTTTTTTTTATTAAAAAAATTTTAAAGTACTTTTTTATCTTCTTAATTCATGAAAATATTACCATTTTACAATAATATGATTTAAAGGGTTGACATTATTTATAAATAGCCAGATTTCTGAAATGTTCAATCGGGAAACCGAAATATTACCTCTACCCCAGGGTATAGTGAGTATTCAAGGTATCCTTGGTAAGATTTTAGTGTATTTTAGAGTGTAGTTTATGAGCTATAAATGAATGGTTACTGATTAAAAATCTAAGCCTAAAGTATTTAAATTTATATGCTTGCCATTTATTATAAACATAACAAATGACAAGCATATAAATTTAAATATTTTATTTCTGACACATTAATATTTTTGAATTTCTAAAGTAAAAAGGTACACTTTGAAAGAGGAATAAAAATTTGAACAATATTTATATGCATTACTTATCATTATCCAAAACTGAAAAAGCCATTTTTTGTTTCAATCAAGTTGTAAAAATATTCATAAGTTAATCCATTAAACATGGATTCCTTCATCAAGCCTATATCATCAATCCATACGTTGTTCAAATAAAATAACCTCTACTGGTGCTGCTGATCCAGGAGAGAAGCAGAAGGCACACTCAACAATTTTGATCTGATTGAGAGCAGCTATTTGACTATCCTTGAACTGACCACAATGGCCGAGGCTCTTTGCTTCATTGAAAACAATCATATCTTTGGTAGGCACTTTTTACTCTTCCATAGTGTTTCGAATTATTGAAAACATTCCTTAGCAAACACAACTTCGCGTATGACCACGATTGACAAGAAAAGATGATACGATAGAAATATTATTTATTAAAAGACCACACCAGACTAATAATAGGCTCTTCACTTTTTATACAGTACAGAAATATAAATGGCAAATCTCATTCTAAGTTAACTGGCATATAGTTTATTATTTTTATACTTATTCATTCATCCATAAAATCAAGCTTAATTTTTACAAAGATGTGAAGTGAACAGGCTGGAGCATCGGGATTTTTTCTGAAAACCGGTACTGTACCTATCAAACCGACGACGTTTGACATGCATAATTATAAACACGTGAAGAAAAAATAATAATTATAAGAATTGAAGCCCATAAATCTCACTTTCTTAGAAGGTCACCTATTTGCTTAGTTGGTCACTCTGTGAACTAAAAAAAAGTCATTAAAATAACTCAATGGAAATGTAAAATTTAAACTAGATTCTGAAACACTGTATTCACTTTCTGCACATGAGAATTAATGCGACTGGAAACCACAATTTAAAATGAATTTGTGGAACAACTACAAATATCAAAGTCCAAAGAGGTTATCGAACCCATAAATTGTTGAACTGGACACCAATAATGTGAATAAAACCTATTAACTATGAAGGATAATCATCAAGATATTTATATATAATCATATAAATAGATAATCATCGAGAAATTGTCGCGCAACAGTCGTTTCTTGGAGGAGGACAAATTAGACCAATGTCTACAACTTAAAGTAGATTCCGAACCACTACACGTCCAAATCAAAGGTGGGATTCGAAACCACCATCTGTTGAACCGAAGGCAAGAGATAGCCGAACCATTCTGCTGCCACAACAGCACCTATTAGAAGAGGAAGACTGAAAAACAGATAATTTAGTTTTATATTTTTAATGTCCTTATATTTATCAAGAAAGAACTTAACTAACAGGAAATTAAACATATAAAGTAACCATCAGTGATGTGCGAACCGTACTAATTGCCAGAAGTTTCCAAAAAATTTAATTCCACATTAACTGGTGGGGAAATGCGGTGTTCTTTTGTCTGGAAAGTATCATTTTCGACTTGGCATAACTGAAGCCTGTCTTGCTAAAACACTGTAATCAATTTATGCTCTGTCAAATCTATTGTTTCTTCGTGGCGTGGCCTCAAGAAATGGATGCCACCTAAGGTATCGTCCACGTTATTTGATCTTTGTTCAGAGTAATGACAAATAAGCGTTTGATTAGGTTCCATTTATTTTTATCTCTACGAACATTTTTGGTACACGAGGACTAGTTTCACCATGACAACATTCGAGATGAAAGTCTATTCCACAAAATATTAAATTTTCTGATGGCCAAGAGCACTAACAATTCAGTGGCCAACTCAAAACGCTGAACGGCTTCAATCTGCAGAAGCAGGCAGCGATATTATGACGATGTACATATCATAACATAAAGATGAATAGCTGACATATTCTACAGAGTTAAAATATTTAATATTTTTACTACTTACTATTTTATTTAATTTGTTTCAAATAAAAATACAAAAATAATGTAAAAAACTTTGAATGCAAATAAATTTAGGAACATTTAGGCTTTTTTCTTTTGAAAGGCCACTTTTCGTATAACAAACGAGCTTTGGGAGCCATTCCAATTTTAAATTCAGTCTGTTGTATCGAAAGCAACTGCATATGTTTTATCTTATATTTTCTTTCGCATATAGCTTAAATGCTTTAATAGTGGTGCGGAGTATACTGGTGTCAACTAGACAAAAGAAATGCTCATCACATCTTAAATACAATGAAAATTTTACAGTGAATACAATATTTTTCTAAGAGCTTTATAAATAAAGATAGTTTAAACATAAACTTAGATTATAGAGCTTATACAAATTAAATACCTTTCTTATAAAGGAACAATTTAATTATTTTAAAGTTACTTTCATAAAAATTCATGTTTATCTATCAAAAACGCAATAACCTATATACTGATTCTTGCCGAAAACTGAAGAATCATTTAAAAAAAAGTAGTGCATTTTTGCGATCGCTACCAAATTCGGATTTAGCCAAATCCCCACAATTTCACAAAAAAGCGGAAAAATACAGAGGGTATTAATACATTTTTGAACGATTTCGCGGCAGTTTAATTAATGTTTAAAATGTAAAGATTATTTTTTTAAATGTTCGATCTGATAGCCTTTTTTCTGGACTATAAGTCTGCATCGTGATTTACATGATAGAAGAGCTTTTCGCAATATTTCCAGGGGTATAGCCTTCCCTTCCTTTTCCACTACTTTCCAGAGTCCATCTATCATGGTGGGTTTGCGCTTAGAAAGAGCTTTTTTTAGCAGACCAAAGGCACAATAGTCCATAGGTGAAACGTCAGGAGACTTCGCAGGGATATGTTGAAAATGTATACATGCAATACCTGTATTAGTCATCATTTTTTCAAGGAATGCAGTGGTAGTTTTCGAAGTATGACTTATAGTTTTGCCTTGATGAAGTTTCTCTCTTTGAAAGTCATTGGGATAAAGAAGTGGAATTTATTTTGTAAATATTTCCGGTAAAACCTTCTCCTGATAGTACGATGAGTTGATTTTAACATTTCTTTCCACTCTTCATATTTTTAATTTCCCATTGTAGGAGAAACCTGCGACAATCATAAGCCCCTTACTGAAACTTTCTTTACAATGACGGAAACGGGTTTGTAATTTTTTTTCTCATTTTCTAGAGTAAAAAGACCTTTTTTAGTTACAGTCATTTAGGTAAACCCATGCTTCATCAAGGGTCACAATGGTTTTCCATTCATCTCCTGTTAAGTGGTTTTCATACAGGATTCTACAAAATGTTTTGCGTTGAGCCACATGTCTAGGCAAAAGCTGGTGAACAATATGTTTTTTTAGCATTTTAAGTTGTAAATACCGGTTTATTATTTTATTTATTGATGCTACAGATGTATCTAAAGACTTTGCAATTGATTTCTGTGTTGGCGGATTTTCTCTTGTTACCAGCGATTTCACTTTAGTAACATTTGAAACAGTATGTACCTTTTAAGGATATTTGTTTAGAGTTTTCTTTCTATGTAGAAATAATGATTGACAGTTTCTATCTGTTCGATTAATAATATTGTTTATTTTGCACTTAGAAATTTTAATACCATGTATTTCGCAACGTTTTTGAATTTGGGAATAAGAACGTTTATCTTCGAAAAGCGCAAAAACATATCTTTCAGTTCACAGCATGTTTATAAGTGACATTTTTAAAGAAGAATAAATTTAAAAGTAGCAGACGATATTTCTCATTTCAAATAATAAGCTGTTGCCAAACATTTTTATTCTAAAGCATCATCGAAATCGTTCTAAAAATATGTTAACACCCTCTGTAACTCCTAAATATTTCCATTTTTATATCCATGATAAAATTTAAAAAAAAAAATAAATGGAAAATTTACAGGAATTCCTCAGCGGTTTTAACAAAACGTATGGGGATTATTTTGGCTCAGATAGCATACTAAGTATCAAAAAAATATAAACTATATATTATAATGCGACTTAGTTAATGTTGTGTGTGTGACTGTATATTTTAAATTATCACACAAAAAAACGACATTTTTTATCATTTAACTACGTATAAATATTAAATATATAACAATAAAAAGCGGTTTAAAAAGCACCTTCAACAGCTATGTGGTGATGTGGCTAATTCCATTTATCACCGGTTGATAAAGCTTTCGTATGACCATATCACATACAGATAAATATATAACAATAAAAATATCATTTTACATGAATTTTTCATCTTTGATTAAATTTTTAAACATTCTATGAAATAATAATTATAGTTAACAATTGCGTAAAAAAGTTGAATAACAAACACTGATTACATATCTGATTTCTTATACTAAATTTATTAAAATTCAGCATAAAGAATCACGTTAAAAACTTAAGTTTCAAGGCTCAAATAGTTTGTTAGTGCAATCAGAAGTAAAGAGGTAAATTTAAATGAAAAATCTTAAAGCAATAGCAAAGAAATATATCGAAATCAAGATAAAATGCGAAAAGAAAAGAATTTCCTTTTATTTCCGACTAACATTTATTAGGATATGTTGGGAAAGAAAAAAAAGATATTAGGAAGATCACAAGAAACTCCTTTGAACTACTTTTAAAATAATTATATTTAGCTTTTAACTGAAAGATTTCATTGCGATACAATCATTCAAAATACTCCGTAATGATTAAAACACGACGGTATCCACACAATAATGCTAAGTAAATATTCTACAGAACCTGAGTATATTTAAATCAGTGAATTCCGGTTGCTAACAGAGCGCAAAAAAAAAAATTAGCTGAGAAAAGCACTTGAAGTTGAGCCAATGAGATTATACGATATCTGCACCAAAAATGCTTACACGTTTATAAAAAAAATATTTCCATACACTAACTTTAAGAATTAAAAAAAAACGTGCCAAATTTGTAACAGACACCACAAACACAATAGAGATTTGTTCGTTTGAATTGCCACTCATAATATCTAAGGCGACATTTTAAACCGGCAAGTTTGTTTGGTTTAATGGTCGCTCAACAATCATTCTTGCAGGCGAGCACTAATGGGATTGGAGTCTATAGTTTAAATTAGATTCCGATCCATTACAATCATCCCCATCGAGGTGGGAATCGAACCCATGAACTTATAATAAACTGAAAACAATAAACCTGTAAATTCATCAAACTTCAACTTACAAATTAATGGTTTCTAGAAACACAAGACTTTTAAGATAGAGGATAAATCTGAAGACTCGCGATCTTCAACAATGACCACTCAGTTATAAACTTCATGGCGTGATGGCGCCCATATATGTATTGTCCCATAGATTTATAAATATCTTCTTTTCTGTTATTAAAATCAGATTCCCCAAATTATTTTCGATAGTTGCTAAAAACATTAGTATGAACCGACTGTTTTTCTTTACCAGAGTAATTATATTAAATTTCACTGAAATTTTTAATACGGATATAAGAATCGCAAATATATCGGTTACTTATTTAAATACTCAAGATTTAAAGATACCTAAATCCGGCTCAAATAACAGAAAATTATAGATTTCAAAAGAAAAATCAGGAAAAACAAGCCAAAATATTCAAGGAAAAGGATGTATACTTGAAATTTGGCATCTCATCAAAGTAATAGTTTCAATAATTAGTAATATATATCAAAACCGCAGTAAGGGCAAACGTATAAATAAGCTATGAATAAAAATATATAGTATTAAAATCTCATAAAAGTTTAAAATATATATATATTCTAATTTCATAGCTACCAGACATAGAAAACAATAACATTTCAAAAAATATATAACGGAAACAAATCCTTTACGCACCCAGAAGGAAGAGTGGGTCTTCTCAAGACGAAAGCATAAATACTAGAACAATAGGAAAAAATGCCACTCACTCTTCAAACCCAGTGGGCTCAAAGATCGATAAATCGGAAACAAACACAGATAAAGGATTTCTGTGCTATCAGTAGAAAATTTTTCTCCGAGTCATGCTTTCTCAAGCACGTCATTCTCAATTCATTCACAAAACGAGAACCGATTCTTAAGATAGATCCAAGCATAAATGCGGTTCAATGCAATGATAACATCGGAAAGCGCACACCATAGCTTCTGAAATTGATTAGATGCTGTATTTTGCACGTTATAAGGGAACATTCGAGAGGGATCTACGATTTGAAATAAATTCCATATCACCACAAACATCCCGTCTTAACAATGGAATCGATTCCCGGAATATTTATATTGAAAGCCAGAATGTTGACGATTCAGTTGTCATTTAAGCACAGATTTCTAGAAAGAACATAATTTCCCAACAAAAAGAGAAAATTTAGGGAAGTAAGTTTTCCTACTAATGTATATAATGTATATACTCTAATGAATGGAATGTATATAATTATCTCGATTACCACGAGAACGAAGAATATTGAAAGGAAGCAGTTCTCTATGAAACAATAAAATATTGGGAGCAAATGAGCACGATTTCAAATACAGTCAACCCTCCTATAAACTCGGTGAGTGCGTACCGCATTGTATGGAAACCGCGCTATAAGAAACTCAGAACTAGTACAAATCACATCATTCGTACCGCGTTATATGGAGAAAAATAAATACAAAAGACAAGATAAATTATAAATTATTTTTATTGAATTGAAGAATTCATATAAGGGGAAATGATAAAAAAATGAAACAAAAACTAAACTAAAAACTGTTTTCCAACAAAAACAAGAAAGACTTTTATAAAATTATGTTATCTTTCAACACTCATCCTCGCTGTCAGGTACGAGTCACCTAACTTGCCTTCTTTTAATGGGCAGAATGTCCTCCTCATTTGGTTCATCTTTACATTAGTTTCCGATTGTAGCTTTTTTTTTTTCTAACTCCACTATATATAAAACCTCTCGATAGGGAGCTAAGCAAATTCTTAACTCTTTTATAAACTTTGTGTTGCACACCGTTGAATGATCAGTTTGAATGAAATGAAGTTCTCATTCTTTAGCCAAATTTAGCCTTTTTTCCCCCACCTTGTGAATCGAAATTTGGCACCAATTCGTTTATTTTATTTTCATTTACCAATCAATGCACATGAGGTGGTTGCATTAACTAATTCCATCAGTTCTTCCTCATCTAAAGTTTCTTCCTCGGGTACTAGTTCTCTTAAATCCTGATGGCTTACTGCAAATTATCTTCATCGCTTAAACGAGAAGCAATGCTTACTATTTCTGCAACTGGGAGTGAAATTGTAGAATCATCTTGTATTGCTTGAACCATTTGAGGTAAAAGAGGTTTCCAACATGTATTAAACGTTGATGGTTTAATTTCCGCGCAAGCCGATGACACGGTTCTCATACTATGTTCTTTTTTTCTATTTTATTATTTAAAAGCTATTTTTACAATTACATTATCGTTGTCCAATTATAAACCACAAATTAAGAGCAAAAAGCTAAGCGAATGGACGGTGCAGACCAAATTTTAGAAAGGAATGGTCATCAACGAGACGTACTATGAAAGAGCTCTGTGACGACTAAATCCGATGCCGTAAACGGCTAAGAGATAAGCTTGAATGTTTAGATGAACATATACAGTTATAAAACCATTCATTGGGTGCACGGAAAGAACTGATGACACGGAAACCGCGCTGTAAAAGTATCGCTTTATAGGAAGGCTGTCGCAATTTTAGCTCCATTCATATTTTATTTTCATTCATCAGTTATATAAATAACTTTCTCACATTTTGCTTTTCCTTATTATTCTTAGTATTGAAGCAGTTAAGTAATATGATTTCTTATTGTTTTTGTCATAAAGGGGATGTGCTAGTCGCTCTACAATTATTTCTATATACAGGAGGATTAATTCGACTGGGAACAACAATTTAAAAAAACCAATACAGATAATACAACAGTAATTTAATTTAGTACTTTTAAATAAATAATAATAATAATATACAAACAAAACGAAAAATTTGAAAAAAAAGGGTTTTAATTAAATTTGCATTTGGAAAAATTTTTTTTAACACATTATCCTTTAATGGTGCGGATTATTCTCAAAAAACTAAGTTATGGAATTTGCTAATTTAACATATCGAGGAAGTAGAACTACATTTCCATAATTCTAAATAATAAAAAAAATAAAGACTATAAGACTTACCCGCAACTCGAAAAGCAAGTATTTAAATATACTCTAACTGTCCAAGTGCAAGCATCCAAGTAAAACACTGAAACTATCTTGTTAAAAGCTCTCACCGAAGGAAAGATAAAACTCGAGCCCTTTCATAATTACACCGTAGCGTTGTATATTACCTCTGGCAGCTGATTGCAGACGACAGAGGATTGTATATTTTCCTCCGACCTTCAAGGACATCAGTTGCAGGTCGTCTTTTCACCCGCCCCCTTTCTCTATCTTCATATATATTTAATACCCGTCTTCAGGATCGAATAGTGAATGAGAAAATGCTTTTCTGATCAAAACCGCAGAGAAGTGATTTCTTGGAAACAATTTCAACAAAGAGCGGAATGAAGATTATTTCTTGCATTGCTAAATTTTCCCATTTATTTGTGAATTAAGATAATAGTATTTCAAATCAGGTTAAATGTACCTATACATCATGTATGAAGATGTGCATTGTCTGTTTATTTACACTCTCACATACACAACAACATGTAAATAAACTTTCGGAATTTTTCCGATCAAAACTACTCCATGTCGAACGTATCCGGAAAAAAGATTCAGTCAAAACACAATTTATCAGATGGTATTATCATTAAAAAAAATTTGCTGCTAGTTCATTTCACTTGCGATCACGAATCATGAAATAAGTTTTCACAATAAAACAATTCCTTTATTATCTTGCCAGCGCATTTGCACATTTTTTTATGCCAACAGCATTAGCACATACTCAACAAAAAGACAAAATTTAAATATTTTTATAAAAAAATATAAAAATAATTTTTTTTCATTGCATACGTTTCTAGATACCTATTATTATTGGTCAAATCTTTTTCAATTCTTATAATTTATTATTACCCAAACCGTGGTAAATATTTCATTTAAGAGTACTGTTTTCATTAAAATTAAACAGAAAAGAATGTCAAATATAAGAATGTCATGAAAAAATTTCTTTTTTTCTTTTTTTTTTCTCCCAGAGACAAAAATTCAAAGCATTGTTCTCTGCTTCTTCGATACTTTTAAGAAACCCTATCTAAAAAATCTGGCAAAGTGCATTATAGAAAGGTATTGTTAAAGAATTCAACGAAACATTCATTAACTCAACAACACTTTAATCTCAAGCATAGTAAATTAAGAATATTTTTTTCTTTTTAAAATTATAAAAAATAGTTTAATATCAATAAGGAACATATTCTTTCTTTAATTTTCTCCACTTAATTACAGCATCTCAAAAGCACAATTATTTATTCAGTAATAACATTTCGTAAAAGTAATTTTTGTCTTAAAAATTTCTTGAAAAAATTACAAAAAAGTCATTGAAAAGGAAAAAGAAAAAACAAAAGCTGCTTGGAAATAACACAAGATGCAATATCTCAACTTCTTAGAGTTTTTGCGATAAGCGGTTCAGAAATTATTTATAACCCTGTATATGCATGTGTAAATTTCTAAAGAGATTTAATTGCGGGGGAAAATAACAAATTGGAAGTAAACACGTCTAAAAACAATTCATTAGAAGCTTTTCACGCGTTTCTAGTTTTTATTTCACAACCATTCACGTGTACTATTTTGTAAATAGACAGAGTCGTTAATTGCTCCGAATCAATTTACGAAAAGAAATCCGAATCCATTAATACATAATGAATTCGAATTAGCGTTATCTAAATATGGTTCACAACCATTTTGTAATTCATCATACAGAAAATACAAATTTTGAAACCATTGGAAACGCTAAAAGTGAATATTATAAAAAATTAATCATAACAAAATGCACAACTTACAGTAAAATAAAAATTGCTCACATCTTGTTTTAGCATCAACAAAAACCATACTTGAGAGGATGTGACAAATAACACAATATTTCATAATTATGGTTTTTGTATGGTTTAAAAACAGTTTACCAAAGATACTTCAATGAAATAAGTAATACAAGTTAACCACATTCATCAGTTTCTAAAGAGCACACAAAACGTTATTTAACAACTAAATTTTTGAAATATGACATTTGTTAATGAGTAACGAATAACCGTATTAAAATAACAATTCACAGTCAAAGGCCTAATTTACATATTATTTTCTTTACCTTATACAAGGTAGAATATAATCGTCACAGTTAAATGTATCCATCAGAATAAATTACTCATATTATATTTTTGTAATTTCATCCAATGGTGAGTTAGTCATACTACAGAGAATTTTTCACACTTGAAATACTTCTGAGGGTATAGGTCAAATACTGTAAGTCATCTGCTTGATCCTTGCTTATAAATTACTCCCACCCAGCTGGTAGAGACCAACTCTGGGAGAGATACAGAGAGAATGCTAGTACAACACGAGAAGATTTCACACAACTCGATTAAGATCTCCAATTTAAATGGTTTTCAGAAGCACTACAAAGATTGTTTGCTTTGATTATCAAGCTATGGTCACTTTTTGCATATTAAGATTGATTCAGCACAGAACTAGTTTTAAATGGTTTACAAACTATTAAAAAATTATATCCGAAGTAGGAACTAAACCCATAAAATTTTGAATTCCTAATCATTGAGAAGAGTCGGCTCAGCATACAGTATGTCAGCTAGTGTAATCATCGCTCTGTAACCATTTTTTGTACAAGAAGGCTCATTATGGTCGAGATCTAACTGCAATCATATTCGAGTTAGATGTTGAACCAACAAACTATTGAACAGAAGGTCCAAAGAACTGGCAACTTAGCTACAAGCTCTCATCCAGCAACTGTGAATGACTAGAAATAATTTCAAAGAAAACGCAGAGGATGCACTGTGATCGGTGCACTGAAAACAATTGTCAAAAGTTCAAAGTCATCAATAAAATGGAAAATTCTATCAATAGAATTTCGCACGAATCGGAACCAGTTTGATAGTACGAATGACTACATTTAACGATAAAGAGCAGAAGCTAAGCTGGTAACATTCAAAACAGAATAAAAAACATGCTTATTCTAGCAAAAAAATCTGCTTAGGAGTGCGTAATTTTTTCTAGGAATGTGTCAGTGTACTAAATTTTACTACTTTCAGGAAGTAATTTTTTAGAGGACTCTTCCATTTCAATATTATCAAGTTAGAGTGACAAAATGGCGAATAACACATAATTCAGAGCCCTATAATAAGTTAAAAGGGTTAGATTAGAAACTAGTTCACATTTTAGCGAAACATCAGCTTAAAACAGCGCGATTCTTACAAAATCGATACATTAACTTTAATAAATACTACGCTCTGTAATAAAACAGGTAATTGAAATATCTGTGGCATCACTACAATGGTTGGTTAGATTGTTCTCTGACCCCGTATTGCAAGATATATATATATTATTTAATAACATAATCAGCAGTTATTTTACAGCATAATCATCAAGCTTTTATATCAAATCACCAATCTATTTATTTTATCATTCTATTTAGTTTTCATTTTATAAGATAGAGATGTCAGGTTGTTTATATATAAACCCAATACAGTTCAAATTTACATCGCCTTCTCCAACAATAATTTTCGCTTATAACAACCTGTTCCATTCCAGTTTTATCATTTTCTAATAAATTGCAGATAAGAAATAATGAATAACACGTATAAGTTTTAACAAAAAGAATCAAGTTTTTATTTTTAGGAATAAATAAACATGGAGACAATTTTATAAAGCATAAACCGAAAAGGAAAAAATATCAATTAAGCAAAATTTACCCAAAAAAATAACCAAATAAGCAATTTACCTCCAGAATTCTACAAAAATCAACACTAGTTGAGCACGTTTCACGGCGAATGAGCCAGAGTGATTGTCTTCGTAGAATCGAGCTGCAGCCGCTTTACTGACCTCATTTGGAATTCATCTCTTCCACGACAAGTTCGTCAGGGACTTGATTAATTACTTCATTCCAACAACAAAGTGCATTCACCTCTCCAGCCAGTCAGTTCTTTTGCATATCAATTACAAAAATCAGAATTTTAACTGCTAACTACTTTGCAATGTAGAAAAATAAAAGGAAAATAATTTCGGTTGTCCTTGAGATGTTCGAATAATAACGTAAGTCACGCGGACAGCTTCTCGCCATTCAAAGTCACGGTTCTCTCTCTATACAAATGATCGCTCTTTTCAGTTACAAAGTTATTCCACCTCCATATATAATTGAAGTATTTATTAAGTATATCTAATAGTAATATTTTACTAGCATGATTCTCTACATATTAAGAGAAATCATTACAAAGTACTCATCATTCATTTTTACTAAAAGAACAGATGCTTATTTTCACCGATCGAAGCTACTCAAATGGTTTATTTCATTTGAATAACAACTAAGTGACACCTAACACTATCTTCTACAAATCATATTACACCAACGGTTTCGGTTTCTACGTTGTTCTGCATTCACTATTTGAGCACGATGCCCAATATGTACGGCCGAGCTGGTAGCCGAATGGTTAGGTGCTCTTGCCTTCGGTTCAATAGGTCAACTCCCACATTGGGCTTGGATGTTTGTAGTAGTTCGGAATACTTTTCTAAACAGTAGGTTCCGGTCTCATTAGCCCTCGTGTGCAAATAAACCAACCAACATAATAAAAATGAAAATTAAACATTAAAGTAGACCCCCCGAACTACTGCAAACATACAGGTGGCAATCGAACACACAAACAGTCAGACTGAATGCTACAGTGTTAAACTTTCAGCTGCCAACTAGACAACATCTTTACTTAAGCTACAAAAAAAACTTACAATCACATTTAGTAAGCATATTAAATAAGCACATAGCGGAAAATGATGCAAGATATAATACAAAACATTAAAATAAACAATGTAAAATGGTAAACATTGTTCAGTTAAAGTATTAAAATAAATTAAACAATGAACAATATCCAACATTTTCTCTTCTTTAATGTCATATAATATTTCTGTGCAAAAAGAATAAGCCGAAATCTAAATAAATATTTAATGAGTGATAAGAAAAAGAGAGATTAAACTTTAAATAATTTAAGCTAATATGAAAACTACATATTTTAAAGTAAAAATAGGTAAATATTTCTATTAAATTAAATTTTTAAATGAAAGGGTGAATTTTAAACTACTTTTTAACAATATTTCCAGCAATATTAAAGAATTTGTAGTACTACAAGGCATGATAAGAATTACAATAATTACGGCTTATAACGAACACTAGTTAAACACTAATATAAATATGACGTGGGTTACGTTAATGCTAAGATAAGTAAAGTGGAAGATTGATTTTCACGATGAAAAAGTAAAATGGGGAAATAACTTGGTTTATTTATCACTCAACGGTCATTTTTGCGCACACGAGGGAATTAGACAGCCTCTTACAGTTCAAAGTGCACACCGAAACACAACCATCCAAGGCTAGGTTTGAACCCATTAACTGAATTAAAGAGTGATAACCATTCATCTGCCAGCTCAGCAAATATAAAATGTGGAAAATGACCGATATTTCACTATTTGGAAAAAGGCTTTTTCTTGGAATTCTTTTTGTATGGGCCTCGATTTCAAAGACAACAAATCTTTCCGAGTTCTCAAAAGTAGCCATATTAATGATATTCAAAAATTTGAATCAGAAAACAAAATTCTTGTCCAGAAGGCGTAACTACTATTCGAGCAGTTTTCCAAGAGCTGTTGTCTCCAACGAAATATAGGGAAGAACAGAATTTACTGTGCGTCAGATAATAGAAACTTCACTGAGCTGCCATGACTATTCCATGGATGTTTGTTTTGATTATGGCGTATCATAAGCTATCAAAGTTTTGTCATCAGTAACAATTTTAATTAAAACACCATCACAAAAAATCGATGCAGTTTTCAAGGGAGGTTAATATATGGTCTGGATATTTTTACCACTTTAAGCATTAAGAAAATTGGCAATATTTTCTCTTGAATTAGTTTAGCTTAAGTCAGTTTATTGCTTTACATTTCAGACACCTTACTTCTGCGCACTGCTATTTTGAACCACGGTAAAGACCTTAACAAGAATTTTACCTTTAAAACTTTCGTAACAGCAGACGGACAATAGATTCAACAATAATTTTTTAATGAGCATAGATTTTTTTTCAGCAAGATGTTCTTCGGCTGGGTCAAGTAACCTTTTGACCTTCAGAACACGAGAAAGACGCTTTTTTTCAACTTAGTTGTTTCGACCTCGCACACATTCAAATTTGAGAAAATTATCTAATTTACTATCTTTATTATTACTAGTCTCATTATTAACAAATTTTCGCAAATAGAATGAAATCAAAGATTTTGCAAAATTGAATTATAGGATATTTTGAGCTATCACATACACACACATTTTGCGACGCGTTTTCAATTATCTCTTTCTGTACATCGAAGGCGATCAACACACTCCATCGTCGCATAGTTTAATAATTATAGTCAAGTGATAAGTTCGACAACTGAGTTGGTACCTTTCTCAATGGTTTTTCATAAGACATTATGCAGAAAAATATTATATCCGACAGAAAATTTAACATGCAAAGCCTTTTTATCTCAAGTGTTTTTTGACTCAATTACACATCAAATCTATTTTCCTGCATACCAGGCAACTACGGCCTTAATTTTAATTGACTGATCATTTTAAACGCACAATTAGGTGTAAAATTAGACGATTTTTTTTTCACCATGGTGTCTGGATAACGAATAGATTAGAGTATATGGGTAGATTAGGCAAAGAAATGAACGAAAGTCAAAATCGCTGTAACGATTCTTCAATCGATAATTGTTTTTAAAAAAATGCTTAACATTCTCCATTTTATTTTCTAATACTTTTAAATTTCAAAGCATAAAATTTCATGACTTTCAAAGAGGGAAATTTTTAAAAATAAAAAACATTGGATAATGTTTGGTATCATAATTTTTTTAACTTTTTTTTTTATAGAATTATCGTTTTCTACTTTGTTATAACGATTTATTCTTCTTCAAAAGTGAATACTTCATAAGAATTTATAAATCTTCGATTAACACAGTTGTCGATTCCCATGAACATAAATTTGCCTTTAAATAGACACTGTTTTGGAAAATGCTTTACACAAAATGAGGACCAAAACAACTAAGCAATTTCATATTCGACTGAAAAAGAAATTAACTATAAACCAATTTTGACTAAAGGAAATCGGTCCTCTTTTAAAATGCTACATGAATTTAATCTCTTTTACTAAAAATAAATTCGTTACTGCGTAGTATTCAAATATTATCACTTGCACTTTTCCTTTTTATCTACAAGTTCCGAAAAAAGAAACCTTATCGGCCTTTGAAACATTTTTTCAATAAAAGTTGATTGACTTTTGGAAATGGTACATTCGGTTCTAAAAGGAATTTTATAGGCAATTCTCATCATCAAGTATAATTTCAGAACTGGAAAGATTTTCATGGATTTTAAAGATGTTCAATGGATATAATTTTTTTTTTACGTATGTATTCTAGATAACAGCCTCAATGGCAGCATCCCGTTAAGATCAGCAAATAAAGCATCATACGTCGTGGGCAGTAATTTAAAGGATAACCACGCATTCTCCTTCACTGGGTTGCTGGAGTTCCGTGGGTTGTGGATATGTCCACGTTAAGATCTGCATCCAAAGTCGTTCCGCTAGTGCGGTGTGGATGAGCAGAGAAGGGTGCCAGCTCAGGTGTGACATCGTCACCGGATTGTGGTTCAAAATTACGAGGCGCTTGGTGGTGTCATAGTATTCCAAACCCGTTAACATCGAGGTACAATATGGAACTCGCCTGAGCCGCTAGTTATGTATTCTAGATATACATCAATGTGCATTAAATTACTAGCTTTTTTTTCTTTGTAACACACGTGAATACAGTTCACTATTTATAAAAAGTCCCACTTGAACAGAAAAATGTAGAAGATATTTAAAATCCTTACCACAACTTTCTTCTACACACGTTAAAATATCACCATCATTTTTCAATAAAGGCTGAAATCGGTCACAGAACGTTCCACTTCGAAGATTGCGGCCCTACCACTAGTTCACAGTCAATCCTTTTAGTACGGAAGCGGTAGGTTTTGCTGATGACAGCATGTTTCCCTTTGTCCCATCGTTCATCACTATAGCGGAAATTCAAACATCGAATGGTTTGTGTTTTGATTAATATATTTATTTTTGCTATGCGACGGTAATTTTTTTTTTTACGCATAAGTGCCAATTCAACTAGGACCAACAGATTTAAGTTAATATTCTGAGTTATTACAAACATTCATAGTTAAAGTTCAAGGCACATACAGCAGAAATGAAAGCCATGAAGCTAATAACTCAGCAGCAAGTTTTGTTCAATTATATACGAGATTTAACTCAGTAATTTCGGAAACGAAAACCAGAGCGCAGACTACTCTAACACTACCTCAGCAAACTGATTTCGGAACAGTTGGGTTCGAGGTTCGATCATAACCACTAATGAAGAATGAAAGAAATCAGTTGACGCAACCAATAATTCAATCAGGAAAAATTTTCGAGGTGTTTTCTTAAGCATCATGTCAACAAAGTTCACTGCTAATGAAAACCATTCCAGAAAAGTGATATACCACAGACATTCAAAGGCTTTAAAACAAAGCTCAGGTGCTATACATACGGTACACAACACAGCGTGCAGAACAAAGCTAAAACGTAAACGATTATTTTGGATTAACAAACTAAGAATCAAATCAGAAAAGCACACAATCACAATCCACTTTCTTAGTTTGGTAAAAAAAACAAACTTTTTTTAAGCCTTTAACTAAACTATGTGATGAAAAACGTTATTTATATATCAGTGTTATAAATACATATTATATCAAGGAAACATCGATAAGGTTTGGTTTATTTCATGTTAGTGATAACATTTTGCCCTTGAAGGTTCATTTAATAGACACATATTTTAAAATGGATTTCGAACCGAAACACTGCCAAGCAATGTAGAAAACAAATTTATGAACTTTTAAGCTGAAAGCCAGAGCATTAAGCGTTCAGCTACCAATTCCGCAGACCACTAAGCAGAACTACATTATAAAATGAAAGCACAATTTATGTACATGAAACAATTATAGGTGAAGAAGTTAAGATAAGAACTCATATTTGATAACGATAAATATAAGGTAATTAGTATGCATGCTTGGTATGACATCGCACAGTGCTCAACAGTAAACGAGATGCTTGCTTATGGGAAGATGTAGTTTCAACAGTCGAGTAAGTTTCGGCATCCCTTTGATGTCTCTACCGCCTGAAGGAGAATTGACAAAAGTAAATTTTTTTTACTGTTTGATTTTTATTAAGGTGTATAAAATAACACTGATGTGCATGATTACTACTAAAGACAAGTTCAATGCAAACAGAGGCAATGCTTTCTAGTCACGAAATGAGCAGTTTTCAAAATGAAAGTCAAGGAACTTAGATATGCATAGATAGTAGATAGCGTCAATTCACAATTTTTTGCTATTTGGCAGGACTTGTCACTTGTTATAGCTGTAGCAAGAAATGATACCTGGAAAACTGCCACTCACTCATTCTGACAAACACACATGAAGAAAGCAGAATCGCAGCAACCATTTCCCATTGCTCAATAATGAATTAGATGAAGCTCAAACTTTTTCTGATCACGATAACTGCGGATTTACTTTTGGATTACGATTTTCCCAAATATCACACGGCTGCATGTAAAAACCAATTCTGTATGCATAACTGTGTTACTGGTAGGATTGCAGTCTTTGTAGATTTTGGATTCGGTCCTAATCCTGTTGAACGAGGTGAGATAGATGTTCTACTTTCAACATCTACATATGTAGATGTAATCTCTAACATGTAGTTGACAGAATGTTTTTCTTGTTAGTCGCTTGTGTTATGTAAATACACTTCACAGTCTGAAAATTTACTTTGGACGTAAATAATACGTAACCAGTTATTCACTATCCATTTTTTAAGTTGGCGTTTTTTTTATGTTTTAAACGTTTTATGATAGATGTTAAAAAGCCTTACAATAGATGTAGCCACATAACCATATCCCGGGTGCCATTATTACATACATAATGGACTAGCCCTGAACTGTATGTAAAGTTAATGGGTTTTTAAAAATCACCTGTCCCCGAGAATCCCGTAATTTTGTACCAGATGACGAGGCAACATTAGCATCATTCTCTCCACAGGCATACTACACCAGCGGAATGATTTTTGATGACAACCCACAGAGGATTCAACTCTGCAATTTAGTGAGGAAGAATGTGGTCACCCTTTCAATCGGTTCAATTTTTTGGTTATATGGAAATCGGCTTGAACTACTGAGCCACTGGGGCTCACCCATAAGTAGTAGTAGCCTGACCACTTCTTAGTTCGGAAGTTCGTGGATTCAATTTTAGTAATTGTAGAAGAACGGAAAAGGTATATTTATAGCCTTTGTCTTCTTCATTGATATCCGCCGTGGTGGTTTTTTAAAGAGTTCACCAGAATTCGGTAAGCATGACAAGAGAATAGGAACCACTGAAATTCCTTGTAGCAAGTAAGATACAGCAAATATTTAAATGCTTTACAACAGCTTTCAGTTATTGGGTAATCTTTATGCGCTGCATTAAACAAAGTTAAATTTCCGTCTCTTGTTAATCAATGATTGAATTTGAATTTAGACTTCAATATTTAAATTGCGCAGTACCACCACCAATAGATTAAAGACGATGTACCAAAACCAGAGTACTTTTAACTCAATTTTTATATAAATAAATACAAGCACACAATATTTAAATAATATTCGATTATGAAAATTTCCACTTTTTAACCCTTATATAATTTGCATTGCTCTTAAAATATCTATTCTTGTGAAACAGCTCATTAAATTAGTTAAATAAGAGCACTAATTCAGTAGACAAAAAAGTGTGCGAATTTTTTAGTGAAATGCATACTAATTTTATTTAATTTATCAAACCAGAACAGGGAAAATTTCTAGATAATAAATACACTAACTTTTTTTAAGTAATAATTTCTTAGTACATTTTTTAAAAATCTTTAATTTCTTTCATTAATATTTTTGAATATTTTTTGAATTGGTAAAAATGTAATTGATGTTGTATACCAAAGTTATCTTTACTCTGACGCTAATTTGATTATGTTTCTGAAGAAGTAGATGCTGAATGCTTAGTACTTTATCCTTTAGAAACTAGATGTTCTAATCGAATTGATTCATAGATGAAAAAAGTTATACAATAGAACGATGTTTTATGGCAAGCCAAACCATCACATTTCGGACATTTATCAAATGTAAAATCCTTATAAAACTTTATATAGTAAAAGCATTGCGCCAATGGACTTTGACCATTGCATAGCCATAATTTACAACTTTAAAGGGGAGAAAGAACCACGCGCCCCCGCTCTTGAAGTCAGCACAGTTCCAGAGCGATGAGTTTTGCGGCATAAATGTGAATTTACAGTGTGTTCAAATCAGTGTTAATTACAGTTTCAATTAATTAGAAACGTTGCAACTCAAGTTTCGAAATGGAATACAGTCTATACTTTAAGTCAGACAGTTTTAAGTATCAAATCAATTAAATGGTAACTTAAGTTTCGATGATATCTTTGAGTAAAATACATAACATTCCTGCAGTTCAATTGCGCAGGTTAATAAATTTATTCATTATTACTTTATCGATTAAAATTAGAAATTTCTAAAGTTAATAATAAAAATAATTCAACAGCACCCCTATAAGGGAAAGAAACAATTTGTTTTCATGTCATACACGTATTAACTAAAAAAAAAAAATTTAAAAACGTGTTTCTTTCTAATTGCAAATTATGTCTATATGCTGTTCAATATATAAATAGAAGTTGATTAGAAATGTTCGGTATGACTCATTTGAAAACAGCAGTTCTATTTTAACTGATCAATACATGGAACTATCCAAAGAAATTTATTTTTCATATAGTAGGAAAAAATTGAAAGAACATCAATTTACGCTATTAATAGTACATATGGCTTTTTCAGTAGCCATTGTCCATTCTGAAACTAGCTGATCAATAATCCTTTTAGATTGTCTCTGAAAGAACTGGATTTTACATCGAAAAATAAAACCATTAATACATATCAATAATAAAATGAGCGATGATTATTATAATATGTAAACCTGTTGGCCTCTAACATTTAAAAAGATAGATAGATTACAATGTATAAATTGCTTTTCACAATCTAAAAATATCATTTACTCTACTCAAATTACTTTCAGAAACGCATTTATCTAGAAAATAACTTTTTCAGACATTGTTTTGATACCGCATTCATTTTTTTTATCATCATTCATAATTCAAGGAAATTTCCTACGAAAAATGAAGCGCATGAATATAATACGACAGCATGACGTTGGTTTGTTTTAATTGTTGCTCAACGACCACATTTTGTGCCCTAGAGCCGATTTGGACTGTCAAGTGGATCTAGTGTTAAATTAAAAAAAGCACACACACATTTACTCACAAGTAGAGTTTCGAACCCACAAACTGTTGAACTGAAAGTCAAAACGCTGGGCAGAACACATAAACTCATGAAATACTTATACACCAATTTCAAATTTTCTTAGATTCCTAAAAGCTCAATATTTAGTCCTCATTATCAACCTCAGCATTTATTTTCGAATGGCGATGAAACACATAATCTAACAGAACGCTAATACACTGATAATGAGAACAAATAAAATGGGGTCGTGGTGGTCTAGTGGTTAGGGCCTAAGTTTTCCGTCTGAAAGGGCTGGGTTCAATTCCCAATGCTGCGAGAGATCCTCTGAGTACATGCGATATACGTGCTCATTAAATCTGTGGAATCGAAAGTAATGTGGTCGGTCATTGAACAATTACCACTGGTGTAATAGTCTGGAAAAAATCTCCTCTCCCTCCAGATCAAAGTTAAAATTAAAGAAGAAAGATTCTCTGGTGGTGCCATCTGTTGGAGGAGTCTTAGAACAAAGACGTACTTTCACCTTCGTGTTGCTCTGTTTAAGCAAAAAATGCACCCTTCTGACTTAATTTCGCATAGCCTTCTGATAATTTGGACAAGCCTACGAGCTTGGCTTCTCCAAATGTCATAAACAACAACAATAAATAGTTTCCTGAATTACTAAACTAAAATCTCATTTTGCAGAAGAGAACTCATTTGGGATTTATTGTTTCAACTGAATTCTAAGCCACTGCAAACATCGCTATGCGAATTTTGAATCGCTCTCAAGAATATTGAACGAATATTCCATGGATGATCATGTTGAATGAGGTTCAACCGTCGCAAAAGAACAAATTTACGAAAAGTTCAATGGGCATAAACATTCATCTGTCTATACAAAGTTTGATTGATTGATCGTGTGAAGTTTAATGGCACAAGGTCCTGTCTAGGGCAAATTACGCAAAGCATATGATATAATTTTCAAAAAGTATTGACGCAAGATCTTATAAAGTACATATTGGGTAAAGGTAAAATGACTATATACAATGTAGAAATTTAATCGAACGTAAAAAGGCGAAAATATTACGCGGTGAGCAGTTTCACGCTCTTGTAAAGTTAGAGGTAGAATTAAAACATGCAATACGGTAGTGATTGAAATCAAAATATTTTAATTGATTGCCCTGAACAGTATACGATTCACATTACATGTAGCACAATAGTGCTTTGGCTCATTTAGCAAGTGCTTTTGAGTAAAAAGAGTATGTCCGAGTATGTGTAAACGAGTGAGTTTTATATCATATGTACGTTATGGTAAAACTGATAATGGAAATACATTTGGAATGATGGAATGTAATTCGTTCATAGTTTGTAAATCCCATAGCTCCTACCATTGGGAATGGATAAATTTTTTGCAGTTATTTTTTTTAATATCGTACAGAGGTACACCTTATTGTAAGTGCGGGCAGATATTATAAAGTGTTGAAATCAAGTCACAAATACAATACAAAGAAGAAAACAAGAAATCATTATTTAAAAATAAAATTCATATATGTTAATCATTTTCTATTTCAATCATATGTTTATATCATGTAAACAAATCAACAAACAGAATTTTAGAAAACGAAAAGATTGAAAATACGTTCGAAATTTGGAAATTATACTTTTGAAAATTGTCTTAAAAAACATGAGGTATAATTGAAAGAAATGATCGCAATCATTTACTTTCATAATCAAAATCAAAAAATGCATGCTCGTTAACTTAATTATTGACAATCATAGCAGGATTTTCGGTGTGCATGCTTTTAACTCTTTCTACCTATGAACATTCAAGATTCGCAAACCATTTCAGGAACTAATTATACACGAAAATAGAGTTTTGCTAAGCGCGAACTAATATAATAATTGCTAAAATTATGTCCACAAAATTTATTGGCAGTAAGATATATAGTCTACAAATTCGACAAGGTATATACATATATATAGTTACAGTTTAAACAGTAATAAAATACATTTTTAAAAAGTTAAGCCATAATAATTATATAAAAATACAATTTTTATAACATTAATATAGTTGATATCTTAACAGTTAAAAGTTGTCGCCCCTTTAAATTAATCTCTCCGACACAAATACATGCTAAATATTAAAAAAAAATACTGTCTTTCGTAGTTTAGTAATGATTTGTATGGTACATTAACTTTTGTTAGCTTTGTTTTTATTTGTCACTCCTGATAGACGAAGACTAATTCGATGAAGACAAGAGTATTTAAATGTATTTTACAACTACAACAAGCGCACATGGCCAAGCTCCAACCCGTGAACTTAAACTAAAAACCAATGTACAGCTGGGATAATCGAACTTTTTTTCTCCAAAGAATGAGCTTCCACCACTACGCCACACATTAAGCCTCAACAGTTTTTTGGACACCAGATGGCGGACAGTCAACACAAATGAAAGCCTTCGTAAGAACCGTATTTCATCATACTTGTAGTTTGAGTATCTGTTCCAATATTGACTTTAGGAGGGATTTATAAATAGGTCATGATTATCGTATTCAGGTTTCGCGAAGAGGGAAGCCCAGAAAACTCACAAGCAGCATTCTGATAGACATGCATACAGACATCAGAAACGGACTCTTACTGTTCAGCTGCCACGATTGGAATCGAATTGAGATTTGAGAACTCAAATCAACTGCTCAAAGAGGATTCTGAATCACTGCAAGGCATTACGGTGGAAATTACAGTCGAGACCACGAACTGTTGAATCAAAGATCAGCGAGCTATCAGCTCAGCTGTCCACTCGACATCCACAAAACAGAAATGTCATTCCCAATATACCATGAGCCGAAAGCGGAACTTTCCACGTGGAAAAATACGTGGCATTTTTTTAAAAAACCGAATCGAAAAAGAAGATGTGCTTACCTGTCGGTGGTTGAAATTCTCGGTATCGGTCCTCCTCAATCGCTGGCGACTGCACGCTAAAGAAGACAAAGCAAGTTGAACTTAAGCATACAATACTGCAGAAACGGTCACTTTTCTTTCAAGGTCAGCTCCTTTCGTTTCCGCTTACAGAACACGCACACTTCTCTCTTCCTCCACTTACCTACACACAATGCGGTGTTACATAATCGCATCGCCTTCCTCCCCGACAATCCAACGTAGCGTTACTCAGCAACATTGAATCGAAAGAATGAGGCTTAATTGCTCTCCTTTCGTATCTCGAAATTTTCCTGTCGTTTAGGGAAACATTTTATCGTGTGAACAAACTTGTTTGTTCACACTTGATTAAACTGTTTCCCTAAACCATTTTTTTGAAAAAATTTGCAAAGAAATAATCAAATTGTTTGTTAAAAGAGAAATGAAGGGGAAAAAATGTAGTTTATATACTTAATTTCTGATTTTTTTTTTTTAAACAATTGTAAAAGGATTTTTTTTTAGTAGTATCTGCAAAAAATATATTTTTTACGACTATAATAATGTCAATCGTTTCGTCAAAATATTTACTGGAGAAATTCAAAACAATTGATATTTTCAACTTTGAAATTGCGGGATATTTTCTTATAGTTTCACAGAGCTGGCAGTCGAAAGGTTAGTGCCCATGCCTTCGGTAACCAAATCAAATAATTTCAGTTTAAAGCTTTAGGCTGAATAAAAAAGGTAGTAAAAAATTGCATTGACAAGTTCTGTTTCAGCCAAAATATCTCAATAGTTAATTGCAGCATATATGAACCCGACGTAACTCGAGAAGTGAGGATGTAAGAAAAAGAAGTTGCTTACTAATAAACCTAGAAAAAATTTTTACTGTTTTACTCAGTAAATCTATACAGCGAAATATTATAATACACAAATTTTTAAATTATAAATTCTTTTATTTCTACATTTTATGCTTTAATGATAAATCTTTTTTCGAACCAGGTAATTGTGATCAAATTAAAGACAGATTGAATTGACGTATAAGCTCAACAGCCATATTTTTATTATTAGTATTTCGTACTAATACAAGACATTCACGGCCGAAGCGCAGGAATCAAATCTATAAACTACTCAATCGAATTCCTTTTACGGTAGAAAATACAATTTCCAGTACAGTAAAAAAACCAAGATTAATAAGTACAACGCATATACCAATATCATTAAAAAATGTGATCACTTTGGATAACTTCTAATAAAAGTTTAAAACATTTAAGAAATAATACCTACAAATCGTTGCCTTTGACAAGCATCGCCAAATTAAAAGTGATTCTTAACGGAAAGCATAATACATTCATGTAATCTTTTTTATCATTTTACTTTTATCTTCTAACCACATATTCTATAAGATTTTTTGTTATTATATGCAAGATTTTGTTTGAATTAAAAAAATAAAGCGTTCAAATAATTTTTTCAGCACTAATTAGTTTGGAAATTAGCTCATTGATTCCTTCTGTCTGACCATTTTATGAACATTAATTGGTAATTTTTAATATGCCTCATCGGATAAGTTGAGTTATTTATCGATATGTAATAACTCTTGAGGAAACAACTTCTAATTGTACCAGGATATAACAGTTAAATTGCATTCCGTCCAAGCATGCTACGTCCTAGGAACGAATCGAAGCCAAAAGTGATGTATAGTATTATATAGTATAGTATTCTTTTGCGGAGTATGCAACAGTTCTAAGTTGGTGGAAATTGATCTTAAAGAAGAACATTTTCAATTAAAATTCTGAAACCTATTAATCAATGCAAACTAAATACCTGCCTGCAGCATACAGTCTCAAACCCTGAACACACACAAAACACTCTTCCTTCTCTTTAAATACTTTATTCTGCAGTAGCAATACTTCCAGTATCCCCTTAGTAAACCTTGTTTTGTAACGAACGAAAACCTTGTTTTGAATTTAATTTGCTTCTGCATATAAGTAGAGGATTAATTATATTTTGTTTACTTATATTTGATGTAATCATTTTCTAATTTGTTTATATTAGGTCTACCGGAAAGTTCTGTCCATTTTTGGAATAAAAAATTTTCTTAACATCAATAAACGTTATTAAAAAATATAATTGACATTACTATTTAATGACTCTTGCTGGCGTAAGCGCAATTTTTATACTCCATTTTTTATTTTTTTTTAATTTTTGGCTTTTTATGCGAAAAATTGAAACAGTACTTGATTGATATTGCACCGAGCTTCGGGGTTCGTGTGGATTGAGAGTTTAATAAAGCAACCACTCAATGAACACAAGACTTTTATTCGTAAAAATTCCACTAGAAATACCAGCAGTATCAATCACAATTCTACAGCTACAATTCGTCAGATACAATAAGTAACAACTTCCGATCACAGGTGTCAAATACCTCAGACAGAGAACTTCTCTAGACTAGCAGTCACGACAAATTGTCTTCACTCACTGACTGACTGTCTTCACAAAACTCTGACTAACTATGTCGGAATGCGGTATTTATCCCTGACTTGGCGGGGAAATCTAATTTCGCCAAGGTTCTGGAAGCTTCTAGGCTATCTCGCTAAATATTGATCCCAGAGCTTAGGTGATGGATGTTTCCAAAAGTATCTATTTCTCGTCATGTCGCCAAAAATCTCGCCAACTGTCACCAAGTCACCAAATTTTCTCACCAAAACATCGCCAAGTCGCCAAATCATTAGAAAACCCGCTTTTAATGTATAGCACGTCTAAATACCGCAATTTTTGCCCAAAATGTATTTCCGATCTGTCTGAGATATTTTAAGACATATACAATAATTATTTATAAATTTATAACATTGCCCCCTTCTCAAGGTCTGCACGTCCCGGGCAGTACAATCCCCTGATAGGAGGCCAAATTTGATATAAAAGAATTTACATTTTAAGAAAATACAGAACACATTACATACACAAACAACTAAAAATACAAAAAAAATTAGAAAATATTAAAATTATGTATACTATTTACAAAAGACTATGGTATATTAATTTTTACTTTACATTACGATAAGACGCTAATCTATCATAATGTACTACCTTTGGTTTTGAAGAAGATTATTTCTTTATACGAACCACGACGTAATTCAGTCTTTTTAGGACTGTGTAGGGACCTTCCCAGTTCGCTTGCAGCTAGGGAGAAAGTCCTTTACGTCGAATCGGGTTCCACAACCAAACTTTGTCAGCTTCCTGAAATTCATGTCCTGTCGATCTTGTGTCATAACTAGTCTTCATTCTTTCGGTCGTCAGGTTGATTCAGTCTCAAACGAAGTTATGGACATCTTCAAGACGTGCCTGAAGGTCTCGAAGGTATTCCTCTGGCGATGAAGTTGTATGATGAAGTTATTTGGTGGACGACCAAATTGAAGATCACAAGACGAAGTTCGCGACCAAAGAGCATTTGTGATGGAGTATATCCGGTAGTCTCATGGACAGAACTGCGATATGCAAGCAGAAACAGCGGTAGCTTCAAATCCCAATCTTGCTGATTTCTGGAAACCGTAAGTGAGAGATTGTTTAAGATGGTTCGGTTAAACCTCTCTACCATGCCGTCCGATTGCGGGTGTAATGGCGTGGTCTGCGTCTTGTCTATTCAGAGAATTTGACACATTCCTTTAAACACAGCAGAGGTGAAATTTGTCCCTTGATCTGAATGAATTTGTAAGGGTGTGCCGAATCTGGAAACCCATTGCTGCACTAGAACCTCGGCTACTGTAGTCGCTTCTTGATCAGGGATTGAAAGCGCTTAAGGCCACTTAGTAAAGTAGTCCATGACAACTAGGATGTATTTATTGCCATTTGAAGATCGTGGTAAAGGACCCAAAATGTTCAATGCTATCCGCTCAAAAGGTGCTCCTACATTATAACGCTGCAACCTTCCTCGGCTACGTTTCTTTGGTCCCTTACGTGCCGCACAGTCATCACAAGATTGGCACCATTTCTCTACATCTTGTCTAGTTTTGCTCCAATGGAAGCGTTCTCGAACTTTCTGTAAAGTCTTCATTATTCCGAAGTGGCCTCCAGTTGAGCTACTATGCAATTCTTTCAAAACATCTGAAATTCTTATTTTGGAAGAACAAGCTGGCATTTGAAATTACATCCATCATCGGACTCCCATTTCCTGTATAACACGCCATTTCTAATATGGAGTGAGTCCCAAAGAGCCCAATATTGTTTAGTAGCAGGACTGTAGGAGGACATGTCCTGTCAACTTGGTCTCATATTGGAAGATTCTTTTAATTCAAAAATTGGATTTATATCTGGGTCTTCTTTAAGGGCTTCTCTAAATCCTTCATCACTTCATGGGTCTGGTTTCGATGGCGGTGAAACAGTAACTTGGCGTACCGAAGGATTTACTAATTGATAGTTCTTCTCTACTCTAGAACAATATCGGCAGCTTCCATTACACGGTTTCCTTGATACTGCATCAGCATTTCCATGAAGAGTTCCTCTGCGATGACTTATTTCAAACTCCTGGATTTGTTGAATCCTTCCCTGCTGTGGTGGAAGATCATTTCCACCATGTTTTGGTTTTGGGCAGTCTCTTCAGACGTGTCCGACTGCACCGCAAGTCCAACATTGAATTTTCGTGTTTCTGCCACCTTTACTCAATTCTAAGCTACGGAATTTTCGCCGCAGATCTTTAATTTGTTTTCTTAGGTCCTAGTCTGTATCAGTAGCAGAGACGGCTCTGATTGGTTACAGGTCTTTACGTGCGGCCTGTTGGGTAGCCTCTATCTTAAGTGCGTAGACTAGGGCAGATCCGATATCTTTGACATCGGCGAGTCTAAGTGTTGTCTGTATCACCGGATCCCGCACACTATCGATGAAGTAATGAAGAGCAAGATCTTGACGCGTCTCAGCTGGGCAGTCCGAAAATGCTAAATGGGAAAGTTACTGAATTTCGGCCGCCAATTCTTGCAGATTTTCACGCGCTTTTTGATAGTGGGTCTTTAACTGTAGTCTGCTATATTCTTTAGTGCACTTTTCTCCAAACCGCAGCTCAAGCGCACTTGATAAGGCTTGGAAATCGTGCCTCTGCTCTTCCGGAAGCGTCTCGAGGATGTCGGCCGCGTCTCCTCTTAATGAAGTCGCCAGATGAAAAGCTTGGGCTCGGAGATTCCATCCATTGGCTTCCGCTACCATCATAAATTGAGTCTTGTATACTTGCCAGGATGATTTTCCATCGAATGTTGAGAGTTTTTATCGTAGCTAGGGAAGGCATAAATGCCACGTTGGGCTCCTTATGTTTGTTTGACATTCGTTTCTTCATGTATTCAATCTCCTTATTCATTTTGTCTAATGCTTCTTCAACGTTTTTTTCTATCTTCAAAACTTTAGTTTCAACTCAAATTACCTTATCTTCCATTGCATTCATCTTTTCCTGAATGATGTTGGAAAATTGTTTAACACTTACAATGTCCTTCTTAAGTTCCTTTTTAAGCTCCTCCCATCCAGATTTTATCTCTTTCGTCATCTCGGTATTAATCTCTTCTTGTCCAGCTTTCATCTCCTTCTGTCTAGCTTTCATCTCCTTCTGTCTAGCTTTCATCTCCTTCTGTCTAGCTTTCATCTCCTTCTGTCTAGCTTTCATCTCCTTCTGTCTAGCTTTCATCTCCTTCTGTCTAGCTTTCATCTCCTTCTGTCTAGCTTTCATCTCCTTCTGTCTAGCTTTCATCTCCTTCTGTCTCGCTTTTATCTCAGCCATCTGCACCGCTAATTTTTCGAGAAGACTTCTCATTAAATCCATATCCATTTTTCATTTGACACGCTGCATCAACTCTTCAACCCCGCTTCTGACACCAGTTGTACCGAGCTTCGGGATTCGTGTGGATTGAGAGTTGAATAAAGCAACCACTTAATGAACACAAGGCTTTTATTCGTAAAAATTCCACTAGAAATACCAGCTGTATCAATCACAATTTTGCAGCTACAATTCGTCAGATACAATAAGTAACAGCTTCCAATCACAGGTCTCAAATACCTTAGGCAGAGAACAGCTTCTCTAGACTAGAAGTCACGACAAATTGTCTTCACTCACTGACAGTCTTCACAAAACTCTGACTAACTATGTCGGGCTGAGGTATTTATACCGACTTGGCGGGAAAATCTAATTTCGCCAAGATTCTGGAAGCTTCTAGGCTATCTCGCTAAATATTGGTCCTAGAGCTTAGGTGATGGATGTTTCCAAAAGTATCTATTTCTCGCCAAGTCGCCAAAAATCTCGCCAATTGCCGCTAAAATTTCTCGCCAAAACATCGCCAAGTCGCTAAATTATTAGAAAACCCGCTTTTAATGTATAACACGTCTAAATACCACAATTTTTGCCCAAAATGAGAGTATTTCCGATCTGTCTGAGATATTTTAAGACATATACAATAATTATTTATACATTTGTAACAATATCTTACTTTATGAATTTTTCGCCCATCAAATAATTTTGTAAGGACAAAAACAAGTGATAGCTGGAGAGGGATAAGTCCGATAATAAGGTGTATGGGGTCCGAATTTCCTAGCTCATTTTTGCAATTTTTTTTATAAACTCTTTTCTTGGCTTCTTTATTGAACTTCTCTTTCTAGGAACATCGCCGGCCTCTTTTTTTGGATTGTTGCCTTTGAATTATCCAGTTGCTGACAACGCTTTTTCCGAATTGAGCTTTTTTGTTCAATTTTTAATCTCGTAATGTATTGGCCATCACAAATGTCCAACCATATACACAATATTCTCTTATTCAAAGTGAAATTTGTTGAAAGGCTAGGTTTTCCGCACAATATACCCTTTTCCTTATGATATTTTTTCGTAGGTAATACAGTTTCATTTCCAATTATCATCCGGTTGAAGAAAGCCTCGATTTTGCTACGAAAAAGCAGAGATGGTCATGAGATGACTCGATCATCAAAATTATCTTGACTTAGTTCAAGTGGCATCCATTTCGAATATTTTCACACCAATTCTATGTTTCGAAAATGGTCCGAAATAGTTTGCTGAGCTAAATCTAAGCTTTCTGCGATCTCTGATGTTGTAAGAAAAAGATCTTGCTCAAACACGGTTTTAACAGAATCGCCATCGATCAACGGATAGAACTTTCCAGTAGACTTAATATTATATTTCCTTACAAGATATCCTTTCTTTGAGACTATACATTTGACCATATCTGACAATATTTCATCGATAGAAAAAAATGATACACACACATTCTTAACGCATAATAATAGTCTAAAATTTTGAGGCTTATATGCCAGAGGGATGGATCATTTCGGCAGAAGCAGAGATATCATTTGATTTGCTTTTACCAAATCAAATATCAATGACTTGTGTTCATCGTGATGACAGGGCCAGTGCACATAAGTCACTGTTAATATTTGTTGCACTTCACGTTTTTCTGTTAACGTCTTTCTCGTGTCAACTCAACTTCGTCACATAAACATGATTCAAAATAATGAGTTCAGATCATGAAAGACTTAATTCATTAGTTCTGAAATCTTTTCGCATTTTTCTGCAGGTAAATTAAATCAAGCAACTAATGTGTTGCCATTACCTACGTGATTAAGTGATCAAAAGAGGCACTTTAGGGTTGAGGATTTAGAATTTGATACCAGATAGAATTGAAATATGGAAAATGAATATTGCGTTTCTGCATTTCCTTTTTCTGGAATGAATGCCTGTGAGTTCCCTGGGTTTCTTTTCCTTTTATTTTCGATTCGATAATATGACTCATCAATGAAAATTCTTCCTGAAGGCAGCTGTTGGGTGTTCAAATGCTTTATAACGTTTTCGATTTTTATGCTATTCGCAACATGCAGTCAAATAGAGTTGCCAATTTCTAATGTTTATTTAAGGTAAGCGTTTTCACACATAGGATATATTTAAGCAAAAAAAAATTTCCTAGTAGAGTAAGATCATTCATATTTTAATGATGAAATATCTAGATTCTATGATTGGTTAGCTAGTTGTACTTAAGTGATTTTTTCACAGACGGAGATCTATATTTTTAAAATAGATTCCAAATCACTATCAGCAATCACGTCCAAAATGGTGATTGAATTCAATAATTGTTAAGCTGAAAACGAGAAGATCAGCCATTCAGCTTATTTTTGAGCAGGTTTGTTTTGGTTTTGTTTGTCGCTCAAAGGTCATTTTTTGCACACGAGGTCTAATTAGACCGGGACCTACGGTTTAAAGGGGATTCCGAACCAACCGAACAATCCATGCCCAATGTGGGATTCGAACCTACGAACTGTTAACCGAAGGCAAGAGCGCTAACCATTCGGCTGCCAGCTCGGCTATTTTTGAGCATGAGAAGCCTGCCAACAGAAAGAAATAATTTTTTTGGTAATCATTAATTTCTCCGAAAAACACATCTCCAGTTAAAATACATATTTATGAAAAAGAGAGATTAATATAAAAACAATGCAAAATAAGTTTCGCCAGCGTAAAACGTAATATTCACAAAATTAAAATTTTATTAAAATTCAAAATATATAATCTGTTACTAGGGTAATGTACACATTATTTATTGAAGACTATCAAAAGAAAATCATGTTTCAAAATACAATTCAACTACACATAAATCTTTTTAAAACAAAGAATCAAGCATCAGTAAAATCAAAGTTCGACAACACTCCATATTGATGAAATTTGCCATGGCAACATTGTAAGTCGTCGTCATGACAAATGCTTGCTCATTGTGTGTTCATCGTTCTGGGAGTAGAAATCCACATTAACAAATTAAGATAGCCAAAGATTTTTAAAGATACTCTTTTTCTGTGCTAGAGTGTATTTTACATTGATAAAATCATATTTTAAATCGATAGCGTGTAAAATTTCGAATCGATACTGAAAAAATTAATTTGAAGTCAAACTCTAAATTTATTTCAACACATGAATATTTTCAGCATAATTCTGTTTTTTTTTTTTTTTTTACATAATTTCTTTTAATTTATTAATCACAGAAGTCATTTCTTTTTACGTTTGAATTCTGCACTGACAATTATTTAAACTGGAGCCTGAATGCTTCGGAAAGCTATTTTTCCACTGGTATTTTTATAATCTAAATAATAAATTTGTGCTGATCCTCAATTATTTCAGATTTTTATGTATTACTAATTATTAAAGGAAAATACCTCAATCTTATTGAAATTTGTAAGTATAATTTATTTTTATCAATATTTTATTCAAACTGAGTATTAAATAAAGTTTTAAGCTTTTCTAAATTTCGATGAATTTATAAGCATTATTGCCACCGTCAGAAATCTAAATAGACCTGATAATTCTAAACAGTCGTAAAAAAAAAATTTAAATATTCAATTTAAAACATACACTCTTAAAACAATCGAGTGGATTTCACTCAGAAGGAGTGAAATTTCATTCTTTCATTGTCACAAAATTCAACCAATCTTTAAGATAGAAATTCACTCCTTTGAAAGATGTGAGTAAACCACTCCTTTAAGTAACAACATATCGTCTAAAGGGGTAAATTAGATGGAAAAAAGAGTGAATTTCAATCTTTTGTAGAAGTATTGTTGATTTTTTTATACTGACAATTTAGTGCAGATATTAGGTTTTGAATTCTTTATTTTAAGGTTTTTGACAAATATTTACAGATTATTCTATTGAACAAAACTGACTTATGTTTTTGCAAATAAATCTTGTTTTACGATATATTTTCCAAGTTTAGTTTAAACTGAAAATAACTTCAATGAAACTAAGAATGAATTTAAAAATAAAATGCAAGATTATACAAAAAACATAAAAATATACCATCATCAATTTTCACATATTTATTCCATGTTATAGGACAGGTTTTTGAACATATGATAACATTCTAGGAGCACATATGCAGGACATTTACTAAGAAAATAGTCAGCTTCTGGGTATTTAATATCAAATTCCAAATCTATCAGTAATAAAGAGAATATTTATTTATATTAAATTAATTGAACTTTTTATTGCAATTTAAAGCAAGAGTAATTTGTTAAAAAATGGCATTCTCATTAATTAATTAAAACTTAGTAAATTAATGATTATCTAGCAGTTTTTGAAAATGTTTATAAGAATGTGGCAAAATGATAAATTATTGATACACAATGAAACAAATACAAAATAATTTTGGATTTTTTGTTATAAATAGTTATAGCCCCAATCATAATTTACAAAATGGATTATTAAACATTAAATAAAAATATATACATGCATACAAAAATTTATTTCTAAAGTTATTATTCATTTTTGAATCAATCAACTTTAACTGAAAAACAGATAATTTCTTTAATAAATGGACAATTTTTTTTTACAAATTACAAAAAGAAAATTTAAACTATATGATTTTGTATAACATGCAGTAATATTCAAATACATTACAAATAAAATGATTTTTTAAAATACAAGGTTGAAAACTACAATATAATAAAAGACATAAGTAATACTGCATATATTGTAAAATATAGATTTTAATTACTTTCGTTTTGATCATAGAATCATTATACAAATATTAAAATAACAATAAGATCTTCCATTTTTATTTTAGAGAAACCCTTTCTCTATAAAATTTCAGCTAAATTTTTTGGCATAAAAGTAATTTAAAACATATTATTCACATGCAATCAAAAAACTTGGAAATGCATGCACAGCATTTTTCATATTCAAAATGATGTTCATATAAAAGCTTAGAACTTTCATGAATATTTTGAAATTCATCCTCAAATATACAAAAATAAAGATTTTATATTATCAATGTTTCATTGAAAGCCAATTTTGGGTACTTGGAGAAATTCTGTAATAGAATAGAACAATAGATGGTCTATTTTTCATTACAAAATGTTAATTAATTTTAGACTATTTTCTCCATAAGTTCGAATATTTTTTCTCAATGAATTTCACAAGGCATTTCAAGCAGTAATCATTTTATATGAAAGGAAAAATACATACATATAAAGACTATTTATGGTTAAGTGAATAAACACTGGATATTTATTTTTTAAACTATTAAATTCAAATTAAAATTAAATATTTAGAAAATTTTAAATGAATTATAAATTTACTGTAAAGTTAATAAATATGTAGTTTTAGCAGTTAAAAAAATAATAAAAATAAAATTTACTTCGAAATTGATTTAAAAACCTTAAAATTTCTTAAGCTTATTACCAAGTTATATTAATTTAATGTATTATTTAATGAATAATTATCTTTCATTATTTTAAAATCAACTTTAAAACCAAATAATTTTAATAAGAGATTTTAACTGAAAATACTGATTGAAATTTTCATGTCATTTACTCAATAACATCATACATGTAAAAAGTATAGTCAAGTGAATTATAAATACTGGATATATATTTTTTAAACTATTGAATTTTCAAATTAAAAATTTAGAAAATTGTACTTCAAAATAGATTTAAAAACATTAAGTTACCGAGTTCTTACATGAACATAGAATATTACTTCAAACTTTTAAATACATTTTACAAGCACAATGAAATTAATAGTTTTAGTAATAACACACAATAGTTAACATTTTCTCAAGTCTTCATAAAACTTATTTTGGTTACATATTTTACAGAACATACTCGATCAGTCATTTCTTCCTTAAATCGCATTTCATCATCTTCAAAATAACTCCATGTTTCAGATTTGCTTTTGCTAATTTTTTTTTCTTCGATGATAACAATGACAACCATAAAATACGAATATAAATTATATTTCCATAGACAAAATGTTTAGCTGTAAATCCTAAAATATACAAAGTAATAGATTTTGATACATACAATTCCCCTTTTCGTTTTATCTACAAATGCTTGTACTTAATAAAAATCAAATAAAAAATTGTTAGTAAAATTTTAATAAATAAAATACATACTGTCAAGTAATATTCTGCAGATTAATATTTGCTTTATATTGTATTAACATTTATATATATATATATATATATAAATTGAAAAGCTTCTAATTTTATTTATGAAAAAATTAATCTTATTCATTGGTAAAATGTTGTATTTAATATTATTAACACTTTCAACTCAGTACAATACACTATATTAAATAATATTTCTATAATATACATTGTGGATATTTAATTAAACGAGAAAATTAATAATCATATTCACGCTGTATAGAAAATAAAAGAATTTAAAAATGCATTCATTATAATTTATACAGTTCGTGAGTTGGAATCCCACCTTGGGCATGGATGTTTGTAATGGTTTGGAATCCACTTTAAGCCGTAGGTCCCGGTCTCATTAGCCCTCGTGTGCAAAAGATGATCGTTGAGCGACAAACAAACCAACCATTATAATTTACTATTAATTTATAATGAAATTTTGGTAGAAAATAGTATCTGAAATAAAAAAATTTCCAAATACATTGTTATATTATTAAATATTATCAATTAATCAGAAATTTCAAATATTATAAATAATACATGAATATGAATTCAATAGAATTCATTTATTCACACTTTCGAATACCAAAGTTTATATAATGGTGAAAAATCACAAATATGAAGATTTGATTTAGTCATACAACTAATTATAAGAAATACAGACTTACCGTAATGTTTCAGCATTATTTTTTGTCCAATTACATATTTTTAATGTTCTAATAGATAGCTTTTATAAAATGGAGTACTAAATTCCTCCACTTTTAGCAAAACTAAACCGAAAGCATAGATCCACGTGATGATTTAAACCAATCAGAGCACATCACATTTGCTTTGTGCCATAAACGCGTCAAAAAAGAGTGAAATCGCTTTGCATCGGGGATGGAGTGTTTGATAGAGAACTTTTCTGCACAATTATGTAGAAAAGGATTCATTTTGTATCTTTATGGAGTACAAAATACCAATCGCTCATCGAGTGGTGAAAAACCACTCGATTTTTTTTAAGAGTGTAGATATATTTTATTTCAATTTCTTCCGCATAATAGTAAAATAAAAAAAATATTTGTTTGCAAATTCTCTAACAAAATTGATAATGGAAAAAATTAATATACCCAGGCCCTGTCTTAACATAAAGGGGACCGGCGTGGTCGCCATCTCCTCCAAGTGAAATGATACCTTTGGAGGTGGCAAGCCACGTTTTGAGGGTTATTTGCTTGTCCCAGTTAAAAAAATCACGAAGACTCCACCCGGATGCCTTTAACCGGTAGAGCCTAACTCAGGGCTAAATACAGGGAAACATGCTGGTGCAAAAATCTAATTGGGACCTGGATAAAAACTTGTTTGGGGGTCTCCTCTCTTTCACAACAGCAAACTTTTTATTCGACTTGGCAAATTATTCTATTCGAGTGAAACGCCTAACAAAGTTTCTATTCGATTTGGAGGTAGGAGCTCAGGATATTGCCTTAGTCAAGCTCTGAAAATATCCCCTTAAGACTATTTCCAACTTATTTTAAAAATAATTATTCGATTTCCCGCTACCAGTCTCGTTTTTGTCCATGAAGGTCAACTCAATCAAACCTAAGGTTTAAAATAAATTATAAATAAGATAAACAACCACCCCTGAGGTGAGAATAAAACTCACGAACTATTAAACGAAAGGTCGTAGTATAAACCTTTCACCGGTTAGCTCGATATTACGCCAATTAAGTTATAGCATTCAAATACTATTGAATTAAAAATTAAAAGAAGTCAGTTCAGTATGGGAATGCTTTCTACAACTGCTGCTAATAAAGACAAGAGAACTCCCCATAGCTAAGTGGTAGAACCATATTCTCTCTTCGGAGCGGAAAATTTACATTTCCATCTAAGCCACTTTTGAAAAAGGTGGATAAAAATCGAACTCCTGATTTCTGCAAGTAGCGTTTGATAATTTTTCCGGCTTTCTTCCTGGATAAGAAGGATATGCAGACCACAATCGATGAAAAGCCTTTTGGGAAGGCAATACAGAATGGACATATAAGAAAGCCTTCAGCTGTTAGGCTATCCAGAACTTGCTGCAAATAATTTAAGATAGCTCGTCATGGCATAGGGGTCACAACACTTTCTTTAAAGTTGAATGTATCCCAAGCCTAACTCTAGTTATTGTTGATGAGTAGAAGATGTGGATTGCGTTTTATTTGTGCTCGAATACATGGGACATTACTTGTTTCTTCTCTTACCAACAAATTTGGTCCACTCTGGAAAGTCCTCCTTCTCTACCAAGTTGTGGGCGTTTAAATGCCTTACAACTACTTTCAACTGTTAAATGCATAAACTAAGTGGTTTCAACAGTGCTGTAATTGCTTCTTTGATTGTTATAACAGAATATCCAAATAAAGAATAACATCACACTTTATTTTACTTGCATTCATTCCACTTGAAGTTTAAAATGAAAGAAGTAATCCGCAATTTTAAAATTAATATCAGTGATGATACTCCGTGAATTTTTTTCAAAATATTTTGATAAACTGACATTACGAGAATGTGTGTGGCAAATGCTAACGTTAATGATACTTTATTGTTGATAAAGCGATTAAGAAATTCCTTTTAAAACTTACATATTTTATTTCAGCTTCTTGAATTTAGGAATAAAATAAAAATATTTGCATTCTTCTTTTAAAAAAATAATGGAATGATTTAGAGTTTGATAAAAATAATTTCTCAACTTAAATACAAGATTGCTTAGAAAAAATACTAAGGAAAAAAGTAGGGGAATTGTCTTTAGCATGCTCTATGTAATTTTATTCAAATAAAACTCTTTTTTTTAAAAAAACATGACAATCGTTTAATTATTTATCATGTTAAATATTTTCAGAGCATATGCGTGAAATTATAATACTCCCATTACTTTATAAATTAATTTTTATGTTCAGAATACAGCGTAAAAGAATGAAATTCAATAATTTCAATTGTTGGTGCCTCTAAAATCTCTAAGAAATTGCATTTTTGTATGCAATAATTCCATGTACACATCTAATTTATTCAAGAATACTTAAAATATCGAGAATTGTGGAAAACAGTCCTCCAATAATACAAATAATGGTAAGAGTGAAACTTAAATTAAAATATTTAAATTAATATATTTAAGTGAAACTTAAATATATTAAGTTTCACTTCAGTAATCTTTTGCGAATTTTTCCTAATTTCTACAAAAATAGCAGCAATTTTAAGATTTTACACGAATTTTGGGTTTTATCATGAGTCTAAAAATACAGAAATCTCAGTAAAATATTTTTAGATATAAAACATCTTTTTTTAAATATTGGCAATTAATATCTTTTACAGAATGACGCACTGATAAGTGCAAAAAATCTAATTAAATGTTCCTTTTTTCGTTCATTTCTGCATTCTGCTAACAAATTCTTTTTTCTCTTAGTAATAATAATAAAATAAAAAAACAGTGTTTTTAGATAACTTACAGGATTTTTTTTTTCAGTTGACAAATTTAATGTTTCAAATAATACGGACACAACAAATGATAGAAATGAGTTTCGAAATTTTATATTCCATACTTCTGTGCCTCACAGAGCAAAGCATAATAAACATGAAACTGCTTAAAACTTAAAAAATTCTTCCACATTCCTTTTTCTAAGACTCACAACAATGAAAAATGTAAACGAAATTTTAATACAGCCCAGATGAAAATACATTTCGTTTTTCTAAGCCCACAAAAAATTTTAAAAATATTTTTATTCCAAAATGCCAAGATGAGAATTGTTTTGATTAGGAAATTGGAAACTTTTTCTCAATTAAACCAAAACAAACCATTCCTGATTCATTCAAATAATTTTATTTTTTGTTTAAATACTATTTGTAAGATTTACATCTCAAATAATCAAAACATGTCAAATTCGTGAATGTGTATTAAACAACGTTAAATTTTCTGACATTTTATTTTGAAATCTTCAGGATTTTTAATCGGAAAAGGTTACGAAATATGGATATTAGTTATAATTTTAATATAACAATTTACAGTTTTTATAACATACTTTCTAATTTTTGATTATTCAAATTAATTTTACTAAAAGGCAGACTCAGATACGACAAAACAAACAAATAATTAACAAACACGGCTATATTTTTATTGTTCAGAAAATTGCAAGGCATTTCCAAAGTTACATCAACCTTTTTTTTTTTTATTTATTTATTTATTTATTTATTTTTTAATTTCTGCGTACATTTTAAAGCGGCAATTTTCCTCTTTTGTATGATAAACACGGTTAGTTATTAGACTAACGAACAAAAATAGAACTCACCCAGGGATGTGGAACAAAAACTGAGTCAAGGTCCTGAAGAAGAGCAAGTGAAATCCGCTTATATAAATTAAAGTCTGAACGCTTTCTGAAAGTTTGGAAATATTCCAATGTTAGCGAACTTTCTTCAATGTCGAATCAGTGACCGAACTTCCAGACTGTTGCTTCACCTGCGTGAATCTGAGTAACTTCTATCTTTCATGCTGTTAACTGTTGATAACTGTTTGCATCAGAAATTTTTATTTTATCTATTTACATGAAAAATTTAATTTTTGTCTTTATTTTATTTAAAACCAGATCAATGGCTCCTTTTGAATACAGAAGAAGATGAAATTATGTTAGTGACATTTTTATTCTTTTGTTTTCGAAAACAGCACATATGATATTTTATTTATTTGGAGTTCTGACATTAAGTATGTATATTTCTTTTTTTTGTAGTTCTTACATAAAATAACGTAAGATTATTTACTTCATTGAGTTATATTTTAGTTGATTATTTCTGCACAATCGAAGTTCCTGAACACAGCCAACCTCTTCATAATTTGAATCTTAGTAAGTGACGGAGTGCACATCTCAGACGACAACCTTTATTTGCAACTTTTTCACCAATAAAGAAACATTAAATCAAACAACTTTAGACTGCACAGACTATCAACATAAATTTCTTCAATAGATAGATCCTATCAACGGGTTAAGGCCAAACATTTCAACATTCTAGCAATAATAATGATTTTTTATAAAAAAAAAATGGACATCGAATAGTATTATTATACACAGTGAATTAAATGCTAGATCTAAGTGATTTTTAACAGTATCGGATATCCCCAAGAATTATGAATCTTACAAAAATATTTTGGCATAACTTTCATTGAACTTATGAGAATTTCATTGTTTAATTAAAAAAGCCAGTTATGATTGTGTTAAATATATACATAATAATCCTTATAAAACATTAATTGTAAAGTCAAAGTTACACAATGGAAACTTCCTAGGTCTCACCGATACTAATTCCTTCAATTATAAGCTTAACAAAAACTTTTTATCAGTTAGAATTTTGGTATTTAGAGCAACTAGTTACTAATTGTAATTAGACAAAATCAAATATTCGAACATTTTTTAAGGAAAAATATTTTGCCACAGACTTTAATAAGACAGACTTTAATAAGGTTTTCTTTACATTTCCCCCGCGCCCCTTTAAATAAAATTTGCGAGTCCATTTCAAAATTGAAATGTTCATTGCTGACAGTAAAAAAATTTTGTACTGTGAAGGAGTACGCAACACACATGAAATTTATATGGCAAATAAAAATCCTATAGCATGAAATGATAAACTTTAATGTAAAGTAAGAGGTAGAAGGAACAATATATTTATATAAATTAATTATACAGCAGATTCATCATACACATATTGCATTGTTGTCTGGTAAATGGTTATACTTCTAGTAAGAAGAAAAAAACAACATGTTTCTGACTTTGATGGAAACCGAATTGTAGTTAACCAGCACTACTACCTTGTTTGATATCTCATGACTTTCTGCACAAATTGAATCGATGGATTCAAGATGGTCATACAGAATGCCGTATTGGATCTTAGCTGCTGGCTATCATTATTAAACGACAAGAGAAACATGTTATTGCACAGGCATGCTCCTGTACCTAGCCCAAATCAGGGCTAGGTACAGGTCTATCACTCGGGTAAAGTCTTCGAGATTTTGAAGCAAGGACCAAGTAGAATACTTGGTCTGCCACCCCCAGAGGAATCATTTCACTTGTAAGACATTGTAACCATGTCCAGTTTCAATTTGCCCCAGGTTGCCTTTAGCGAACACGAGATTTTCAATTAAGTCGGGATTCGAATTCATAATCTTTCGATAATGAGAATCTATAACTCGGGTAAAGTCTTCGGGATTTTGAAGCAAAGACCAAGTAGAATACTTGGTCTGCCACCCCCAGAGGAATCATTTCACTTGTAAGACATTGTAACCATGCCCAGTTTCAATTTGCCACAGGTTGCCTTTAGCGAACACGAGATTTTTAATTAAGTCGGGATTCGAATTCACAATCTTTCGATAATGAGAACGGCGCCCTAATCAATCAGCCCACTGCTCAAGAGAAACATGTTACCCGCATAGCCTTAACGAATCGTAAGTCATGAAACGCCAAATGTAAGACAATAAATGTCTGCACGAACAGTCCAAAAATGCTTGCAGCAGGCATGCCGAGTTGGGCTATCAACTCAATTTCCATGATTTCGGCTATTCTTAGAACTGTATAACAAACAAGAGCGCCTTCAATGGTGTGATTAAAGTCGAGCCTAATTACAGTAATAGTGAGAATTTATGACTTCATAAAAATCACAGTTCTATATACAGCATTAAAATAGTCGAATTCTTCTTAAGCAGTATCATGAAGAATGCACATTGCCAGAGCATACACTTGACATAATGAAATTCCCCATCCTCTGGAGTGACGGTGTGTGGGATAACACTGGATACGTATCTTAAGCCACTCAAGTGAACAATGATAAAACTTTCAACCATGATCATTATATATCTTTTGGGTTAAACCTAGAAACTCCACCTCTACTTTTTATTCAAAACCAGCGAAATGATAATATTCATAAGGATAATGCCGACTCATATGTTGCCGGTACTGTTCTTATTTTCTTTGATGCAGAAAATTTCTGGTTGCTGGATTAACATGTTTTCCAGAACTCTTTCCAATAAAAAGCGTTTGGTAAAGGAATAACAGAGACAGTTTCGTCACCACACGATAGTTTCTATGGTCAATAAACAGCAACATCATGTGGAAGCTGCTTAGGCAGATATATTTGTACAATTTCTGTTTGACCCAATACCCATGCATATAAAAACTGCTTAGAGATGGTTGTTCTAGTTCCTGATTCTCCAAAATCTTTGCCTCGAGATTTCTTTAAAAAATTAACTTGCTATTTCGCGTATAATATAATTAATTGTTCAATAAATGTTATTGCTCTTTACATTTTTTCCAAGTATAGCCATTTTAATTGCTAATAATGTATATCGGAAGCAGTTACTCCTTTCAGTTTTTGAAATAATCAAGAGATATATTCTGTTTCCAGCATTCATATTTGTTGAAGTGCTTATTTGGGAGTTTTCCGGTGTTCTCTCTTCCAATGTTTAAATACGCTCAACAATTTACAGAAAAATTTTCTGCAGAGAAATACTTGGCAGATGTCTTGATGACTTCCAAATTTTAGCTGCTGAGTTATTTGCTATGCATATCAAACACATATGCGAATGATTATATAAGCCCCGATAACAGGGTTCGTACAGATTTCCAAGAATTGAATTCCAAGAGTTTTCCAATAAGTATGGACATTCATGTTAAATAATTTTTCATTCTATTTTCAAAATTTGTTCTTAATCAAATATGCATATAATTATGTATATGCTACATTTTTCAGTTATATTTGTAAATAATATAAATAAATAATTGCAAAAATTAATGAGAATATTTTTTTATTTAAGTTAGAATTATATTTAATGATTACTTCAAAAGCATTCAATTATCCACTCTGTGAAGTTAAAAAAATAAAGACTTACCAAATAAAAGTTTAGAGATTACATTGCATTTTTTGGAATTAATCCCGCCAGGTTAGACACTGATGACAGAACATGGATATTCTAGTTTCATTCTTCTTATACATCGGGATGGATGTTTGAGAGTTCTACCACTATCCTCTTCCATGACATTCGGCAAATTCCCATGAAAAGTTAGGAGAGAAACTGCAAGTAGCGGATATCCGATTGCCTTCCATACAGCTGATTGATAACATACAGCTGTTAGGCTATTCATTTCTCGATGTCAACGTATACGCATGTAATACAAGACACAATAAGCTGAAATAGATTATAAATCAATTTCCTCGAATGAGTTACCGAAAATAAAATTAAAACTTCGTTCCCAATAAATATTTCGCAGTTTTTAATGACGATATAATTCTTATAAGAATTATAAAGTTATAAAACTTCAAAAATCTCATAAAAATTCTTAAGAAAATAAATTCTAAGAAAAATAAAGTATTTCATCATAAACGCGGCAACTAGCAACTTATATTTCCCCCCTTCGATCAACACATACTCAAAATAAGAGCCAAAAAATAAGTCTATTTTGGGGATAATCGCTTGTCTAAGAATGAAGAAAAATCGTTTTCTCTTCCAAGCGAGTCAGTTCTTGACGTCACGTCGCTATGGATGTTTTCAGCGAATATTGGAATGTTCGTCAAAAGAAAAAGTGTTCTTTTTAGTATTAAAATATTTATATCTTCTTACAGACTGCAAAATCTTGGCTTTCATATGTTTCGTAAGAAATTAGATATGAAACAAAAAAGAAAACGTTCATGGATCAGCATTTATATTACGAAATTCGAAAATAATAAAATAGTGGGATCTCATCACAACATAATCTTTGAGAAATGATTAAAAGGCGAACGTGCAATAAATTCTTCAATAGGAACATCTAATTTGACAGGAAAATAAGGCAGTAGAATTGTGAAAGCATGTACGTGTGTATGTACGTTTCTTTATTTAGTTTGTAGTGCATGTTCTTTTTTCAAAATGTTTAAATCATAAACATATGAATAAATGAATATATAAAAGCAAAGTAACTTGTTGGGTAAAAAGGTCCAGCTCATGTCTAGAAATTAGAGGAGTTTTATACTGCCTATGAAAGGGATCATTCATATTAATCTTTGTATGCTCTAATGAGTCCACTAATGTGGTATGGAATTTTGAACAGAGGAATGTTCAATTTAAGTGTCGATTTTGACATTGGAACACAGTTCAAAATTTGGGAGTGATTAGTTGAATTAGTGGTTTCAGTTAGGTGAAATAGACAGCAGTAAACGAACACCATATGACAGTTAAAATATGATTTTAAATTTTCAAAATTATAACAGTTTAACAAACATCTCTTATTTTGCAATTCAATGAACTTGTATAAAAATTATTTACAAAGTTTAGGTTACTTGAAAAAAATCAGATATTATATTTGTGTGTTTGTGGAATATTAATAAAGATATAGAGCGAATTGTTTCATAAATTTTTAAGAATTAGTTAACATAATTTTATGCAACACACATCATTGTATTCTACTATCACCATAAACATAAAAAAATATTACTATTCAGCACAACGTCAACTATATTTAATGTAAAATTAACAGAAATTTGCATCAAGATGTAGTCAAAACAGTCCTTTTCTTGATCCTGTAACCATATAAATCTGAAATTAGATTCATTACCATTCTAGATACTTTATATACGTTGTCTTCTAGTTTTTATTTATTCATTTGGTATCAGCCCACACTGCTTGCGCATAGAGCTATTTCACGATCAATGAAATAATACCAATGATAAATATAGCATGAATAAACCCATTATTTTCAATTTTGCCAATCCGATAAGCAACTCAATATCGCAATAAATTGTACTCCTTTTAATGGACTCAATAACTTTCTAAAGAATAGTGACTGTTCTGCAAGGGACAATAATTGAAAAGTTCTTTTCTTGGCATATATGTCAGAAAACTTTTTGCTCTAGTAATATTCGTCTTAAATTATTTTTATGCTTGATAAATTTATTTAGAAGTAATATATTGAATTAACAATTATTGGAAAACTTGCTTTTGTAATTGTTAAATATTTGTTATGAAAGTAACAATTGTCAACAATGAATGAGAATTCGGAAACTTAGTGTTGTGTTCTCATATCTGGAAAATAGAAGCTCTGATTCTTGATCTAGCCGAAGACTGTTGTGAAAAAATGGCTTATGCACATTAAAAGTTCCGTAGAGTCCAGTGTCCTCCTACTGGTATTACGTGGTAGGAAGAGGCGAGCACCAGCTCAGGTACCGAATTTATAACTTTATCGTAATTTAAAATGATTAGTTTCTATGTGTGATTTTGAATGGCAGAAAAAATCATTCCGTAATGCATCGCAGTGCATAGTATTCACTTTATACCGAATTTAGGTAACATTATTTTTGTAGCACTCAAAAAAGTCAATTTTTCAAAATAAAATTATTAATTAAAGCTTACGGTCATTACAAGGTTAAAGACAAGGCAATCATCTAGGAAAATGTATGAACATAGATATCGTATTGCTTTTATGTCTTTATCAGTTCAGTAAGCTACGTGTATTACGATTTCTTCTCATCCAAACATGTAGTCGAATAGAATTTTTAATTCATCAAGTAATGAAATATTGAATATACTATGTTAAATCATTTTTCAAGTCTGAAAATACCTTGGGATTTAGTGACAAGAGAGTCGCTCTCCGTTCGAAAATAATTCTATACCTGATCATCGAGCTGAGGACCTATGACTCAATTTTTCTAAGCTGATGTCTTGTAAGAAGACGTCGAGTCCCATTGTTTAACCGACAAAACAGTTACATAGTGTCTTCTGTCGGCAGAAACAGACAAAAACTTAAAAATAATTTTCATTAACTTAAAGCTGAGTGACAAAACATGTAGAAAATTCCCTATTTACTCATAAAACTAATTTCCCATTATAGGCATCAATTTACTGATTTCAACAGGTATTAAGATAATGTATTACAATATTTTAAGCATTTTAGAAATTGAAACGGTATTAATATATGTATCGGTTAAAGAAATAATTATCATATTTCATTGTACTGGACACCATATACATCATATAAGGAAAGATAAAAAAGCATCTAATTTGAATTTGTGCGTTTAGTTGTGTCCAGAAATTCTTTAATATTCGTTTGTTTTATTCACACACACACATCTTAACTAACGTTCATTCGTTTTTTTTATCGTCCTATTTCTATTAGTTGTTTGTCACATTATGGTTACTTTTCGGACATGAATGCCCACTGTGGGATGTTTAGAAGTGAATACTATTCTAATTTGAATATGCAAAACGAAATCGTGCAAATTGTTTCAAAAATATATTACTCATATATAATGCCCTAAATCCATCAATATTAATTCCGGAAGGAAGATATCACACAGTAATATATATACTGTATATTCTAGAGCTGTTAAATATGTAAACAGAGTACTAAATATAACACTTTTATATTTCGAAAGTGAAACAGTTAATCAGGTAGTTTTAAATTAAAAGCTAAAATTTAAAATTGGATACAAAAGGTTCATTCATAATACAGACAAAAAGATCCCGTGTTGGCAGCTCAGCCTACGTATTGACAAACTCATATCAGTATGATGATCGATTATAAAAAAAAAAAAAAATTAAGTTAAATTATCTATTCCACTTAAAAATATTTCAAACTTACAACTTTGTTCGATAGAAAACGAGTAACTTTTCACTCAACTTAAAATAATAATTCTAAGACAGCTGCCACAATAAAAACTTTAAGTCTTAATTTTAACTTTAACCGAAAGGTGACTTTAAAGCTATCCAAGACTATTGAATAGTTTTAAAGTCACCTTTCGGAGTTATTTTTCATAGATAATGGACCATATTCCGAATGGAAAACCAGAAAATTCAAAAGTAGCTACCACAGCGAATGTGATAGCAGAAAACAAAAAACGCAGCAATTTGTCCTATTAGACTGGAGACGAAACTGAGATCTTCCACTCTGAAGCTTCAAATCCCCTGTGAGCTATTTATATACATTTTGAGATGAAGTAATCTTTGAATTAACACATATGAAATGAATATTTTTCAATGGGCTATATGCTTTAATATTGTGGACAGAGCACGCAGAAGGCGCTATTGATTCGCTTTATTCTGGCTATGTTCAGTTTCTCCGTGTCTGTTGCGTAACTTTCCGGCACACCTAATAACACAAATTAATTATGGAAATATTTGTTATTTCTTTAATAAATATGTTCAATTTCAAAATTAAAGTTTATTTTATGCACCTGGGCATTTTACACTGAATCTCAATTACACACAGTTTGGAGTACATTTATGAGCCTTAGTGACAACACGTTTTAACAAATAATAACTACTAATGACTCTCTGAATTATAAAGAATGAAACTTTTCAGAAAGCTTACTGATTTTCAGAAAAAAATTGTTACATATTACTTAACTTTAAAATAATTCCCTTTTTATACTAGAAAAAATTCTACTGAAATCCATTTCTGATTTAACGCAATTTATATTTAAAAAAGAAATATTCTAATTTTTTAAAACAAGTGAACAATCAATACAAATGTTTACGGTATTGAAATTAAAGTTTAATTTGCATAAATTCTTGCTTTATTCATACGCATTTTTTCCAGATATATATATGTATATATATATATATATATATATATATATATATATATATATATATATGTATATATATATATATATATATATATAAATGATTTTTTATCGTACTTTAAAAATTACGAAGCTTTAAATAATTATTTTATTTTTAATTTCAAGTTTTGGAATAAAGTTTGTTTGAATTTTTTAATGACCATGCAATGAAAAATATCAGAAAACAAAAATGAAGATATTCCATGTTTTAATATTTACTATACAGATGAATTTTAAATGTAATAATTAATATAATAAAATATTGAAATAATCATTTTCTTTTTCATAAATACAGTTCTTATATTAATTTTTTTCATCATTTTTAAAAATATATAATTTAAATGGGAAAAAAATTGAATTTGTGCATCTACGTAGAGATTTTTTTAGTATAAAAAACAGGATTGCAAATCCATTTTGCTTCATTTATAATTTAACACAGCCTTATTTGGAAGAAACGAATACATTTTGAACAAAGAAAATAGAAATTTTCCCTCAGCAAATAATTGCAGAAACACTTGAGTTTCTAAAATAAAAGTAAAACTGGATTTATTTGCTTTCCATTTAAAAAAGGAAGAGGCGAGGGAGGAGCAACATTCTCTCCAGAAAAGTGAAAGAAAATAGTTTTATCTTCAAAAGTGCATTGTCATCCCATCACATTAAGTAAAATGAAAATATTGCGGTTGAGATAAAGGAGGAGGTCGCATTTCAGGGTCGCGCGAAAGTCTTGTTTGTGGAGTAAACAAATCAATTTTAAGTCCTACGATTAGTGAATAACCTGCAACGTTGTGACAGGCCAAATATGATAACGAGATAACGTCACTGATGCCAATACTCAACAATTTAACTTGCTCATTAGCTACAGTGTTAGTCATCAGTACATTTAAAATAAAATAAAAATGTTTCTGGATACAACAATTGCATTTCCGACCTATTGCTCTTTAATTTATACAGAATAGTTATTTAATTTCATATACATACGAAAAAGTTTCATTTCCATAATATGTGGAAGGAAGTCGTTGGAAACTAGAGAGGAATAGCGTCGTTTTCATGTTTTAAGGGCCACGGGGTCAAATTCTGATTCCACTAAACACTGCCATAATAAGTGGATATTTCAGCAAGATAATTGCGCAAGGTAGCACTCACCATGAGTCCGGAAGATAGCGAACGCGACACTTAGCCTTTCATAGATGATTGCGCCGAAAGCCACAAGTGTTTATGGTCCCGTCTTGCTAAGATTACCTATAACTGTTAATGGTCATCTCTGTAATAGATCTAATTCTTTACTTATGTGGAGTGGAGAAGAGTGCCAGATCAGGTATCGACTTCGTTTTATTTGGCTGTAATTCAAAATAGTTAACTGAGTGGCTTCGGTTAGCAGAAATAGGCAACTGGAAGTATATCACAGTAATCTAATTTAAACTTAAGAGGGAGGATCAACAATGACCAATCAAAAGATTGGATTCAAAAAACAGATTTTAGTATTTGAAATCAAATGAAAGCTAGAAGTTGTAACAGACCATTTATTGAGTATTCATAATAGTGAGTATAACTTTTTCAACTTAAATGCTTCCATTCAGTCTCTTATTTAGGATAATGTCAAAATCGCTATAAAAGGATAAGAGGAAACATTGAGGAAAATATTAAGAAGTAATATCTTAGAGACTAGAGATTAGTTTATCTTAATCGCATACAATATCCTCAAAAAAAAAGTAATAATCATAAATAAATAAAGGAAATTAATTAGTAAAATTTATAGATAAATGATAAGAAAACTTTGGTAGGGTACTTTTCGGTGGTAACCAATACTGGAATCTGCCAAATATTTTGCTAAAATTGCAAAGAGATTCATAAAAAAAAAACCCGCCATTTTCTTTTATCTGACTTTAGTAGCTTCGCTGAATCTCACAAGAGTTAAATTATATGGAATGGATTAGGATCCAGCCACATTTTCGATACTTTTTGGAAAATTCGAATCATAAAAATAATCACTGAAATAGTTGTGATATTTACACTACTGGCCATTAAAATTGCTACACCAAGAAGGCGACATGCTACAGACGTGAAATTTATACGAAAGGAAGAAGGTGCTGTGATATGCAAATGATTAGCTTTTCAGCACATTCAGACAAAGCAGGCGCCAGTAGCGACACCTACATTGTGTTTAAATGAGGAAATCATTCAGTCGGTTCCTCATACACAAATTGCATTTGAACGTTGTTGCCTGGTGAAAAGTTGTTGTGATGCCTCGTGTAAAAAGGAGAAATGCGTACCAGCACCTTTCTGACTTTGATAAAGGTTGAGTTGTAGCGTACCGGGATTGCGGTTTATCTTATCGCAGTATTGCTGCTCGCGTCGGTCGAGATCCAATGACTGTAGCAGAATATGGAATCCATGGGTTCAGGACGGTAATACGGAACGCAATGCGGGATCTCAACGGCCACCTATCAGTAGCGCCGAGAAGATAGGCATATTATCCGCATGGCCGTAATGGATAGTGCAACCACGTCACGAGCCGTGAGTCAAGAAATGGGGTCGTTTGGAAGACAACTAGTGTCTGCACGAACAGTTCGACTACGTTTGCAGCAGCATGGACTCTCAACTCGGAGACCATGGCTGCGGCTTCCCTTGACGCTGCGTCATAGACAAGAGCGCCTTCAATGGTGTGATCAACGACGAACCTGGGCGCACGAATGGCGAGACGTCATCTTTTCAGATGAATCCAGGTTCTGTGTACAGCCTCATGATGATCGCATCCATGTTTGGCGCCATCGTGGTGAACGCACACTGGCAGCGTGCATTCGTATCGTCATACTGGCCCATCACCTGGCGTGATGGTATGGGGTGCCATCGGTCACCTCTTGTTCGCATTGACGGTGCTTTGAACAGTTCACGTTACATTTCTGGTGTGTTACGACCCGTGGCTCTACCCTTTATTCGAACCCTGCGAAACCCTACGTTTCAGCAGGATAATGCCCGACCGCATGTTGCCGATATTGTACGGACCTTCCTTGATACGGAACATGTTTGGCTGTTGCCCTGGCCATGTTCGGCTGTATCCCTGGGGTGGCAGATCTGTTGCCTGCCTGGTCTGCTGATCCCTGCTTTTATATTATGTCAGCTCACCGTATGAATTACAATCAATTCTGCTCTTGCTGTGAGGTAAAATTCTCTGATAAGCCAGCATTTGAAAGAAAAATTAAATTGTTTTTGTCATCGAAAAGATGGACATGATACACAAATTTTCGAATTTGTTGATTGAAAGCGAACGCGTTTATAGAATTATAAAAATGTATGCATCGGAGAATATAACTAGCATTAATCATACATCTTGTAAAATATGCATAAATGATATTAACTGAATATCTCTATATTTTTCTTACAATTTTATTTCTACATTGTTTGAAATGAAAATTTTTTTCTTTTTTTTTAATGCATTATTTCTTATAAAAGCCCATTAAAGAAAAGAGCACTTATGACTTGCTTTATTTTGTTGATGAGAGAAAAGGAAGTCCTACACATTATATATGTTTATATATAAAGTTCAAATCAAAAAATATTTGTCATAAGCAAAGCTCTTTTATTACCAGAACTTTTCCTTGCAAATCTCAAATAAGCTTCCCACTATCACAAATTAATGCATTTTCAATTACAGGAAGAAAAAAATCTGTAATTGACTAACCATTTTAGTTCTCCTACGGTATTATACTGAAATTATTATTTTGCGATAGAATTACACGCGCGTTTCTCGGAATCCTTCTCCTACTCACGATTAAATTAATTTCATTCTTCAGCAAATAATAATATCCAATAAGGTCTTTTTTTTTTTTTTTGTAAGGTTCTTTTGAATATCAATCTCGTAGTATTGCTTTCCGATTTATGTTTTATGCATTGCAAGTAAAGAAACCTGGAAAACGCCTACGCTCATACACCGACACTATAAGGCTTTGTTAAACATTTCAATATGTTGAGTGTGATTTGTTATTTTTTAATACACATTATTAGTTTAGGGTAAAATGCAAACTAAATTTCTTCACATCTTTCTCTATCATTTGAATTTTTTTTTTTTTTTTTTTTTACTGTTACATCTTTTTCAGTTGGATCCGATACAATCATGTAAATTTTAATTACATTTTTCTCATAAATTGCAAATAAAATTTATATTACATAATTACAGAATTTTAAAATAATTAACTGCCTAATCATCTTACTTCTTTCTAAAAGTCATTAAAAATTCAAATATACATAATCGCTATAAACCAGAAAATATTGAATTACTAGAGCCTCAGAATTAAGACTAGGCTACCTTGAATGAAAAATCACAGCAGACTAATTGATAAATATATATATATATAGCATTTCTCCACCCATATCTGTGGGGATGAGTGCTGTTCAGTTTTAAATATTTTCCTTGCGACGCCCCACCATCAATAAAAAACCCCTTCCCAAAGGTAATAAATGGGCAATTTATATGCCTTATAAATTTAACTGTTAGATATCACTCCAAATACGTAAAAATTCCTTGCGTAAATTCCAAAAGATAAATTTCCTTAATACCAACGTAATCTAGACTTCTGATTTGTTTCAAGAAATGAACTATTTTTGTAATCTATGTTAATCTAGAGACAAGTCTGAATGAAAATAATGACGACCGTTGTATTCTTACAGATAACCGCAGCTCGATGCATCTCTATAATTATATCAGCATTGGGGACAAATAAAATAACTATCTTACTCAAGATATAAATCTCATTTCTCTTCAACATATTTATCTCCATCCCAGGTTAAACTTTTAGGTAACGGAATGGTAGACAATCTTGCATAAGAGGACTGTAGTCATTTAACTCCTTCTTGATCAAACCTTATCAGGTACTTTTTTTCCAGAAAAAAATCCCAAATTAAGGATTAGCATGTATTAACATATTCACTAGTGGTACAGAGCTAGTAAACCAGATCTATCACTAACAATCTTATGTGAAAGAAAAATCTGCACCACCCTCTTGAACCTTGCCACCCGAAATGTCTTACATTTTTTAGGGTGAGAATTCCCCTTATACCTTCTTTGTCCAAAATAACAACACCAAGGTTCTGCTAAACATATCTTTTAAGTGTTGAATATTCGTTGGAAAAAAACTTAACTTTCTCCTCTTGTCTTCCATTTTTTAAAGGTCAGATCATTATTCATGGATCTGATCAGACGGTGGAGATTAAAATGCATTACAACATATACGAAATCTGCCTGTTTCCTACACTGTGCCGAATCGAATATTTGTTTGGAAGATACAGGATTCGAGAGCAATCACTGGGTTGAATAACGGAAGATAAATGGGTGATTTTAAATGAACGTTTATAGAGTGTGTGCTTCGAACTTTCCTGCCTTTCTTCATTACAATACGTGATTACTTCTTATAAAACGTTATCTACGGAACAAATATACTACGGATATTCAAAAGAGCTTTTTTCACAATAACTTTTAGGCTACTGCTATAAGGGTCAAATTTAGTACTAAATATAGGATATGATTTAATAGCAAGAATTTCAACTCAAAAAAATGTTCGATAGCTTATTTTGTTGTGGGATTATGTAATTTTATATTTTAATCATTATCCTAATTTTGATTTTATGATTTGTTTTATTTTATCACTTGTTTCTATTTAAAAGTTCCATCAAATTTCTCTGCTGGTGCTGATTAGAGGGTGACAGTTCCGCTGTCTAATTCGTCATTTTACCAATATTCATATTTAGAAAACTTATCTATGTTTAGTAGCTTGTTTGTAGCTCTAATCTTTTTGCACAGAACTTACAATTTAAATTGAATTCAAAATCACTACAACCAGCAAGGGATGGAATTCAAACCTTCGATTTAAAATCCAAAGTATTTACCTTCAATTGCCAGATTGGCCTGTGTTTAGCAACGACGAATATTCGGTTAATTAGAACTCATTCGCTGAAATTAATGAGTTCGAATCTTGACTTAACCGAAGATCGGCTGTGTTGACTGAAGGCGGCTAGAACACATATTAAATAAGTTGTAATCACAACATACCTCAAATAAAATGATAACTCTGAGAATAGCCAGTCGAATATTAGGAGACGTTCTGCTTGATATCTGCTTCTAAACTATAGACTCCAACTCAATTTGTAGAGACCAATTCTGGACTGAATACAGAGAAATGTGGTGGGGCAGAGGTGGCAACTACTGAATTTGTTAGCACATCCATACTTTACAAGATCGTAATTTCAATCGTTTGATTTTTGTATAATTTGTTAATCTACCATAATATTTTTCTGGGATCTTTCTGGTGTTATAATTTGGGTAACCAGGAGTATACTTAAAAGTAGTTAAATGTGGATAAAATTTTAAGATATAGAACAATAGAAAAAACGAACTGAAGATGTTAATTTCATTAAATTTTTGTTAAAAAAGAAAACACTAATAATTTGTATTTTATAAAGACAGGAAAATAAATCATTATTTGAAAAATAATTAGACTAGTTTTTACGCATAATTAATTCAAAATAATGTGAAAAAATTAATGGGCCATTCTTTTTTCGAATCCTCGTGACAATGCTTATCCTAGAAATTTCTGAATTGTATCATTGTATTTAGAGTGCTCTCTCTCTCTCTCTTACGCTAATGAATAACCTAAAAGTATTTGATTATTTCAACAAAAATAAATTCAATCAAAAAAATTTCTACACCATTAATTTTAAAAAGGAGAAGTGTTAAAATAAAATGACAGTATAGGGTGAACCATTAATTCGTTATAACTTTAAAAATTCATAAATGAAGAAATACGGTTTGCAAAAAGGGCTCATAAGGAAGTCGGAATTTTTTAGCAGCAAAATTTTAGTTAAAATTCACTGGTAGTAGGAGCTGGCGACCCAAAATTCAATGAACTGTATTCTTTATTAATTTATTATTGCTACAAAATTTCTTCAACATGACCGATACAACTAAGGTGACTCATGTCCGTTATAGGTGAATGCATAACGTAGGAATGAATTGCATTGATAAAATGAGTTCGCCCAATGTTGAAGGGAATGAACAGCAAACAAATGATTTCAAATAGTCCCACATCCGGATATTGATGTCGGGTGATCGTGGAAGCTACGCGATCATCTTGCATCCTCGACGTATCACTGTCTTTACCAAAGATACTCAATAAGAATCATTTTACTGCATTGGTATAATATGGGAGTGCTGCATTACTGAAATTTATTCATGAAGCTTCGGCGTCACCCATATACGAGTATTCTGTTTGTTAACAGAACACTCATATATGGGTGACGCAGAAGTGGTTTTGACATTTCTATGCCATATGAAGTGGATCTTACCAACTTTGAGCCACTGAGAATGTTGACAATTCTTGCCATAGCCAACACGACAAATAATTCACTCATAACTTCTTACAAGTGGTATGCAGTAACTGCAATAACTTATGCATGCAGTAACTGCAATTTGTAGGAATAGAGATGCAATACCTCGTGATAGGTACGTATCGATGACTGAAGTACATCCAAAATCTTCCCAGGTTTGCAAGCACTGCGAGTCTCTATAGACGATACCGCCGCTATATCATTCACAGCAGTAATTCGGCACTCTGCTAACGAAGGTCAAACTTCGTGGCTGATGCTCCACAGCCAGTTTCTCTGAACTGTTTGACAAGCTTCAATATTACAGGACAGTATTGCTTCAGTGGGGCCATTCCTACTCAAGTTATTTCGCTCTGCGAAAATTTCCGCAACACAACAGTAGCTTACTTCTTCGTTCAAATAGAACATCTTGAGAGACCAACAACTCTCTATCAAGTAATAACATTCTGAAAACGAATCAGAAATTCTCATGTGTCTCAGTTTTTTATTGAGCAAGATTAAGTTGAATAATTCTGCGGAATTTCTCGCATGTCAAAGCCTTCAACTGGCAATATTTGTAATTAAAAATTTTTTTAACTAATTTCTGGAGTGTACCCAGTATTTTTAATACATATAAACATTGGAATAGATTAAAAAATTTTTAAATTACCTAACATTTATTAACCCTGCAGAAGTCTAACATTTCTTTTTTTTATCATATATACAGTTAACCCTCCTATAACGCGGTGAGTGCATACCACATTATGTGGAAACCGTACTGTAAGAAATACGGATTTAACCATACAAACCAGGGCAATTCGTAGCGCGTTCTATGGAAACCGTGCTATAAGAAACTCAGAATTAGTACAAATTACATCATTCGTACCGCGTTATATGGAGATCAATAAATACAAAAGACAAGATAAATTATAAATTATTTTTATTGAATTGAAGAGAGAGAAGAGTTCATATAAGGAAATGATAAAATAAAAAAACTAAACTATAAAAAACTGTTTTCCAACAAAAATAAGAAAGACTTTTGTAAAATTGTGCAATCTTTCAACAATCATTTTATCCATCCCATTAAAAGAAGTCGAGTTTTGGTACTCATATATGGTAGGGAGGATCTATCAGATATGAGTAGCCAAACTCGACTTCTTTTAATGGGCAAAATGTCTTCCTCACTTGGTTCATCTTCACATTGGTTTTCAATTGCAATTTTTTTTTCTAATTCCACTAAAACCTCTCTATATGGAAGTAAACAATTTCTTAACTCTCTTTTAAATTTTATGAAGTTCTAATTCTTAAGACAAATTTAGTCTTTTTTTCACATCTTGTGAATCGAGATTTGGCACCCATTAACTTTTCTCATTTTCGTTTACCAATGCATTTGAGGGGTGGGTGCATTAACTAATTCCATCAGTTCTTCCTCATCTAAAGTTTCTTCCTGGAGTACTAGTTCTCTTACATTCTGATGGCTGCAAATTCTCCTCATCGCTTAAACGAGAAGCAATTTTTACTATTTCCGTAACTGGGAGAAAAATTGTAGAATCATCTTGCATTGCTTGAACCATTTGAGGTAAAAGAGGTTTCCTACACGCATTAAGCGTTATGGTTTAATTACCACGCAAGCCGATGACACGATTCTAATGCAATCTGTTTGTTTTATTATTTTTAGAATTACTGTATTATGCAATGTTGTTCAATTATAAACCCCAAATTAAGCAGCAAAAAGCTAAACGAATGGACGGTGCAGACAAGAAAGAACTGGTCATCAACGAGATATACTGTGAAAGAGCTCTGAGACGACTGAAACAGATGCCGTAAACGGCTAGGAAAGCTTGAATGTTTTTATAAGCACATCCAACTAAAACCATTCTTTGGGTGCACGGAAAGTACTGATGGGACGCTGTTAAACGAAAACCGCGCTGTAAGAGCACTGCGTTATAGGAGGGTTGACTGTAGATGAATTTCAATTTTGAAAACTTTTTTTCCCAATTTGTATTTGAATATCCAGACAAATAATTAAAATCATATGGTCGATGATTAACAAATATAATTCAGTATTTTAATATGAAGTAAATAGCAAAAATTACTTTAAGCAATTGCGATATTTATAGAAATATGCGCAAACTTTTAAAGGTATCAAATATTTAATTCAGAAACTAAAGAATCAAAAGCTATATTTCACATCTATTCAAAAATATTCTTTTAAATAATGAAAAATTTACTGTAATGTATATTTCCTCGAATTAAAACAAAATGCTAGATTAAGAACTTAAATACGAGTTAATGAAAATACTCCATAACAGATAAAATCTTCAATGTTAGCAAAGGATGAATGTGGCTCTTCATAGTGTAATTCAAGTGCGGTTTTCGTTAAAGCGTTTTTTTCTGACCGTTTATAATGCACTATTTTGTTAATCCTCATGTTCACGAGGACAGTAATGATGCCCTCTTCAGTTAGATATTTGGAATTCAAAGCTCTTGAATAAAGCACGTATGTCAGAAGTGCACTACTTTTAATGAACAGTAAATAAAAATTATTGGACTTCTAAAGACCAACACACCTACTAAATTTTAACCGTCAGTATGAAATGTGTCCAAAATAAAACATTTTCAAATGCTAAATTTTTTAACTGAATTTTCCGCAATTTCATTTGATTGGAAGAGAAAAAAAAAAGAAAAAAAAAACTTCACTGGAAGCCCTGAAAGCACATCAACACCAGTACAAGATCACATAAGATGGAACATAGAAAGAATTAGCATTTCAGCAGCAAGATGTTCTTCCGTAAAATCCCTGCTTTTAATATTAATTCTACGCCAAACAAGTGCTTAAAAAAGAATAAAAAAATTATCCGATTTCAAAAAATTCTAACTTTTCAAATTTGAATTCGTTTTGATTTATGTCCAATCATATCCATAACATAACGATCCAAGTTTCAGGATCCGAAAGAGGCATCGCTAATTCTCATTTCTCACCTTCCACTGTAATGAATAAACATCACTCACAGTTCCCGCAATTTCTTCAAGCAGGTGGTTTGGTTTGTCGACCAATGATCATTATTTGAATACGAGGGCTAATTGAACAGGAATCAACCTTCAAATAGATGGTAAAGAAAAACGTGACACGTTAAAGGAGCTTTTTACAAGTCAATGATTTTTTAACGTTCGGTATACAGCGACAAGAGGACTCTAAACAAGTATATGTTAGAATACAACGTATGAACTATATAAACCATATTAGGAGACTATCACGCAGACATATATATGGCGTGCATCCAAAGACGGAAATATTGAACCCCTTTAGTTTTAGCTTGTAAAATTTTATTATTTAAGAATAAAAGATCAATATGAAGTGTCTTTGACAATTTTTCATGATACACACATTTGAAATAAAGTTTTTCAGGTTGAATAAAATCGTTCATTTTCATATAATTTAATTTTTTCCGATTGCCTTTTTTGTGCACATCTCAAAAATTTCGGAATCATCCTCATATTTTTCGGCGCTTTAACACAAGACCATCTCAATAAGTTTACGCCATCCTGCCGTATTAGACTGTTCTATATTTTCCAGCATAGTTTACTTGGAAATTTTTTCAATGCTATACATTTGGTTGTTAGTCTCAATTTCGAGATTCATCAGGTTTGGTCGATTCGCTTTCGCCTGATGTGTAGCAGTAGCATAGTTACCGAATGCGATTAGTTCCAATCACACGGACAATATTTGGTTGTTTATAGATCTCGAAAATATAAAAAGGCTCCTCATCCTCATATGAATTCATAATTCGATTTTCAAAGTACTCAAGAAAAGTCGCAGAGAAATTTTATTACAGGTGAAAGATGATTAAGGCATTGCAAATGTTGCGGTTTTCATGACTGGATTTTAGAAATTCGGTTCAAAATCAAAATAAAACAGCTTTATTTTATTTAACTCCCTAATCGCGTACATGGCTTTTATAAAAATATGATTATTAAATATTTGAATTTTCTGATTCTGAATTTAAATTTATGTATAGTTTATATATATATATATATATATATATATATATATATATATATATATATATATATATATATATATATATATATATATATATATATATATATAAAGTTTCTAGCTCTTTTCAAATTATGATCCTGCAGCCATTTATTGTGAAAATGCACTTAAAAATCTTAGAAAACTATATAAAATAAAAACCTAAATTGGAAAAAAAAAAAAAGAACTATATAATAAACGATTTATAAATAAAATCTCCCTTATGTTTAAAAAAAAAATTACACAATTGATAAAAATGGAATTTCATTTTTATATTTCCCACTAAATGACATTTAATATATTTTTTAATATGTGATTCTGTTATATGAAATGTCATTGTCTTAACAAAATAATTTTATAAAAGCTAGCATTAAGAAAAAATTTATAAATGAAAAAGCACAATGTTAATTTTCTGATAATTAATTATTTTTATTAATGTTTATTAAAAAAATTTTTTCCTGTTTCCTATTTTTATGAAAATGCTTACTAATTTATTAAATGAGAACCAAGAGTTAACATTTATTTTCAATCGTTAAATAAAGGATAAAAACAATTCAAATTAGTTTAAGATATGGAAAATATGCATAACATCGTCAAAAACATTAAAAATGCTTTTGATTTCTATTAAAACTAAGTAAACCCCCCACACACACACACACATTCTTTTCAATATTTTCTTTATACTCACATTGTTATCAAAGAAGAAAATTTGAACTGGTTTCCTGATTGCTAATACACATCCACTTTGATATGGGAAACAAATATATTATTTGAAGATAAGAACTGACTATAAGCGGTTAACATGCTACCAAAAAAATGTTATTTCAAATAACACACAAATGACGCGCAAATTTGTCAGTCATACATTGACTTTCAAAAAGAAATGGGCAGAGAAAATAGCACTGAAAAAAGATTAAGAAATTCTGAACTGAATACTATAAATATGTGACAAAAAGAAATATATATTATAAATTTTTATCTTGTTCCAAGGAATACTAGAAGGGCAAGCAAAATAGAAGTTTGTCGTTCGAAGGGCAGACAATATGGTCAACAGTAAAAGCTCACTATTTCCTCAAATATTTAGGAATTTTTAGAGAAACAAATATAAGTACACTTTCAATCAATTGTGGATAAATGTATTTCTTCTTTCTGTAGAAATCCTGTGAGTTTCAACATACACACCCCTGTTGACAAGTAAAAATAAACTAATGCCAATGTGTAAAATAAAATATAAAAATAAAACGAGGTAGATTGTTAAATGCTTAAAATCAGAGTACTCAGTTATTATTTACCTTTACCATATTAAATAATGTGTACAATAATATAAATAAATACAGTTAAGTTTTCCTGGATTTTCGAAGCTTCCAATTCATTAGTAAGTTATTTCTTTCTAATGTCATCTGTTACTGGAAATATTTGTTAAAAAAAAATCAAACTAAAATTATGAATTGTGCACTAATTCTACTTAGAAGACACAGTATAGAAAGTTAACAGCAATTACAGAGAAAATGTTTATTTCTCATTGCATAGCCAGCATACAAAGTCTGCATAGTTTTTTTTCTTTTTTACATCTGAGTTACATAGAAATTGGTGGATGGAAATTTTAATATACCTAGAGAGTAAATTGCACTTCAATCAACCAGTGCGCAATTTGTTTCTTACTGAGTGAAACATAGCTATAAAGGGCTTGGTTAACAAAATTTACTTGTTTTAGAAGATAAACATTTTTACACTAAAAACTACTTTAAACTGAAGGAAATTTTTGAAGCAATTTTTAACATGAGAAAATACCCAAATCTCGATATGTACAACTTTTAGATTAAAATTTTAATACTTTTCAATAGTAATTAGTAATTTATGAACATCACAACACCATTAATACAAAAATTAATGGCATAAAAAATTCAAATTTAGAAGATATTTCTTATTCACATTTTCAAAAGTTTCCGAAAATAATTATACAATGTTTGTCCTCTTTATAAAGAACTCATAGAATGGGATGCATTTCTCAAGATATGTCATAGGTTTTTGTAAGACATCTTGATAAACTTAAAATCGATTAACTTGTCCTGTTCAAAGAAAGACCAGCTGCACTTCATACAGTATAGGGGGAGATATATCTTAAAAAATGATTAAATTCTTAATTTCAATTTGCATGTCAAACTAGTTAAATTTCAGTTTGATAAAATTTTAAATACCTAAAGACAAACACAAAAACCATTTATAAGCTCTAATAATTTGAATCATTTATGTTAACAATTTGATGAGTAAAATATTAGTACACAACACAACTTAATCAAATGGTAATGCATGTTTATTAAGCACATTTTGTTTTATATAATTAAAGTAAATATTCAAAATGGGAATTTTCAACATTTTCAAGTAAAATTATATATATATAGCAAGAGAATTTGTTTCATAGAATTTTGGTTTACAAGTCCTGTTTTCTCCTTGGTATAATAAATTTTTTTGCTTACATTTTTACACCAAGCCCTTTAAGGAAAATCTTAACTAACTACAAAAACAAATTGCAAAATTTATTAGGAAAGGGTGTTGTTGCTATCATATCAGCAGTCTGAAAATGTGTGACAACAATCTGTTTAGCATATTTTAATGATGTTTAAATTTTATGTATCAAAAAATAATCTGGAGCAATTTTTTTGAGCTAACACTACATGACTAGCACACATTCACAAACCACCTAAATAAACTAAGAGAAAAAAGATTTTATAAAAAATAACAGCTAGACCTTGTTAAGCCTGTAATTTTCACTGTCATGGTTTTGAAAATGTTACTTTATTCTCTATTTACGAAAATTCAATTTTAATACATAAATTAAACATAATTTTATTAAAAAATTATGAAACAGACAGCTGTAACTAAATCTGCTTTTATTCTACAATGAAAAAAAAAATTTAAAATATGTGATTAAGCCTTTCATATTTCTTTACAAATTCACATTCTTGAGCACATTTCTATCAAGTTAAAAAAAAATTGTTAATTCTGTTGCATAAGGTATAATCATGTGATTGCAGCATATAAAAGAACAAAATAGTTCTCCAAAATTAATATATGCGCAAAAACATTCATAGCTAGACAAAAGTTTGCAGAACCTCAAAACATTAAATATCAAAGATAAAAAAAAAGAATGGCACAAAAAAAAAAATCCAAAGTACAAATTTAAAAAAGTAGAAATGATCAATAAAATTATTTTAACTGCATTTATATTTACTACAAATAAAAATTACACATACATGAAAGGTTACCAAAAATTAAAGTATTGTAATTGATCACAATAGAATTCATGTCTTTCAATGTCTCATTTGCTTCAAAAACCTAACATACAGATAACAACTTTACAATTATTTTTTAATCAGAGGGTCTCTTCTCAGAAAATTTTTTTGTGTGTTCTTCAGCATTTTTAAAGAACTTCTTACGGTCTCTGCTATACTCCTCTGCTAAATCGGTTCGAAGTGGGTGCTCCGGTTCCGGTTCATTTACTAGAGCTACTAATGCCTGAATGACCTGATCGGTCTTGGTGGCAGGTTTCCAATTCTCAACGCTTATGATTGGCAAACAAACTTGACCTTTCTCATCAATATTAGGGTGATAAATCTTTGTACGAAAGAGTATTTTTGGAGGCTTGAAAGGATACTCTGCAGGAAAATTGATTTCTATTCTGAAGGCACCCTTGCTGTAAGGAGCACAATCAGGTACAATGAGTCCTTGCCAGCTGAGGATGTTTGTTTCATCTACACGAATGTCACGAAAGCATTTCATATTAGCTTTTCGAATGTCTTGAAGTTCTTTTTGTAATCGCCTTGTGGCTGCCATAACACAAGACACAGGTTACACTTCAGTAAGTTTGGAGAATGAAAGAAAACTAGGTTCAACTGAAATATAAAAAGTAGTATTAAAGGCACATAATAGATAATTTGAAAATGATAATTTACAGCACAGCAAATATTAATTGGAAATTTTTTACTGTCCATGATTTTTACCAACAAAAAATTCATTCACAAGAATTCTTTGACATATCAAGTTTTGTCAATAAAAAAATTACAGAAACAATTAAATTTTATTGTAAAACTAAAGTTTTAACTTAAAGGTTTCAAAATTAAAATTCAATATTATAATCTTAGGCACATGTATATATTTTATTCCAAACAGAAATAGCCACCATCATTGATATATACTTGTTACGATAAAAGCCTGAAGTCAAGTAAATATAAGGTTTTACGGACAAAATCAAGCTATGTCTAAAGTGGCTTGATGAATGCCCGAAACATGCTTTAATGATTTTATATTTCAGATTCTTACCAAGCCTCTGTAGTAAAAGTAATAAATTGCCAATGCCAACCAATAAATTAGGCTGCCTAAAGAATTCCTGATAAAAATTTTTAGTCATAGATTTACTATAGTGTCTTTTAAAAGTATTAAAATCAAGAGGAAAAACTGAACAATTCTCTAGATAATTACTAAAAAGTTTTAAGAATTTATTATTAAATTTGAAAAGTTAAATATTTATAAAGGAAAAAAGTCACGAAATGTAAAAAGTAATAAAATAAAATATGTTTCTCTAATACCTTTTATAGTATATGTTACAAAGTTGACAGTTATAAAATTGTAAATTATAATAAGAGCAGCTTATTATCAAACACACCTTTGTAGTACACTTCTTTGAACAGTTTTGTTATCCGAGTCTTTGTACAGCAAATAATAAATTTTTAAAATCCAAAGATGAATTGATTTTTTGTGGGCAATGATTTCAATTTATGAAACCTAATAGTTCAGGATCTTCAACAGTTATATAATAACCATTATTGCTGATTTCAGTTATATTTTCCATCAATTAAATATTAGCCACGTTTACTTTAATATATAATTTTAATGAGAAGCTACTTTTTTCACTTAATTTATTTTTATGTCCTTCCTTATGTTTCAAGAGACAATTAACATTTTGAACTTTTCTGACAATTACACCTGTTGTGTCAGAGAATATATCTTGTTTTTGAGCTACAGAAGAACTTAAAGTGAATAAAACTGCATCTACTGGAAACTTTCTTAAACCTACAACCAGACAAAATCTTAAAACATGAGTATCTAGTATTTACCAATCGAGAAAAGGGGTCGAAATCATTAAATTGTAAGCTATTAAAACAGATATAAAAGCTAATGAGTCTTATGTCTTTGATTTTAAGCTTCGTAATCAAAATTCGTACATAGTTTAAATTTGTGAAAACAATTTTTTTTTTAAGTTGAGTAAAATGAATAAAAAATACAACTATTCAAAGAAGTGTTTGAGAAAATTGACAAATCTATTTAATAATTCAAAATGTTAAAACAGCCAATCTTATGGTAACAGAAAGTAAAAATAGTATATTAAAGAAAAACATTAATTAAGCCTGAAGTAAAATTTTCTTCATTTTTTAAATCACATAATTATTTTCCCCAAACAATCAATCATTTATCTATTACCAAAATTATTTCTAAAAAAATTGAAAGTTTTTCAGTGGTTATAATGAGAACATTAGTTCAGCTTTTTACATGGGATCTTACTTCCTAACTGGCATAAATACATTTTAATTTTTATTTGTTGTACCTTTTTGAAATTAATTGTCAGTTAAATTCAAAGATATTACTTTAAACCATATGATTTTAACTTCATTGCCTTTGTATTTTGTATCATTAGTTTAAAAACACTGCATATTTCTGTGTTTCTATCAAAAAAAATCCCTCATATTGAGCTACTGCAGGTAACACATGGGAATTACCAGGCTGTCTTTTATAGAAACATTTATACAAATACATTTGTCTGTATGTATATATATATCATTTAAAACCAAAGAACTTGATGTGGTTTGTTGTTCAACAATCGTTTTTTGCACACGAAGGCTAATTAGACCAGGACCTACCCTAAGGACTTGAATAAAACAGGGTATGTATTTCAATTTTGGAGAAAATAGAAAAACATTACACTAATCAAAAGATTCCTGCACATTTTAGCATAATTTTTAAATATAAAATGATTAAATAGAAATTCCTGAATGCAGGAGATAGTGGGGATGCAGCATTTTATTTTGTATTCAGCATTTTTGTAATCTTTTTAAATTTTATAATATATTAGAAAACTTGTAGACCCTTCAATAATTTTTTCATTACATTAATGAAAGTTTGCACTTCTACATCATTTGCCTATAGAGGTGGATGCTCAAGTTTCCTGGGTTTTCTTCATGTCAACATTATCTATAAATTATTATATTGAAATTATCAAATAATTAGATTTTTACAGATAAAGAGCTTTTGAAATACTCAGGATAATGTTCAAAAACATTATAATAGCCAAAGGCTATTAAGCTACTCAATATATAGTAAATGCCAAAAGGAATTGAAGAATACTATCTTTTTAAACATCATTGAAAAGAAATTGAAAAAAGTAAATATTAGGCCATAAAAGTGCAGAATTAATGAATTGTCTATTATTTAAAGCATACTTTTCTGTAACACAAAAATCTATAAAACACTGAGTAAAGAAAAAGATAAAACTTTTAAACATGAAAAAAATATTCAGTTATTATTCATTATGTCACATCTATATTAAAAGAAAATTACATCTAGGGATGCATTTACTAGCTATATATTTCACATATAATTCCAAATTTTTTTATGGTTTAAGTATTAGTGGTAAAAATTTAGAATCATCTACATATCAAAAATATTAATTGTATATACAAATGATCACATTCTTAATGGTTAGAAGGTAGGTTTTTATTTCAGGACACACACTAAATTTAAAAAATACATTTTCAAGAAACATTTCAATAAAAACAATAACATAGTTAAAAAAAATCTGCACCATACATTTAACACCTGTTAAGAAAGTAATAAAATAAATAAAAAAGCTAACTTTAAAAATTAAAAAAAATATGAACTGATAATTTTTTAATAAGAGTATTATAATTAAACTTAAATATATTTTTAAAAAAATTTGGAATAATATTACAATAATTTTATTAAACAACTGTTTAACTCTAGAAAAAGATGGAATTTAATAACTCACTCTTAAGATACAAAATTTTTGATTTTATATACAAAGCAATTCGTAATTGTAATAATATTTATTTCAATCTTTAAATTCTAAACTATAAGCAGATAATTTTACTTTTCATTATGCATTTCAAACTTTATTTAATTTTGAATAATACTGTTTAATAAAAATTAAAAAAGCTCACTACTATATAAATGTTTTTCTTGTTTAACTCCTTAAATAATTATGGTTGATTCTCAGCCACTGTAAAATTACTGAGAATTACTATATCTAATGTATGCACATTATGCAATGCATGCACATTAAAATTTTAATTATTGATGTAGAGTTCAAATATTTATACTGTTTCAAAATTTACTGCTAAAACACACTGTTTAAAAGTTATCAACTCTTCAAAATGCATGACTATTTTTAAAATAATTCTAATTATAATTAACTGTTAAAAACACTTGGATTTTTTATTATTGTTAAACAAGTTTTACTTCCATATAAAATTTAAACATTACATGCATTAAATCTAATTGTTTTTATGAATCTTTAATTTGATAAATGAATGTTGTAATTCCAATAACTATAGTCACTTGCACATTTTTAAAAGGAAATATTTACTTAAAAGAACACTTTCTTTTTATTCACACCCGTGATTGCTCACTAGTCATTAACCAAATCAAATTAGGATGGAAATTAATTTTAAAATTAAAGAAATTGTTTCCATTATGAAGTCATAAAATCAAATATATTATAAAATATAAATCTTATTCTTCAAATATCTTTGTAATAGATCTGGAGATGAAGCTTTTATATTTTCAGCCTAATTTCACAGAAAAATCCGCAAAATTTTACACGAGTTAAGAATAAATTTTATAATGAGTTGTCATATCGGTAGTTCATTTTCTATCAACCACATAGGTAAAACTAAACTCAATACCATGTCAATCCATATGGGTTGCGGTTACATGATCAGCCTAATGTGAAATCCCCAGTGTTTAGTTAATGTGCTTAGTATTCAGTTTAATCAACCCGTTTAAGGGATGAAAGACAGTTGGCCTTTCCCAACCTGAGGACGGAACAACTGACTTTGCCTTGGGGAGCATAAAATGCTACCACTATGCCATTGAGCTTCACCAATTGATTGGTTGGTTGGGTTTTATAGCGCAAGGTCCTTCGCCAACTGAAGTAATTATAGGAATTTAAATTCATAATCCATTATCAAACAAAAACAATATACATTATTTAATATTGCAAATTATATAAATGCTTATTACACACAACAATTCATAATTTAAATTTGAGGAAAAACTCATCAATTCTCTTCCAATAATAATAGTTTCATATCAATCAATATTAAAGGAATAAAAAATATTTTATTTAATAATTTATTTTTAAAATAAAGAAAAATTTAATCATTCCTATTTGTAAAACATTTCTCGCTCTTTGCTTTGCATATTACAATTCACATGTAGTCCTTCCTACCAATTTGATTTTTCAAAAAGCATAGTCTAAAATTACTGAAAAAAGTTTTGGGTCATATACATAAACACCATTCACTAGTTTTAAAGTCAATTTGGTTTATAAAGATGGCCTATAAATTCAATGATATATTAATCTGTAAAAGACAATTATAAAAAAATATCACAGCAGTCACTATGAATTAAACAGGTGTTGAATATTGTTTCTCCAGCTAATTTCATTTTTGAAGATTCGAGATCTGCTTTTAATTATTTCGACTGCACATCTGTAGCAAATCAAAATTTGTCGAATTTAAGCTTTTTGAAGTATATATCACATAAATAATCACTAAGTTTTCACGCAAAACATTTGCTCATTTAGTGTTAAATTTTTAAACATAAGTTGTTTTCCAGAAACATTCTTAGCATAAAATATTAATTTACTACATTTATATACTATTTCATATAAGAAAACTTCATTAAATAGAAAGACAATTTGCAGGCCAACATCTGCGAATGTTGAACAACACACTAATTTTTTAAGAGTTGGAAACTTATACGGATTTTAGAATTTCCCATGACCCATTTTTTCAGTGGTAAATAATTTCAAGGAAAATTTGAAACTACAATCATCCTTAGTAGTTATCTCATCAAGTATTTATTAGCATATTAAAAATAATTAAGAAAGCTTTGGAAATATAGAAAATAATTTAAATGACTGGTAGTTTTATGCACAAAAATAAACATTTAAAAATATTCGCTTAATAAAAAACTATATTTAGAGTAACAACCAATAATCTATACATAGAAAAAAAATAGTAATAAAACTAGTTAGAACATTTTAAACTCATAAATATTGCATTTCTTGAAATGAGTAACATCAGCAAAAATAAAATTTATTAAAATATTCATAAAAGTTGATACGTGGCTTTATGGTAACTTTCCATACTACAAAAAACTTAATATGATTAGGACCTATATCTTGTGAGGTAATCAGAATCAACATAAATTATCTTTACTTGAAGTCAGAAATAAACACACACACTCTCTCTCTCTATTGATACTTGAACACAATATTATCAAATCAAATGACAATTTAGTCAAAAATGTGTGATTTATTATTGTGATCATAATAAGTTATTAAATTCCTAAATATTTTATTTAAATATTTAGGAATGTTTATCTTGTTTACAACATCAAAAAATATATTTTAAGATATTATACATTAATAATAAATAGTTTCACTTAAGAATGATTAGTCTTTGAAAAACAAAGTGAGGGCTTAAAATGCAAGTTTCCAGAAATTTGAATAATCAGAATAAACCTGAAAATTCTTGAGGACTATATAAACAAATTTTTAAATTTCAGTAGTTAAATTGCACAAAAGAGAGCATTTTATTCAAAAATCTTAAATGATCACAGAGAAAAAAATAACTTAAAATTTACATACATGATTTTTATTTTAATACTATCACAAATACAAAAATCTCAATAACTATGTTTGAGGTCACATAAGAGAACATCAATAAGAATATTTTTGTATTTTATACATTTATGTTTAAGGCAGATATAATTATGATTCATTTCCTACAACTTCACATTATGAAATTTACACATATACACATCGTAATTTTCATATTCCAATAATGATAAATGTAAACATATAAACATACACTCCCTTAACAAGCAGTTACAGTTATAAAAACTTCATTAACACAATGAAATTTTTAAGCCTTTAGAAAATATAAAAGTCATACTTTCTCTCAAAATCTCAGTCATGCTTTTTTTAAATTACTCCTGTTTAGAATGTAAAATGAAAATTGATAAACGTGGCAATTTGATAGTATTTTAATCAATATAAGAACAAAATATACACAATTACAGGAAAAACACTCAAAACAACATAGATTTTTAAATGTTATGATATATATATACTGACATAATTACATACAATACACATAAGTAAGTTAAATAATATAAACAAAGACAGATTTTTGACAATGGTCAAGCTTACTGACAATTAAATACAAAAATAAAAGTCATAAAAACAAAAAAAATTCTTGCACATAAAACATACATAACAGTATAAAAAAGCAGATTCACTGAGTTATGCATTTACCTTTGAAACATACAGCACGAAGGAGTAGGCATATTTCCGAATGGACCAATCAGGAAGCCGTCAGAAATCCATGCAGCACAAAAACAATCAAGAAGCAAGCGAGTGTTAAAAATACAAAAATTTTCTATTTTGAGTCATAGTGAATCGGACTCCTTATGAATCTTTCCCGCCAGACTCAAGGAAACAGATGTCTTACTAAAAACCACCCACCTATACGGAATGTACAAGCATACATTACGTCACATGCGCGATCAATACAGGCTGCCTCGACCTTGAGGTGCGCTGCCTTCGCCCCCCACTCCTATGATAATCAGCAGACGAGTCAAACAAAATTTATAGACAAAATGAAGCAGACAAGTTAGGAAGAAATTGCTTTCGGCCGATATTTTTAAATATGCACGAAAATACTTTTAGTTCGACCCGGTAATTGATTATCAGAGAACATAAAATTTGCCACTATTTTTCTTAGTACTTTGGTTTTATCAACAATTCAAAAATTAATTAGAATAATACCGCTTAAAATAGATTCAACATTTCTGGTGTTAGAACTGAAAAATTTAAAGTGAGAGAATGGAATTCCGGAAAAACTAAGACAAGATATCTATTGCCCTATCCCCGCTTATCAATTATCCACTTTTTCTCCATCCCATAGTTTCAAAATTAACACAACTAAATGAAATATGTCCTTATAAAATAAATTTCACATTTCATATTAAATTCTAAAGTCATTAATAGCATAGAGAATGATTAATTTTATGTCTCTTGTCATTACCTACGATGTTATAAAACTGATCTTGAAATGTATATAATTTTTTAATCTCAGTATGATTTTGTCACTATAGCCTTTTTTTGTACTTCAAGAATATTTAAAGCAAATTCCTTAGTTTTAATGTAGATTCAGAACAACTGTAAACATACACCTACTGTAATGTGTCGAACTCGTGAATTGCTACAATGAAGATTAAAAACTTCTAATTCTGTGTTCCCTTTATTAAAATGGTTTTAAGACACGTGAACAAAGAAAATACTTATAAATGATACATAAGAATATAGTAGCACTTCATAGATTTTCGAATCATCTGATTTTGTTATGCAGAGTTTCGTTTTAATAAGTCAAACAGGAATATTTTAAGCTGATTATTTTCTACATTTAAACTTAATTATGAAAATCATTAAAAATTACAAGATCTGAATTTACACACGCTCAAAATACATGAATATATATTGATAATAAAAAATATAAATATAAGTTCCCATAAATAATTCTGGTAGAAATAAACGCGATTCCTAAAATGCTTAATTCTAATCTACGAAAACTGACCGATCACTTAATCATCCCTGAAATTAAGTAAATTTTTATATAGTGCACGAATAAACAATTGAAATCCAGCAATTACACATAAACTAAATAAATTAAAAATAGAAAATGCACAGAAAAAAAGTGAAATACATTTTATTATGCTGTAGTTAATATTTGTAAATGAAATTTCCGTTCAAACTATCTAATGGCAGTCAGAACATAAAGAATTCTGACAAGAGGATTGTAAGTAAACACACACACAACTGCATTATTAGCAATGAAAATTAAAGACTTGAAATCATTGACTCAATGAGGATCTTCGACGCAATTAACTAAGTAATACGAATAAAGACATAATTTTACCTTAATAAATCAATATGCTACGCGAAAATACCAAAATAATGATAGTAGTGTCGTCATACGTGTTTCTCCGACCGGCAAGTTTTGATATTCATTAAACCCATCTAATGCAGCAGACTGAAATCTATTACTGATGAAAAAAATTTGAATGAAAGCAATTTCGATTCATTTTCTTCGAGTGAAACGACGCCCACATAGTATTAGAAAAAGTATATCATCCTTCCAGATGTGGTTGTGAAAATATTCGCACACGTCATACTTACGTGGGACGGGTTACGCGTAAGAAACGCTTTTTGGCTGCCTACTTGAGTTCATTGACTGTCACTTTATTTGGCGTTTTATCGCTAACCATTTCTTTTTAAACACTCTTTCGAAAGAACATTTTAAAATCTGTAGATTTATAAATGAATTTAGAAAATAATTCATTATAAAAATTTCAAATAAAAAGGAATTGAACAACCAGTTTTTTTTTTATTCAAATACTCAAAATAAATCAGGGTATATATATATATATATATATATATATATATATATATATATATATATATATTCACATCGTAATTCAACAAAAATATTAGTAAAAGGTATTAGAAATTTAAATATTAAATGAAAAGAAATGAAATTTGATTCAGTTTAAATTTTTAATCTATATATTCTTCAAATTATGACTGTATTGAACAAATATTTTTTGATACTACAAACTAGGCCGTCATTTAGTTTTAATAAGACTCTGAGCCATTACTAACTTCCAAAAGCGAAATAAAAACCGAAACCACGAACTGAAGGAAAGGTAGTAACTAATTATTTGGGAGGGAAAATATACAAAAGGAAAACACTACACTAAAAATCAAACTAATTAAGAATAAAACGTTATTATACGAGTTATTTCATGATTATCTTTAAATAAGTGAACTCAGTTCTTCGAAAAGAGCTCTGGATTCGATCCCACTCATTCTTGAACAATGGGAAATGAATGTTGATAGGTTGTCGCTCTACATCTATTTACTGGACACGAGAAATCACTGTTAAAAATGGATTCCGAAATACTATAAGGACGAAGGGTTTTGGCTTTTCGGAGGAGTTCCTGTGCCAAAGGCACGCATCTTCAATTTAATTTCAATTTATTTTTCTATCGATATGTTAGTCTAATTCTATTTGGGTATTGGGATAATAGATAAAAAGAGAAACAAACATGAATAATTGTTGCAATTAAGAAATTTGAAATAAATTATAGTTAAAAGTAGATAATTAATTTAATTCGAATTTAATGTAGTTTGGGTTTATTTTAGGGTTAGGGATCAATCGGGTTATGGTGTGGATCGAACTGGTATTTCCATAACTTCTGGCCGAATACTTTTTAATTCCCGATAAGGGCAGTGAAATACTATAAGCATCTGCGCGCCCATGATGGTAGTCGAACATATGAACTGTTGAATCGAAGACAAGATTGCTAATATTCATCTGCCAGCTCAGTGAGATGAGTGTCGCTTTTGTTCTACCAGGTAAATAATGGTTCGGTGTGTTTCGGTTTCTTTTCTTGTGACTGAGTCACACATCTACTTCCGAAAAACAAAATGTGATGGAATTCCTTTTTGAAGTCAGATTTCATTACACGTTGTCAAAGTTATTTTTCAGTCATTCACAAAGAGAAAGAAATTTCAAGATTTATCAAATGAATTACGAAACAATATAAGACTTTGTACTTCCAATTTCGCAAATAGTGAGTTTGATGATCATATCTAGAATTGTTTTACAGCGATTTGCTGGCAGACTTCCATTATTTCTTGATAAGAAAAACTGCGACTACGGCATTAAGTTCCCTAAAGTCTTAAAAACATAGGTATGTATGAAACTTATTCTGATAATTTCTAATTCCTATTTTTTTAATGTTTACAGATGAACTGTCAAACATGAACACATCCAACTTAAGGTTAAAATTTAAATTCTTTTTATTAGAATGTTTCCCTCAAAAATCCAGATTCAAAAGCTGTCAGGTTTAATAAAATTTCATTGAATAACGGTTCACGGTACAAACTTATAATTGTTTTATATTAATTAGTGCAAATTAATTTTTACTACAAAACAAAAGTTGTGATTAGAGATATTCACAAGTGATTTTAGAAAAAAAAATTTTTTTTCATTTGTTACACGAGAAAGGAAATAAAAATATTTTTTCTGTTCTTATTTCTTAAAAAAGGTAAATTTTAGTTACATATCATTTTATTCAAAGTTTGTATGCACTGAAACTTTCTTCAGAATACTTTGCTTATATGAATTACTATATAAAAAGTAATTTTTCTGAGTTATTCTAAATCCTTATAAATAGAACTTGATTTTTATTATCAGTTCTGAAAAACTAAAGCAAAATTTAGTCTTAATATTTTTGAAAATTATCTTTTATTATATATTATTACATTACGAAAATTCTCAACAAAAAATTCTAATAATTAATTTTGTAAAATTTCAAACATGCATCTTTTTTCTATTTCTCCTGGGAAAACTTACACAATAGGCAACTAAGATATTCCAATTGTTATGTATAATCTAAGTAACACTTGCAGTAACTTTATGTGAGCCACAAGAATTAATAAATCTTCGTATAACCTCACTTCGATCAAGATCAACACAGATCTTCCTTTAAGATAAACTTAGTCGCAATTTGGAAAAGTCGCCAAGTTTGGCAGCGTCTTTAAAGATGGGGGTGAGTGCGAATAGTAAATAATACGCAAGAATTCTAAATACAAATGACACATTTCGGTCATCCAGAATGTCGTCCGGAAGCACTAGATAATTTTTCTAACCACAAATTATTAGTATTACGAAGAGTGAAGCTGAATTAGTTAGAAAGAAACAAAAAATTGGATGTAGAAAAGTTAATCCCTTAGTAAGAAATGAGAGAAGACGCGCCAACAACGTGCAACTGGTGTTGGAGTGGCAGAGAGGACGATGTAAATGAAAGGTACCGGCAGCAACAACCGAATCAGGCAAGTGGAATTTTTATTCACCTAAAACATTCTACATATTCTATTTACAAGTCTGTTTATAAATACAAATATATATCATGCAATTTTTTTTAAGAAAAAGAACGCGTGATATAATATTTGAGGTACAAAATTGATTGCATATTTAATGCACAAAATGATTCAGATGTTATAGGTATTTAAATCATTTTTGTAATGAAATTGATACTTTGAACGAACATTTCTCAAACTAAATTGACTACAGTGATTAGATAAACACACAGGGATTCTCCCAGGTGCAAGATAATTCTCAAACGCATATATATAAAAAAATAAATAAATAAAATAAAAAAGTAGAAAAACGAAGCTAAATATTTGTAAAATGGGATTCAATTTTGCGTTAAATTAATAAAGTATTATGATTAAGAAAATAGAAATAACTGAAATGATGCAAAATTGGAGAATATTAAGCGTTATACTAGAATAACTAGAGGATACAAAATGATTACATACGAACTTATTTTAGTACAAAGATTCATCGATTTAAAAAAATTAACTTTTTGAACAAATATCTAAAATACAATCTCTGGGATCAAAGCAACATAAACCAATCAGGAAGGCTATTATTTGGAAAAGAGCGTAAAAGTTGAGGTTGGAGCAGTGGGCGAGGAATTTTATCTACTTCATTTTCACCTTGGCTATTCAAACAAAAACTTCCAGTTTCGTTGCAGCGGCGAAATTTTATATCTAGTATAGTCATAAGTTTAAATTCGTACGTAGTTTTATTTACTAATGAATGAACAAGATTTTCAAAAATATGTAAGTACCTTGATTTTTATTTCTTTAAAAATATGGTTACAACTGAAAATTTGCACTTTTCCAAAATGTTCCTTATAAAGTAATTATTTTAAAAACTGAAATTTAATGCAATCTTCAGATGGATAACAATTTTTTTAAATAAAAACAAACGTGTAATGCAATGCTCCAAAAAATATCACATCATTGTTTAACATTTTTTTTTTTATTTTGAGTATGCATCTTTTAGTACAGTATAACTGCTATAAATAAAATATTTCAAAAAATAACACTGATATATTGATAAAATATAGCTGAGATCTGTAGATGGGTGAAGAAAAATTTAAATACAGAAAACATAATTTTAAATTAACAAATACATAACATTTTGTATTTCATTTTTTTCTATTGATTTAAGAAACAATTTTATAGTTTTTCATACTAATAATTTTTATTGCACCTTCATGGAATATTATTTAAAAATAACAGCTGTCAACCCTCAGTATGAACTTCTACCTTGCTTGCCATTGTGCATTATTCTGCATGTAATATAAATGCAACACAAAATCCTACCTGCTTAAAACAAACTCAAAATAGTTTTTTTATTACTCTTAGGACACAAAAAGGACAGTTGAATGGCACCATTGAATACTTTCTTAGTTTTCTACTTTGATAGTAGAAAGTTATTTTTAACATTCTACAATCAAAAATTTTTTTAAATCATATAAGCAAAAGAAATGAAAATATTTTTAAATCAGTTTTATAAATTATTTTAATGAGAAGGAGATATAAGAGCTCATACATTTATGATACAAGAAGCTATTCAAAATAAGCTAAATTATTGCTCCCAATGTGTGTGTGTGGTGAAATTCAGGTTTCATATAATCACCAAATCCAAGTTATCATAGAAGGAATCAAATTTTTTTTAAGATTCAACAACTATTTCACTTTTTTGACTTATGAATTTTTATTTCACTTATGAATATTTTTAAGAAAAAAAGGACATCAAAACATAGCTCAAACATATATAAAAAATATTATACTAAAATTTACTTTATGTATGGCATTATATATATATATATATATATATATATATATATATATATATATATATATATATATATATATATATATTTAGTACATTAAAATTCTGATTTATTTAATTTAAAAATACATTCTAAAAAAAGCAATCTATTTACATCTTAGTCAAATAAACATTAGGGGGAAATAACATTCTGAATGAGGGTAGATATTATATAAATTGTTTCCTAACAGGAAAAAAGCAACTGATAATAAGCACAATAGCTTTTGAAAGTTTTAGGACAATGCATTCACTCTTTAATGACAATCAAATTGTCATTGAAATGTAATATCACAGAAAGTGTTAATTTAATTATCTGTAACAGTCAGCTCATCCTTTTGCTTTTATTATTAAACTGCTTTAAATTACAGCAATAACGCAGCTTGCATTATCCATCTAATTTTAATTGAGAGAATCATTTTCATGCAAAACAAAGGACTGTTGAAATATACAAACAGTATACAGCGCAAAATACATATTAGAGATGTTTTAGTACTATGAAAAAGTTTCTATATACTCAATATATATAAAAATCACACAGCAAATTAACATTGTCTATATTTAACTGTGATACAAATAATGAAGAAATCATACAAATTTAAAAAATGGAAACATTTTTATTATCATTTTTAATATTTAAAGAACCTTTCATTAAAGAATGCTTCATTTTGTTTAATAGAATAAATTAAGATGAAAACATTTTTAAGCAATTAATAAAAAATATACCATGAATAAAATACAATATATGTAAATTAGATACAATTTTAACTTGCAAAAATCTTAGAACTTCCCAGAATTCTATTTAATTTCAAATTGGAGAATAAATAGATAAAATTAAAAAATCATTCATATTTGGTTATTTTCAATGCTATTTCCATATAATGTCAAAGAAAGGATTAATGTTTTTCAATTAACTATAAAAAAGAATATTTACAAGCTTGATGATTCAAAATCAAAATGTGATAAAAAAAATCACAACCATGTCATTAATGTTTTTAAGATTTCCTATTTTAAATTTTTGAATATTGCAAAATTAATGTAGCTTTCAATTTTAGTTCCATGCTTATAATAATAGTGAAATAGATATTAAATGATATCCAGATGTTTGTACTAAATTATTCTTTTATATAACTGGTAGTTCAAAAATACTATGACACTTATCATTTTACCGCAACTTTTTCTCCTAATGAGATTAAATTCATAATTTTATATATATATTTTGCTAAAACCATAAGGAAATTTACATGAAATTAGTCCTCTGTTATATAAACATTTTAAAGTAAAATTTGGCTAATTAGTTTCACTGAAATTTTTTTTATGAATGTAGAATTAAATATCTAAAAATATACAGTATGCCTTTGCGATATTAATTTGAAGGTAAGTTTCTCTCTTCCATTAAAAATTTGTTTCAACTCTTGGATTGTTATGCATTTTAATTACATTGTTACATTTTAAAGTAATTACTTTTATGCTTAGAATTTTCAGCCAAATACTGAAAACTTCTTAAATTCTCAAAGTAAAATCAATTATGGAAAATAAAGGATTGCTGAAAAATACTTTACTGCTTTAAAAAATTTTAAACAAAAAAATTCGAAATTTAAAAAAAAAAATGTAAATTCCAGGTCGCAAAGTGATATTCATGCATTATATATTTAGTATACAATATACATAATATTAAATATGCCTTTATCAAAGGTCAGTCTAGCTAGCTATTCATTAAAATAGTAAAAAAATGTATTCATTAAAATTTAATTTTAAATTAGTGATGCAACAAATATTTGATAAGGGAAATTGACTAGGTTCATACACATAAAGTATGCACTATCTATTAAAATAAAAACTCATAAAACTATATAGTATAAAATTTGCAAAATCAAAATTTTTTATTTGTAATATGCAGCATTTACTTAAAAGTTATGAAAAGAAAAATTTCTTAAAATATTAAGTTCAAAATTAAAGCATGAAATATTTAACACATATCGTTGCTCGGCAAGCAAACTTTATCAGTTCACACAAAGAACAAGAATATTACTTGATGCTGTTGTTCAAATTAAAGTGAAACATTAGTTTCTGATTTCTAGATTAATAATTTGAAATTCATTTACCCCCGTAAATCTTCTGGCTCCCTAGTTGAGAAGAAATGAACAAAGTAAAAACAAACGCTTGAATTTGATACATCACTAATTTTTCACTGTTTTAATAGAAACATAATAAATAAAGACTGCTTACTATGAGTTGATCAATTTTCGTACATCAAAATATTTTTTACAGCCGGCGAAACACGTGTTCTATATGCAAAATGATATGTTTAGTGTAGAACGATGACTCAGGTTAGGCGGAAAAATGCACAATAAGTATCTAAATACTCTTATTCACAATGATATCGTTCGTTGCTATGGGAGTAATATAATGATTGAACTACTGTCCGCAAGGGTAAAATATATTTTTAAAATAACAGAGCATTCAGGTAAGAGAAGTACTGATGCCGCATCGCAGACAAGCAAGCCTACCTCACATACTAACAATGAACAGATCGTGACGTCACGAACATCCGGGTCTTGGCAAATAGCCAAAGCTGGGAAATGGAGACAACGCCACTCCATACACTTGCCTTGAGGTGAAAGGAGCGGGAAATCAAAATGAGTTTTTGACCTTTTCATCTGCTTTAATACATAGGTACGAAAGAAATATATATTTATCCTTACTAACTTCTCCACGTTTTCAATGATTATTCTAAATTTTTTTTACGGCAAATCTTTCTAAACATACTAAAAGATATCCCCATTATAAATAAATTATCATCTTATTTAGACATCTAAACATCCGAATTTAAATAATCCAAAAGAATTTTTTTTTATAAGTTCAACAAAAATAATTTATAAGAATTCTTTTACATATTTTTGATGCGTGGTAAAACTTAAATAATATAAAACTACATACAAACTCAAACATGAATCGATAAGAAAACTATATAAAACAATTAAAATAAATCACACAATAAACTATTCAAGATCAATTATATGCTATCATCTATAACAGAAATCAAACACGTTCATTGAAATATAAATATAATTCGTAAATTCAAAAACAAATACGTGTATCTGAAAACAACTTTTTAAACTTCCATAGCACTTTTCTGTCCTAACGCTTAGTATCCTAAAATTTATGATAATTTAAATTTTTACTCGCAATTTCAAAGATAAATAAAATTAATTTTTTGTAGTACATGCAATAATAAGCATTTTTAACACTAAATTATACTGTATGTTAGTCATTTAAAACTATGTTCATTTAAAAAATGCCATGATTTTCTCTACGTGGAGCAAAATTGTGATTTCGTAAAAAATAGTGCTAAACATTCCCGATGAATAAAGTCTAAGGCAAGGGAATATGGGGTCCTTCCCTCCCCACATCACAGGGGTCTCCTAATCGATAAGAAAATTTATTTTACATTTACTTCTTTTAATAAACTTTTTTTTAATTTTTTGCAATTACGATGGATAAATTTTGTTAATCAAAATCCTGTATTTTTATATATGATAAAATACTATGGCTTAATTTAGTCATCGTAATTATGAAAATTCCGTCCTAATATTAGCATGGTTATGAATTTTTTACCAAGTAAAAGATAACTGTATCATTTATAACATCTCTGTCGCATTGAATTTCACATTATGAGTGTTTTTCTTTACTAGTTGCGAAGCAGAGCAAGGCCCCCAAAGAAGTTTTGAACCTGGATTCCAATTAGGCTAAGTCGGAGATTTTCAAAGGAAGCCGATTTTTATAATTTGCAAATATATTTTTCGTTATTTGGGGAGTAACAGATTCAGTAAATTACCCCAATCGATACTATTTATATGCAGTTATGACAGTATATTATCATAACTATTAAAAAATTGAAATATAAATCATTTATCTGTGTGAGTTTTTAAACCTTACTTCGCCCTTTATTATTCATTTATAACTGTACATTAAATAATAAGCAAATTTATTTCGTTGATAGACAGTTTTAATTTTTGTTAAAAAATTAATGATCTGTTAATTGCAAATACACGTGTAAGAATTTTTTTTAATCAAATCTTTACAGAAATTATAAGTTATACAAAAGCCTGAAATTAAGATAACATCGTATGTATACCTATATCGGAGTGAGGAGAATTATAAAACACGATTTCCATTTTGTTCCAAAACTGTCGGAAATTAAATCCCAAATAACTATAAAATGATAAGTTAGTCGTTTATATCATTATAAATTATTCATTCACGCAGGTCAATTTTAAGTGAAAGTGAAAAAAAACTTACAATTAAATGTTTTGCAACATAAAATTACAAAAACAAATATATTTAAATAATTGGGGGAAAAAAAACGCTTTCAAACAGTTGAAGCCTAAAAAAAATTCTGCAAAAAATAATTGCATGAACTATTGATTTAAAAAAGCAAAATTAAAGACAGGTTCTGATATATTATGAGCATTTTTCGTGCAATCTGCATTTGCAATAAAAATGGTTTTGGCTATTTTTTGTTGCCCAAAATAGAGTAACAATAATGCAGCCTTTCTTGGAAGAACATTAACAAGTTAAAAATCTCAAAAACAAGAAAAAGTTCAATTATTATTCTTTCACATCAATTTCTAATGCATATTAAAATACTTTTACATAATATAAAAAAACATCCTCTTACCTTAATTTTTATAAAGAAGTTCAATGGTTATTTTTAACACAAGTATGCAATCTGTCACAAATGGTTTAAAGTTAGATTCCAAATTACTACAAAGATACACATCAGAAATAGAGTAGAACACAAACAAATTAACTATTTGTAGATAACTACTCTTGTTTCAACAATGCTCAACATTTGAATTTCTTTTTCTTTATATATATATATATATATATTTCAGATATTTTTATAGTAGCACAAGAAGTTTACACATAACGAAAAAGTTTTCTGTCAATTATTTTTCATATATAAATCATAACTAGACTAACTTTTTATTAATGAAAATATTAATCCCAAAAACTTTATAAGTGGAAATCTAAAATAAAAATTTGATAGATTAATAAATGCAATTCAGGATTCCATTATAACTGATATAGTCTACCTTTAATTCCTTAAATTATTTCCATTAGTAATTTTTTGCTTTAAAACAAATTTAAGGCGTATAAACTTATAAGTCTCAAGCTACTGATATTCGAATAATGCATTGCAAAAGAAAACAAATTTCCAAAACATTGTTATGAAATGCATCCTACATTTTAGGAATAATTGTAAATTTAGAAAATCATTAACTTCTAAATTTTAGAAATTTTGTTCGAAGTACCCTTTTCCTACACAAAATCCGTGCCACATGCGGCATTCCGGCGCCACTCACTAGATGACCCAACCGAACCCCGCCCACTTTCATGTCCTTTCCTACCCGTCATGCCTTATTTTTCTCTCTTGTCTCTCAGGATCCCGCCGCTCTCCGGCATCTCCATCATCCTCGCAAGATGGCCGAACAATCGGAGCAGAGCAGTCCCGTTGCCGGATACGCCCGGCCGGCGCCGGATAGAGGCATCCCCGGACACGTGGGTTCCGAAAAGCAACTTCACAGCGGTACAGGCTATAATCTGGTCATAGATAATGAAGGCGGCGTGTACGGGACACGGGAACCATTCCACGAAGAAGGTAAATAATACTTTTTATCTCCACTTGCTTAATTCATCGCCAAAAAATTTGAGAAAAAGTACTAAAAAATAATACATTTCAATCCAAATCACAATTAAGTTAAAAATAAATATAAAGATTCTTTTGTAACAAATGAAAAAAATACTTAGACTTACAAAAGTATTTATTTATAAGTTTTCAACTGAAAGACTTGGATGTTCACTAAAAATTATTCATAACGATCATTATTTTTAAACAAGGTTGAACATTTTCCAGCTAATAAATATTCTAGCTATTAGAAAACAAGTTTCTAAAAAAATCTAGAACAAATCAATTAGAATAATTGCTTTACATCATTACGCAAAATACAACTTATCAAATAACAAACATGGATTGATCGAGTAATCTTTTTCATATGCAAATCAACCTCACCGGACATTTATATGACAGACCTTCGAACGTATAAAAAGCAATATATAGACTGCAGTTTATTGTTTTACAGTAACATTTCTGTAGCACATGAGGACCCATGAGTGGAACCTAGGTTTAAGCACTTTCCGAAAACACCACAAGCATCCATCCACGCCAGAAATCAGAATGGAATCCATGAATATGGAAAAATAAAATATTCAGCTGTTTCAAGCACGCCCCACTCGACGCACAAAAATGGAAAAAAATGCATAAATATTTGATTTTTTTTTTTTTTTTTTGTAATTTTTACCATATTCCAAATATTTTACGGACCACGAAAAAAAGTCACGACGAATCCAAGATTGCAGATCTTGGTTAATCATTGTATTTGGTATTTCTATTACATTCGGTATTTCAAACAAGATTTCTAAAATCGAAATTGCGTTCTTGAAAATGTTCCATTCGGAATTATAAAATTCAATGTTTAATAAATTTCAGGTAATATATATATCTTCTAAATCATTTACTTGAAAATTCAGCTAACCTAACACAAGTGCCCTACATGGCTCAGATACAGTTCAAAAACGAATTCTTACAAAACTTCAAATTCAAAATTTAGGACATTTAGCAAAACAAATAAAAGCATTTTTTAATTTATAAGAATAATTGTTTTTATCATTTAAAAACAAAAGACCACATTTTATGAAATGTTAGCCATAAAAAGCATCAGTTTTAAAATAAATAAAACGAGACTGAAGAATTCAGACTTTAAATAATTCACAAATCATATTGGCAAAATACTGGAAATATAACTATGAGGCCTCAATTTTTTTTTTCTCAACTCTTGTAACATAACAATTATGAAAAAAGCATTTTTGCCTCAAATTAGGATTGATATTTACATTATGTTTATTATACATTTAAGATTTCAAAAAATAATAATTCTATAAAATTGTAAAAATTAGCAGCTAATAAATACTGAACTTGAAATTTTAAATCTAATGGTCCGATGTACCTGCCGAGCTTTTTCATTTCAGATACTACAAAGAATTTACTGAAATGGAAATTTTATGAATGATGAAATTATAAAGCGCAAAATGTATATTATATGTATGCTTGCTAAAAATTCCAAATTATATTTTGGAAAGACAACAAGGTTTCAACGAAAATCCTTCAAATGACAGCTTTCTTTTAAAACATTAGTCATTAAACGCATTAAAAATAATACAAATTAAAAAAAAACTTATACATAAAGCAACAAGAATTTTTTCAGCAATCTAAACTGACTGAATTTGAATCTTTTTAACTTAGAAAATTTAATAAACTAATAATGCATTTTCTGTTAGTTTTAGGAGCATTAATGTGAAAAACTAATTGAAATGAATACAATTGTAACAATAGTTTTAAACAAACTGTTTTGGCAAAAATAAAAAATTATCTTATATTCAGTTACAGAAATATCTTATACATTTTTATTTATTTTTGTATTTCATTTTTATTCATATTTGTATTTTCGAATATCACATCAATGGTTACAGTTATGAATTGATAAGTATCAAAAATGTACTAAAGGTCCAAAACCTTAATTAAAAAAAGTACCCCAAGAAAAATAATTTTTGACTGTTACAATTATTTTTCTGATAATTTTTTCTCTATATTAATTCTAAAAATATCTAAATTCCACTTGACATGCACTATTTAGAGAGATTCTATTTATATAACAGATAAAAGTGCTATATTTATTGGTTTAAAACTATTTTAGCAGAGTTTTATCTTTATATATGAATAGATTTTTTCATTTATTTAACATTTTAATAATTCAACATTTTTTACCCTCAAAAAGTTTTCCATTGAAAATTATTTTTCACACAAATTTTTAAGTTTTTAAATCATTACTTCTCAATATATAGCATATATAACCCCCAGTAATATATAAAATGATCGCATGAAGTATGAATTGGAAAAAATGTGATTGGAATGTATTTGGTAGACTGCTTGAACATGTGGGAGAGTATAAAAATATACTGAAACCACCACAAACACACATTTCAGATTCAAATTATATTTTATTAAGAGAAATCAAAGTTTAATTGAATTCAAACCATAAATTCAATTCAAATGTATACTTCATCAATAAATCAGTATTTATCAAGAGTAATAGGAACAATAGCTCACCCCTGACATTAATTTTTACATCTCAATAATTCATACACAAAGTAGAAAGACAATTTGGCATTATTTTTGGTTATAAATTTTAATTCTACAAAGCCCTGGAATATGTCTCATAAACTATTATGTTGGTAGTAATTACAGTTCTATTACAGTCAACTACAAGTATGTTATATAGTATTCACTAAAACAAAGCATTTTTTTGTTATAATTGTTAAGTGATATGACTTATATTCTATAATAATGTATGTTAACTATAAATAGGAGCGGAATATATACAAATTATAAAAGTATGATATGAAAAGTTGATAATAAAAGGCAAAGATGATTATTTGCTAATACCTCTTTGTATTAATAAATTCTGTATCATCCATTTATAATTACATTTTTTTTTTTTTTTAGCTTGATGTTAAAATGATTAGTGGCATTTTTATAGTTACTTACTTTTTGAGTACATATATGTAATTAAAATGCGATATTACTAGGACAAGAAAAATTATATTTAAGGGGATTGATAGAATATTGAAAAAAGATGTCACTTTAACATTTAGAAGGTAGCAAGTTCAATACATGTTAGGCATGCTGCAGAATTGAGAAGGTGTACACACATTAGAAGTTCCTTAGTTATGTCTCTATTTTAGTGTGGTATAGAACAGATGCCAGTTCAGATGGTAATTGTAATTTGACTAGGGTTCAAAATGGTGATGAGATTGGGTCATAACACCAAACTACTAAGTATCAGTAAAAAAATTTAATTCAAGTGTTTATTTTTACATTTCACTAAATCAATTTAATTACCAGAAGGCACCATTTTTACACAATTTTGCAAGAAAAGAGAAAAATTACTCTACATTAATAGCAAACATTACAATTTCAAATTTACATAGAATTATTTTGTTTTTATGTAAATATAAAACAACATTTTCACTAGAAATGTCAGTAACTGAACTTAAGATAACTAGGATATATGGAATAGTAATGGCAAGTAAAACAGTAAACATGAGAGTGGGAGTTGATTTGGTTTGTTTGTCGCTCAACAGTCATTTTTTGTACACAAAGGCTAATTAGACCGGGACCTACGGCTTAAAGTAATTTCCGAACCACTACAAACATCCATGCTGGGATTCGAACCCACGAACAGTTGAACCGAAGGCAAGAGCGCTAACCATTCAGCTGCCAGCTCGGCGAGAGGGGAAGGGGGAAAAGCTGCTTAAACTGCCAAAATTAGAAAAAATTTCAAACCCCAGCAAATCTTTATAATTTAACATATAATTTGTAATGTTTTGTAAAAAGCATTTAGGAAAAAATTTAACAGAACATTACTCATTATTTCTGTAAGAGCTACATAATAATTTCATATTCCTGTAAAAGAATACCCTTTGACTAAAATTCTACATATAATAGAAATTTCATTAAATTATACTAGTGTTTTTAAAGTTGCTTAAATGCAAAGTTAGCCATTATAGAAACTTAATCATGCAATAAATTTATGCTACTTCACACACTTTGTCAAATAAATATAATAAAAATAATAAATTTAAAAAAACGATTAAATAAATTTTTAAACATTCAATCTATGAACAATTTATTTTTGATGATGGAAACAATATTTTTAACACATAAGCATGTAAGACATTTACTTAATGAGATATGAATAAAAACTATTGCTCCTGATGCAGGACAAGTGAAATTTAAAATATTCTTTATTATCACAATGTAGATTCTTTATCATCACAATAACAAGCGGTTACTGAATTTCAATTCATTCCCTATATGTATGTGCATTAAGAGAAATCTATATATAAGAAGCCTGATAGCATAATAGTAACATTTCACATTACCAAGGCAAAGGTATGAAATTTGATCGTCAAGCTGAGTAAGGTCAATTCAGCCTATCATCCATTCAGTGGGTGAATAAAACTGAGTACCAATCATTCTTGGGAAATAAACAAAGGGATTTTGTGTTAGGCTGAACACCCATTTAGGACATATGCTTCATATCTTAGGGTCCTAGGTTATGAAAATATACAGGATGACATGTCACTGAGTTTAGTTTTAATTTACATACAAACTGTTTCACTTAACTATTTATGAATCTGAAATTTATTTCAGCAATACAGAGGAGGATTTTTACTGAGAAACTTTTATAAGAAATAAGTCTCATATTCTCAACTTCACATCTAAGATAAGGTAGAGATTAAATTAAAAATATATATATATATTCTAATTATTTTAGCATGCAGAACAGTAATACTTAAATGTTAAATAAAACAAAAAATATATGAAAATATGATTTTTTGCTACTAGGAATACAAATAAGCTACAAGCTCAATGATTAATAAGACTGCAAACATGTTTAAAAATATTGAGTTCAAGTATTAATTTTTAATTTTAATGATTCACATTTTTTTATAACTTTACTTGTCACAATAAAATGTTTTTTCATGTTCTTTGGAGAAATTTTCAATGAAGATTTTCTTTTACACGTCCCATTTTTCTCTTAATGTAAATAATAATATACTAAATCTTGGAACTATTGAGCAAGAAATATATTGCCTTTCAATACAATAAAAATAGCATAATAATGTAAATTACCATATTATCAAAAAAAGGTACAAAACATAATCCAACAAAAATATATGCACAAGAAAAACTCTCTGATTTACGCTAATAGTTCATTAATGATTTGTACATTTAAATGTGAGCACAACAAACTATAATTTCATTTAATAATTTTTGTTCATTAAAATGTGAATGAAATGCAGCTCTTACTAACAACTTTTTTAAAGTTCTGAAGCAACAATAGTGCACTTACAAAAATATTAACATATAGACCAGAGCATTAATACTGTTAAATTAATTAAGTTGAGACTAGGTAAAATAACAGCAGATACTAAAATGAACATAGTAACTGCACAGTAACATGAGAACTTGCAGCACAATATCAACTCTGTACCATTAAACAATTATTACACAAGGAAATAAGTAACTCGATGTCTCCAACTAATTGTTGGCTCTGAAATGATGGTAACTGGCTAAATGTTTGCAGAATTTACTTAAAACAAAAGAAAGTATTTATATATTGCAAGTGTGAAATATAAAATAATTTGTTATAATAATATAAAAATTTGAGATCACTATAACCATGGGAATATACTGAAAAATCAAGAACGATTACTTACTAAGATGATATAAAGAAATGCTTTTCCTTCCGTTTTTAAAATAAATGTCCTGTTAAGCAACAGGACATTCCTGAAATGGTTAAACAATATCTACAGATTTATAATGAAAAATGAGATAAATTCTGAAGAAAGTTTAGTAAGCATCTAGTAACAATAAAACTTTATCTACTTTTATTAACCTTGCAATACATTTAATTAGCATGTAGATAAAAAAGCATTTCGCCACAAGAGTCTTGAATACCTACAATTTATAAATACTTATCCTATTAAATAGTGGTATTGTAAATATTGATTTTTGATAAACATATAATTACACTTCTTAGTAAAAAATTATAAAAACTTGTCCAACAGTTTAGAAATAAAAGATTGATATTCTCATTATCCAAATATTTTAGGAGGTATCAAAAAATCACCTCAGTACAGCCAGATGTTTATAAAATTTGATGGTAATTCTTACTAATGCTAATTTTAGCATGATTAAAATTATGTTTCAAAATCAACATTTACACTATCAGGAAATTTTCCATTTAACATGAGGTTATTTTATTATGACATTTTTCAATATCTTATTTTATTTGCCAAATAGCTGTTCTACAATTTTACTCTAGAAGAGGAGGGGAAGTACAAATTAAAGGCAGGAAGTCTCAATTATACTTGGCGATGAATGAAAAAGGAAGAATATATGCAGAGGTAAGCTTTTTATGTATATTTTTAAATTAAACAAGCAAAACATAAAAAGTTTTTATATTAGAAGCTGGTCCATATTATAGAAGCATTGTTTAAAGTATTATTAATCATAGACAATTAATTATAATTAACAGTCAGATTTTCTAAATCTAAAGTGTACAGAGCAATTAAGTTGGCAAAAATACAATATTCCTAATATACAAGAAAAATTGAAATGTTAAATTAATTCAAAAATTTTTTAAATGAAATAAACAGATTTGAATTGAAAAAATAAAATTTAGAAGTTTTATGTGCATGTGATCAGTCATAATTGTGAAAAGAAATCAAACTAAAGATACATCTTCAAAGCAATAAACTGGGCAGCTCAAGTAACAACACCACATAAATTGATTCTTGCATCAATAACTTTGGGCAACAGGACATCTAAGTTTAATGGCATATAATTGTTTGCTTATTATCAAATTTCTGTTATAGAACTTCTGTAAAAATATTTATTCATATCGCAGATTATTCTAGACCAATAAAATAGAATACTCAAATAGAATAACTTACATTTTTAAAAAAACAATAAACTCAATATAAAAAATTAGAAAAATGTTTCACTAATGCTCAAATATTAGAAATTAAGTAAGTATCCATTATAAACTTGGTTTGGTTTACCAATCAACTATCATTTTTTACACACGAATGTTACAAACTGGAAATTAGTTTAAAATAAATTCCAAACCACTAGAAACAACCAAACCCAAAAAGGGATTTGAACCCATTATCAACCCAGAACACAAGGCACACTTAAATTACATACACAAGAAAACATGCTGTGCTTATGGGGGCTAGTTTTCAATTTTTATTAAATTCTATCAAGATTACTTTTACTCCACTAAATGTGTTTTCTATTGAACAGATATAATATTTATATTAAAAATAGTTACAAAAAATACTTATAATATAATTACACTTTTTTTGTAAATGAATGTGTCCACTTTTACAACATTCGGCATTGCTCTTTTTTTCTCTCTCTCTCTTCTCCTGGGGAAAACATGACATCTTTTGGAACAGATTTTTTTAATTTTTCTTATTCGCTAACTTTGTTCAGTTCATAAAGAATGGTTTAAGTGTTCTATGAAATTTTAGTGGAAGTAATTAATGCTTGATATTGTCCTGAATATATTATTTCATGAATTTCCATTTCCCTTGTTTCACCTTTGCCAATGTAAAGAATTTGAGGAAAAAAGTCTTAATTTTTCGTGAATTTTAATCCTTGAATCAGAGTTTATTATCTACATTTACTAGAGATTTGAAGTTCCCTAGAAATTTTTTCATAGTGTATTTCTACATTTATCGATAATTCATTACTTGATACATTTTATAATAAAATAAATATATAATAATATTAATATTTTATATCATAATGTCGTATTGTTCCAGGAGGTTTAATTTGTCTGTTTCTCTATAGTCACTTTTTGTTCTAAAGAGATAAAAATGATATTTTAATAAATTATGAATTGCTATAAGTATACATGCTTTAAATTGTATAGTTAAACCTATCAACTATTAAAGTGAAGGACAATGCTAATCATTCTATTAAATTTGACAAAACAAGCAAGTTCATAATTCAAATGGTAAACAAGGTAATTAACATTGTAAGCACATTAAGAGAAAAATTCTATTATTACAAAACTAAATACAAGCTTAGAAATTGATATTTTATATCATAATGTCGTATTGTTCCAGGAAAAAAAATTATAAAGGATTTTTAGAAGGAAAATATTTTTAAGTTCACACTTAATTGCTTTACAATTTGACAGAACTAAAAGTTCTTTTGTAATGCTCTTAATTAGCTGTTATGTATCATATTTTACACACAAGAGCTAATTATACCAGAACATATAGTTTAAAGTGGATTTCAAACTCAAACTGTTGAATTGAAAGACCAGTATGGCAGACAGCTCAGGGAACAAAAAGTTGACATTACAAGGCAAATATCTATTAAATAACTTAGATAAACAATTAATACATTTTCTCATTTGATGGCTTTTAACTTTTTTCTTGTCCACAAAATTAATAGTCCTCTAGTAAAATTCCGAGAGACCATTACTTTAATTCTAATGAAATAAATTTAACACAAATAATTATTTTTTCAATAGCTAAAAAGTCTTGAAGGCAGTAAAGTTATATTTATATATGCAAAAACCAATAATCTTAGATTAAATTAAAAATTAAATTTTTACTGGAAAATAAACAAAGATAGAGCATACTTTTATAGATAGTAATTTCAAATGAGCTAATTTAGACAACTTGTAATTGGGATTTTAACTAGCAATACAATTTAAAAGTTTTATAATCACTTTTTGCTGTTAATGATTTATTATAGGGATTTAGTATTCAATGATAATTTTTTGCTCATGATGGCTGATTAGACTGAGATTTACAGTTTAAAGTGGATTCCGAATCACTACCAACTTCTAATTATGAGGTTTACAGTGGTTCAAGGTGGGTTTGGTTTTTCACTCAACAGTCATATTTTTGCGTACAACAGGGCTAATTAGACTAGAACCTACAGTTTAAAATGGTTTCAGAAGCACATCAAACATTAAAACGCAAGGTGGGATTCAAATTCATAAACTGTTTCCTTAATGCAAAAGTACTAAACATTCCAGTACAAGCTAGTTTGAGGTGGAATTCAAACTGTGAACTGTTGAAATAAAAACTACAGCACTAACCATTCAATTACTAAACTGATAAGAGGGATCTTTAGTTTAATATTGATATTTCATTATTACATACTTTCACATTTAAGATAAGAATCAAATACACAACTGTTGGTGAGAACATCAACCTTATTGCTCCCAAATCAATAAATTTTAAGGGAATTACATAAAATACAACAAACACTGATAACAAGGAAAATCAAATGCTTTCCGACAAAAAAATTCAGAGAATGTTTAGTAAAACTTGTAATTAATAAGATACTTTCACAAAGGGAAAATTTTACTGTGTTACTAGAGACACTTGGACAAGCCAAGCTCGCTATGTTTCGACTATGCGAAGTCAGTAGGGTGTGTCTTTTGTTTAATCAGAGCATAATGAAGATGAAAGCACAACTTTGATCTTCAAATTCTCAGATAGATGGCACCATCAGCGGAACCACTCCATCAATTTTTTGACATTAATCTGAAGGGGAAGGAAATTTTCTTCAGACCTTTGCACCCATGCTAACTGCTCAATGACCCACCACAGGACTTTTGATTCCGCAGATTCAACGAGCACATGTATCCCATGTACTCGGTGGATCTTAGGCGGTATTGGGAGTTGAACCCCGCCCTTTTGTATGGAAGGCTGATGCCCTAACCACTAAGCTACCACGGCCCTTAAACTTTACTGTACATACTATATTTTATTTAAATTAAGTCCTTATGTTGGCTCTTTTGAGTATAATAAGTCTTGCAGTCCAATAAAGGAAAGAATTATCTCCAGGAGTGGAGAGTGTCTTGAAGTGTGAAGAAGAGTGGGCTTTCTGGAGGGCAGAACATTTCCAAAGATGCTCGCCATCCATTACAACATGTTCCCTATATAAAATGCAGTCGGGTGAATCCACAAGCCCTATGTGATATAGATGTTTCTGGAGAAAATCATGCCCAATAAGTAACCTGAAGTAGGAGACCCCTATAGATCTAGGTAGATCTCTGGGGATACATGAGCTTAGCAGGGTCCTCCAAGAGGCATAAACTGCATTCTCTTTGTAATAAATACTTAGCTGGTGATGTATAACCTGTTTTAGAAGGAGTTTGACATTTCTCAGGCCAGTAGAAGTATCTGGAGGATTTAAAAAAGAAGCCTCTTTCACGAGATTGTCTGCTTCCTCATTACCAGGCAAGCCGCAATGGCTAGGGATCCACTGTAAAATAATTTCCTTTCCCACAGGCAGTAAAGTGTTAATGATAGTCTTACAATTAAATTCTATAGATGTAGGTAGAAGAGTAATACATACTATATAGTTAATACAACTTGCCTTCAATGGCATTTAATTGTAAAAATTTAATAATTTGCTTTTCTAATGCATAAAACTCTGTACATAAAATTGATGGAAATTCGTTTAATTTCAATCCATAAACATACTGATGCAAGGAAAACATTTCTTGCACGTATAAATATTATTTAATGTGCAATTAAATAAAAAAAAACATTAATAATTATACTGATGAAAGATTGGAAATTTTCAATAACATATCTAAACAAGATAGAGTGGTTTAGATTTTTGTTGTTCAACAGTCATTTTTAGCACACAAAGGCAAATTAGAAATGGAGTCTATAGCTTAAAAAAGATCTAAACCACTATAAACATTCATGCCAGTAAGGAGATTCAATTCCATGAACTGTTGAACCGAAGACATGGAATAGAAATAGGAGTAAAAAAAAAAAATTAGGAAAAAGGTGAAGTAAAAAATACAAATCATGCTTAAACAGAATTTGTATAATAAGAGATAATAGATAAATAACAAATGAGATCTATTTTATCTTTTCAAGAAAACATTTCCTCCATAGAAATAATTCATATAGGTGAATGTAAATTATTTTTAATCAATAGCTATCAATTTATTAGCTTTCAGTTCACAAGATTTCATGCAAATATACGACAGGACATTTGAAATATATTTTTATGCAAATATTTTTTAAATTCCTTACTTCTCACATAATAATTTCTATTCTAGCAACCTATGAATATATTCTATTAGAACACTAGATATTATAAAGATTCAAGCATTCTTTCATTTTCAGATATAAATCATTACATAAAGACAAATTTTTAAACACCATAACTGGACTAATTCAATGGCTTCATAATCTTGGAAATTTGGAAATTTCAGCCTTCTCCTTAAAACTTTTTCAGTACAAGGAGAGCTACAAGCACTTGTTATAAACATCTTCTATAGTTCAGGAGGTTCTAATACCCGTAATAACATAACAGGAGATTCTAATTCCCAAAAAGAAAATAAATATAGAGATCATGTGGTACATATTCAAACTTTTACTCAAAATATTTTTCAATATTTGTTAAATGGTCCCTGTATACAGTACAGAGGTGTCTCTTGTTTTTTTTTTTTTTAATATATAGCCATTTTTTGGTATTCATCAGTTGGAGTGAGGAAACATATAATGTAAATAAAGAATTAAGTTCACTTTCTAGATGATACATGTATACTGGGTTTAAGATAAATCTTTCCAAAAATTTTTATTTTCCTTACAATGCAAAATCATTCAGGTTTTCATGTCTGTTTTGTTATTATTTGAGAGTTACTTATTGCTATAATAAAGTTCTTCCTATCTTATTAACAAAAGCTTTGAAACCTAATTATATAAGGAAAAACATTATTCATCATCAGAAGAATATATTTGCTTGATTAATAAACCAATTATTTTTATATTTGTAAATAAGGATTCATTTTTTAAAGAGCTAGGAAGTGATATTTTCAGTGATTTTGGTACACAAACAGTACAAAACACACTACGTTCTGACATTTCTTTGTGCTTTCAGATTTTCCACATCAATCTTTATTTTAAATTTAATTATTTGCTTGGATTTATAATTTTTTTAGTCTGAAAGTTAATGAATAATTTAAATAGTACTTTCAAAGAATTATTTTTCAATATAAGCATTTTTTATACATATTTTGAAATAAATTAAATAAAAATTATTATTAAAAGCTTGTTTTAATATATGATGGAATTTGTTAACATTTAACATAGTGCCAAAAGTTACTATATCACTATTTAACTTCCTTTCCCCTGTAAGTTAGGTTTAGTGTTACAAGAAACTTCTTGTTCTTTCCACTTAGTTATTGGCACATTTTAGTTAACACAGGTCATCCTGAATAGGTTAAGCATATATAACACACAATCTTCCAATGCTTGATTTCATAATTAGATCTTTTTGGATACAATCTATTTATTTGAATTTGGGTCTGCATCTAGGGAAAATGTTTATAGGGTTAACAAGAAAAAATATTTTGTGAGGTGGCCCACCTTCATTCAGAGTATTACTGAAACTGTAGGCCAATATACCTCATGGAAAATGACAATCCTTTATTCAGATTAGAAGGCCAGCATATTTTAATCTTGAATTTTAATAAATTTCACAATATCAAATGAAAAGGTGATGGCAGTCTGCAATATATAGTTTTTGAAAATGTTTATGGTAATCTAGATTAGTGCTTTTGTATCAAACTCTTATCAATTTAATTTCCACTAAAATTCCAACACTATCTCTATTTTTTCATTATAATAGTACAAGTTTTAGATGAGTAAGTGATGAGGATTTTTTATTGAAAGAAATAGAAATGAAAGCCCTTACAATGAAGTTGATGGATACATTTATGAAGTACTATGAATAGTCCAATACTAAGATTTGATGAAATTAAAAATTTAATGGGGTTGATTTTCACCAGTTAATTAGAGATGCAAATATTTATATAACTAAAGATGTGAAGGACCCCTACTGGTTTAAACTTACACTCTAATTTTTTTTACAACATAAAACAAAAGACTTTTAAAAATGTATACACATTTTCATTTACATGTTTTTTTCTATTTCTATTAAATTTAGAATAATCATAAACAATTAAAGGAATTTGAAATTATGTGTGGAAGTATTATTTGCTAATAATTACTAAATGAATATTTATACATATAAATTGAGCAATGACTTATTTTTCTAAGTTTTTGGAACTAGAAGAGGAACTTCTTAAAGAAACTTCAAGTTTTAACTTTAATATAAAGTTTTGCTATTTTGTTGACTATTTGATTTATATCTTTTTTACTAGTTTTAAATCACTATAGTTCTCCAATAAAAATAAGTTTGAATTTATTAAAAAGAAAAATCAGTTATGGAAAGATTATTTCTATATATTACAGATATAGCAATAAGATTTACTTCAGCCTAAAATTATAAGAAAGATATTTTTTCTTCCAACACATTCCAAGACTAGTAATTACGGAATGATATTTTAAAATAATCTAGATCTAGTTTCTATCAAAATTTTACTATTTAAGAAAATAAAATATTTTGTTAACTGTTTTTGCTCTAAAAATTTTGTATTTTATTGAACAAATATTTACTATATTTGTACTATTAGAAATAGTTTTCACATCAACAATAATTGAATCTTAAACTCTTATAAATTTTATACTTACTTACAAATTTTCAACATACATTCTCATTTTTTTTACATGTATAGTAGAGCCAAGGGAATATAATATTCTTATATGTGCAGTTTCATTTGAGTACGAAAGTTTTTTTAAATTTTTAGGCAAAATCTTATAATTCTGGAAGACTGAATAATTCTAGGACTATGACCTTTATACATAAGTGAATTTTTCACAGAGTAGTAACATAATATTTTTACCACCAAATTTATAAAACCAAACATCCTACAAAAAATCCCATTGTGAATACTAAATTTCAAAAAATATAAGCTATCAACTGTGAAAATAGTTTTAGGCAACTAAGCATTATTTTTTTGATAATCCTATAGTACTCTCCTTGCTTACAAAGATCACAAAGTGAAAGTGACACTTGAGATCAGTTATAATCTCACTTATGTAATTCTTTATTAAATATTATCTCTATAATTTGAATTATAAAAACTAAACAATGGTAATAAATTAAATTTACCCAGTCATATGTATAATAATCATTAATAACATTAGTGTTAACAATTTTTTATTTGTCATTAAAAATAAAGTTAAATAATCATTTAAATTTCTATTTTAATCCGTAATTATAACATAAGCGAAAATAACGAATTACATTTTAGATAACTTGTATTTCCAATACACAAAGAAGCATTTTTTATTAATTTTATAAATAACGTTAATAATTTCCAGATTCTTCTATTTCCATATAGGTTTATTAACACAGACAATAAACATGCAATTACTTAAGTTTTTATTATTTGCTTAGTGAAATTTAAATGCTAAAACACATACGAAAAACAAATCTTATAATACACTATTTTATTAGTTTCACAACTACATGTAATTTGGAAAACAATTTAAGAAAAAAAAACTTAATGAAACGATTGTTAGTGGATTGAAATAAATGTAAATAAGCTTAGTTTGTTATTATCACCATAATGATAGTTGAAGAAATAAGCGACATAATACTATTGGCAAAATATTATAGTTACAATGGAGAAAAAATTTACAAACCGCAAAGGGGTGTAACAATACGTTAACATGTGAAACTAAATAACTATGATCGAAAATTTCAATTTCAAAACTTATTTGATTAATTAATTAGTAATTAAGTATCATATCACAGAATTATTTAATCGATTCACGAAAATTATCCTTATCATACTTAGCGCTGACATTCCTAAAATCTCAATATGATTACTGCGATTCAAAGAAATTACTTCACACGCATAACTTCAGTGATTCTGCTCAATTTAATTAAAAAATTGACACATTTAATGATTTACACTTTATTTTCATTAACTTACCAGTAAAAATAGTTGAAAAACAATTTCAATTATTATTTACTTCTCTGTAATCACGAAACGAGTTTGATTTTTGATTAGTAGTAGTAGTTATTTTAACAGTTACGGTCAAAGAGGCAAAATTTCTATGGCTTTTTTTTCTATTTGAATTTCAGAAATGTCTCACTATTACGTGAGAAAAGTATAACTGACATAAAAATTAAAAAAATATATATAGAATAATTTAATATGTAAGTAAAAACACACATTCTTAATACATTAATCAAATAAAATTATTTAATATATGGCGCTGAATCTCCTGCTTATTATGAGAATATTTCCATATTTTTTCTCTTTGCTTTTTATTCAAACGTTTTACAAATCTTAATCTAATTTTTTTTAAAAACAAAATTCAAATTAAAGGTGAACATAATAGTTTTATAGGATTTTTTTTCTATGCTATGTAAAAAAAAAACTTGAATATTTCAAAAAGTCTAGTTATTTATGTATTTTAAGACACATAGGTTTGTAGCAAGGACGAGGTTCTGAGGGACTTTCGATTTTTTAGATATTTTCGGATTCATGGGGGAATTGTTAGACTTTGCTTGATAATCCCGAGATTAGCAACAACAGCAACACAAAGGTTTAATTTCAAGGCTTTTTGTTTTGTTTGATAATAAATCATAACTTTCATTTTAATTAAATTAAAGACAAAATTAAGCTACTTTCTCAAATATTAGACCTAAGTTCAACCTCATCTAAGTAATCCAGATAGAATTTAAACGAAAATGGTAGAATAAAAAGAATCTATGTTAGGTGGTTGTGTCCTTTATTTATAAGAAATTATTTGAAATTTATTTAAGAGCTGGAACTTAATGGTTCCATGTAGATAGCATAGATGTAAATAACACTTATGTATAAGGATGCTATTTCTATAATGGTAAATTTGTTTAAAATATGATATTTCTCAATCTATTTTTAGTTTGCATAAATCTATAACCAATTTTTTTATGATGATATTTAAGATTTTTTATAAATCCCGAAATAGTTATTTATACATTTTTTATATGAAAAGAACACATCAAATGAAAGATTGTGCGAAAATTCCAATCAAATCGTTGTTCTCTCACTTTCCTTCTCCACAATTTCTGTTGTAATGATCAAAAATGTTTATTCTGAAGGTAAGATTGTGAGAATTATCAATCAGAATGTATACAGATATTTTTTCTTTGATGTTTCAGTTATCTTTAAATGATCAGTGTCCAGATATATGGCAGATACTCAAGGTGGGTGATTGGAATGTATTTCGAACCTCTTCGTTGGATTTTGTTTTCGAAAGATGGGTGGAAAGAAAATATAATTAGGTATTGGCTATCTTTTCTTCAGATAGACAATCAATACTTTTATTTTGGCCACTTATTTAATGAAATAAACTTTTAAGGCGTTAAAAGCACTAAACCATAATCACCAAGCGTAAAACACTTGCATTTAAATAGAAATTTCAAAGAGTTTAGGAAATTATAGAGGATTAACTGAACGCTGAAAAGCATGAGATTTTGTTGTCAATAATAGATTGATTTTAAAAAAGGAGATAAGACAATTGAGTAAACTATAAAAATATATACTATGTATGTCTACCACAAGAATAGCGCCAGTCAAGTGTAGGATTAGTGGAATTGCTGTAGAGAAGAGTTGTCTAATTCGGATGTGGATTAAAGTTTTTAGAACTTGGTATTTAGGATGGTACAGAATGTATCCTTGGGGCATCCAGTAAGTCAAAATTGGTGCCTTTCTTCTGGCTGTTCTAGCCAGAAATAGAGCATACTTTGTTTCTTAGACAAGTACACTGAAAGGGAATATTAATAAAGCTATACTAAAATGTATCCAAGAACAGAAAATGAAAGCAGAGAACTTGTCATTCAATGATACCTTAAGAATTCTAAGATGGGCAACATTGATTTGGAAGATTATAATGGATGGCTTTCTTCTTCATATTCTTTTTTTTTTCTTTGCTTGCCATTATTTTCATGACCATTTCAAATGAAGAAGAGTTCATTGTTGCTGATGAAGCAGAATTATGGAAACTAAGGAAAAAAAAAAAAAAGATCAAGTCAATGCATTTTCCTGACATTGTATTGAATGTGGACTGAACAGGTTTGTTTTATTGTCTGTCTATCACAAAGCTCCAGTGGTTCACGTAGATTAACGACACTTTCCGTTAAGATCAGCAATGTGAAGCATCATTTACCGCGGGCAGCGATTTGGAGAGTGACCATGTACATCTCTTACTTGGTTGTTGGAGCTCCGGTGGTTGGGGACATGTCCTCGTAAATAAGTGACATTCAAGAACCTTCCGCTGGTGTGGCGTGGAGGTAGAGAGGAGGGCGCTAGCTGACGTATCATCTCGTCACCTAACCGTGATTCAAAATTACGAAGCACTTGGTGTGATGGGGGAGAATTCCAAACCTGTTAACCTAAAGGTACAGTTCCGGGACTAATTTGCTCCATTATGTATGTCTACCACAAGAATAGCGCCAGTCAAATGTAGGATTAGTGGAATTGCTGTAGAGAAGAGTTGTCTAATTCAAATGAGGATTAAAGTTTTTAGAACTTGGTATTTAGGATAGTACAGAATGTATCCTTGGGGCATTCAGTAAGTCAAAATTGGTCCTTTTTTCTGGCTGTTCTAGCCAGAAATAAAACATACCTTGTTTCATAGACAAGTCAGGCAACATATTGGTTGGAGCTGTTCTAATAATAGATTAGCTTAAGCCGAATGAAATTATGCTAAGTAGAATGCAAAGGCTATATCAGATGGGATTAGTAACAACACAACAGAATGCAAAGGTATAATAAAAATCAAAACATATGTTGGCATTTATTCTGAGCACTCCTTAGAATAGGAAACCACGTGGAATCAAGTTACAAAAATATTAAAAATATTCCACTTAATTAGAATGGAAATGATGTAGGATTTTTTTGATAATTATGTAATATGCACTGATGTGTGTGTGTGAGAAGATAAATAAGAAAATTACTTTCATAGTGTACGACTGCACAACTTTTAATTCTTAAAGGTATATTAATGTTCTATTTTCAATGATACTGTTAATTAATCGTTCACACGCTAAATTCAGCTATTATTAAATAAGTAAAAAGTTTTTAGTAAAGGTTAGTTCAATTTGCAATTTCCAAATTCGGAAACAAGCTTCAAAATTCTTTGCAATTGACGTAAAAATGCATATGAACGGATTTTCAACAGCTCATATTTTGCCAGTCAACTATTTAAAATATTGAAATAAAACTCCATTTTTTAAAGAAAACATTGTTCTACACAGTAAAGAATGTATAAGCAAACTAAATTATGTAAACAGATTTTTTTTCTCATAATGTTTTCTCTCATTTCTCTAACTTTATTTAATAATATCATAAAAGTATTTTTTATGATATTATTAACTAGAATTTATGCTTGCATCTTCCTTTCATTAATGTTTTATATAAACCATTTCTTTAAAAATATTTTATAAAATTGAAATAAATTATTTTCGAAAATTTTAATTCATTTTTTTTCTAAAATTCAATTTTATTTAAGATAAACAATTAAAAAAGTTATAAAATTTTTTGTAAGTGACTATTAATATAATGAAACAATAAAGGTGAAATGAATAAGTGTAATTATTTCTATTATTAATCAAGTATAGAGATAATTGCTGAAGCTGTCTATAATAATGGTAAACTGTAAATAGCAATATTATTCCTGATCTGTACCTATCCTACAGAGAAAAGGAAAGAAATATCCATCTCTCATTGTTCAACAGTGGCTTTGATCGAATATAGGATTTTATATATCGAAGAGGTGGTCCTACTATTTGATCACAAAATAAGCCGCTAAACATATTCAGAACGCATTAGACTTTCACTGTTTTTACTACCAAAGCAGCATTTTCTATCAACCATTTTTATGAAGTCCTCATTTTTTCAGGGTTTTATTTATTTCAGTTTCATAATGTTTAAGTTTGTAAGATTTTCATATTTTAGTTTGTGAAAGAAATTTTGCTCCAAAACCTCACATATGCTCTTATTATAAATTATAAGTTACATTTATGATAATCTATGACCACTACATTTATCGGAGCTGATGCCAAGTGATTTGTGATTATCAATCCATGCATTTGAATAATATTTTTTATTGGGTAAAAAATGTGGTCATGTTTATTAATTTGTAGAATTAATCACATTACTCGTCAAATATTATACTAAGGTAGTTGGTTACCATCTGCTATTACACACATTATCCATCATTTTGAAATTTTACAAATAATCGAATCAGTTTCGTTTAGAAATTCTAGTTCCTCTTTTTTAACAAGTTTCTTCGCTCACATTATACTGTGTCACAGCTTGTACTTACTCCAAAGTTTTATAAACTATTTTTTTTTTAATTTTATTTATCACAGGCGTTCTCATATATTTGTATTTAATGGATTTCATTAATATAGTTCTCGAATCCTATAAAACAAATACTTAATATTTTATCGTGTTTATGATAGTCGTATAAAAAAAGTCGTGAGTTCTTATAATGGCTTTTGCAATTTCTTCAATGTTTTCAGCGTGTTGGTCTACCACAATGATGGCTAAAATCCGATTCTGCGTTAGCTGCATATCTGGTCAATTATCACTGTTTCTGTAGACAGTCTTTCCCTCTCTATCGATATTCATGCCTCTGTGATGTTTGCTTCTAAGCCTGATAATAATTTTCGCGGTTTATCCATCAGTGTTCATATTAAAAAGCTGTGTTTTGTTGGAATTGACATTACTTTTAGTTTAGATTTAGCAATTGCATTAGTATCTTGTAGAGCAACTTTGGTTATCATTGTTGATGTTGAAATTTCTGGCTTTTTTGGTTAATTTATCTGTATTTTCATTTTCGGCAATATCAACAATTGAAAGTATCCACTGGTTAAATTATTAATTTATTTTATATACTTTAATTATTTTATTCTATTTTTGCATTGTGTATACCATGGCATAGTAGCTGGACCGTGCTTTTTGAAGAAAAATGTATTGGTTTTAATCTCAGGTATAGATGAATTTCGGTGTAGCTTGCTTGTCACTCTGTAGTATTTTTTTTCGTAGAGGATGGCTTATTAAATTGTGCTTACAGTTTAGAGTGGAATATGAATTACTATAATCAATTTTGCCTAAGAGGAACTCAATCTCATGAACAAAATGAAAACTTGGAGTACTGATCATTGGGTTTCTAGCTCAGTGTTGAGTAAACGAGTTTAGTTAGTGTTTAACTCAACGATCATTTTTTGGTACACTAGGGATAATTGGACTAGGACCAAAACGCTAAAGTCAATTTCAAAGTAATGCAAACATCCATTCCCAATGTGGGCATTGAACTAAAGAACTGTTGAGCTGAAGGCCAGAGTCTTCAGCTTGACGTTGAACTAGGAGAGATCGATGTCTGGTTTCTACTTCCTGCCTATATATCTATTAGGATGGGTGCTCGGAAATTTTCCAAATTTCAACACTTGAGAAATGTGAATATGTTTGGTTATCTCTGAAAAGTCCTCATGAAAGACAAAAATATTCGGTAAATGTTAAACTGTCTTATATAAGCCTTCTACTGTTAAGCTATCTGCTATAAGGCGTCAAAAAGTAAAATATGCTTCTTGAAGTGTTTGTTAACAAGTAGAATAGTTACAATTTTATGAAATCTGTATCACTCAAAACTACAAATATGATTCAGTTTTCAGGATTGCAAAATATATAGTCAATCAAAATTATAGAAACATCTGTGGATAAAAGTGAAATTTTTGAATGCTCTTCGTAAGCCTTAAAAATGCATTTTACTAGTTTTTATAATAATTACAATGTGCTAGTAGTATGTGGTAGCTTTATTGAAGTTCTGTAAGTCTTAGATATTTTTAAAAGCTTAAAATGGCGGATTTTTTAAATTTTTAAAGAGTAGTCCGTCTAATTTTCAAAGAGTAGCCAAATTAAAGTTGCCCATTTAGCTGGAAGAAATGTAACCAAAACACCCTAACTTTTAGACTGTTAAAATAAACTAGGAGTATAATGTCTAAAATCATGACAATACACACGTAGCACGGCAGGTCAAGTCTGCCAAAGCAAAATAATGGACGGAAACAAAATGCCAATGAAAGAAACCTACAGGTTGAAGCAGATTGTAATGTCTAAAAATATAACAATTGCAGCGAAAGTAATCGCAGATCTCAATCAGCATCTGGAATTCCCGTGCAATAATTACAGTTAGAAAGTACTTTCATAAGCAAAACATCTATGGCAGAGCAGCAATTCCCAAGCTTTTTATCAGAGATGCTAATGCTAAGCGTCGTCTATAGATCACACTCACAAAATTAGGTCGATTGTTAAATAGAAGAGAGAAATATGGTCCGACGAACCGTTTTTACACTTTTCCCTGCCACAAGACGGGTATTCGTTTGGAGGACTCCTGTATAAGCATATAATCATGATTATCTCCTTTCAGCTGTTAGAAATGTGGGTGGATCTGTCATGATATGAGTCACCGTGTCGGGATTTTCTGCTGAACCAATCGTAATCCTGAAAGAAATTATAAATGCAGATTACTAAAGAGACATTTTTGCTGAGCAGGTCCATTCTATGATGCAAAATTTGTTTCCTACCGGATATGGAGTATTAGACGATATAATGTACATATCCATATAGATGGACTTGTCCAATCATGGTTTGATGAATACCAAAATGAATTCAAACATCTATCTTGCTATGCACAGACACCAAACGTCAATATAATTGAACTGTTTTATTCTGTTTTGGAGCGTTCAGTACGGAATCAAAATCCCTATCAGTATCTTTCCTAGAACTTTTACCATATGTCCTGGGGAAGTGGTACAATATTCCTCTAAACGCAATTCAGCATTTGCTTGAATTGATTGATAAGCGAATCCATACAATATTAAATGCCTAAGGTAGTCCTATACCATCCTAATTAAGGATTCGATCTATTCATCTATGGTGTTTCCATTTTTAATTACTACCTGTATAATAACTGGTCTTATCAGATTCAAACGAAAAACAGTAATTGCTATGTTTCCGATTCTAAATAACGATAATCTGTCTATTTCTTTCAAAGTCAAAGTCCTTTCAGTTCTAAACAGAGCAATCTTTTTTATATGTAATTAAATTATATAACTATTCTATTATGATAAACTGTTCCGATCACATGACCAACAATATATTTACCAGTTGTTCAGTATTTCAAACAAGATATAATAAAAAATTATCAATTAAAATTCAACAAATAACTATAAAAATTAAACATTAACTTTACTCATAACTGATTGTTATTTTTCTTATCAATTTTTATCTTTCCAGGCAGATCAAAATTCTGAAAATACATGGTTCAAGGAGAGCTATGATGGTGGCTATAACCGCTATATGTGGCTCGGAAACGACAAAGAGTGGTTCTTGGGCATCAAACGATCAGGAAAAATGAAGAAGGGACCGAGAACGAATTATTCCCAACAAGCTGCGAAATTCCTCCCCAGGTCAGCTGATCCACCTCCTCAGTGATTCGAGTCGACAAAGTCTGTTATTTAAATGCAATAAGTTATTGTTACAAAACTAGGTTCGATTAAAAGAAAATCAAGTTTTCTTTGCAACATTGCCTTATAATTCTTTGGATATGATTTCGTAGGCGACTGAAAACAATTTCACCAAACTTCTAGATTTATACAAAATAAAACATTATTTAAAAAAAGAGGTGATAATTAGCTAAATAAATTATTTATTTTTTTTATTAATATTGAATTACTATAAAAAAAAGTGAAATTGTGCCATCGAAAAAATATAATATTTCGGATTGCCAAGAGAAAGAAAAGCAGTCAAAAAAGTTTACCTAATGCGAAATCAATCCAAAAGGATTATATTGTATCTCTACTTTTTTATTAGGAGCAATTTTCTCTTCAAGAGCATTTAAAATAGATTTTTTTAGGGCATTTATACTTTTCATAACTTTCCATTTTATATTATTTCAGTGTTAGACACGCTTTTCATCAAAAGTTAATTGCGTAGGAACGCCGACTGTTAATATAATTCTTCACAAAATTTTTTTACTTCTTAAAAATGTTTGCAAATATTTGGATTGTACTTTTGAGCAATGATGATAATACAGAAAATTGGTTTCTAACTGATTTAACGGAAAAATACAAACATATTCATAAAAAGAAGTATTAAATTTATTAAAATCTAATATTAAATAAAAATGTAAGTCTAATCAGATACTCTAAATTATTTCAACTTTTGTTTTCTTAAATGTTTTTTCTGCGAATATGTTGGTTGTGTGCCATCCGGATTTTACTGATTTATTTATTTTACTTTTGCTAAAAAATTTTTTTATTGACAAGTATACTTTAGACGTGTAAATCAAAAAGTTCTTATATATTTTGTAGTTTTAATTTTATAATGAGGGGAATAATTTATTTATATTTTATTATTTTTTCTATATATATTTTTTACTAAATAGTTTTATAGCTTTTATAAAATTAATCTAAAAAATTATTAACTTTTTAAAATATCGTATATTACTGTTTAATTTCAATTTGTCAGGAATATATGTTTGTATAATAATTATTAATATTCATTTTTAAATTTTTTTTTAACCAAAAATGGAAACTTTTAAATATTTCTCTTATGATTTTAAATTTATACGGAAATAAACTCATATGTAAAGTATATTGATTTAATACATGTAATGTGCAAGATTTGTAATGTACTAATGTATTAATACTTCAAATGCATACATTCTTCATTTCAAAATGCATTGGAAAACTTTTGCATCGAAATTATGTAGCGAGTGTATTGTAGCGATGGAAAATGTTGTTTTATTAATCACATTCTGCAATCTGCATTAAAATTCCATCATTTATTCTGTGCTGGCAACGTTGCGTAGTAAATGCGTTTGTTGCTTTATGGGCGAATTTTGTTTTTGCTTGTTTGGCATTGAGTTATCACTCGAAAATGGCGGACATGTACCTATTTGACTCGTTATACCTTTGAAAGAAATCAACCAGCTATACAAAAATTAACTGAAATCATTGGAGCATAAAATAAGAAGTGTAAAATAAATACAAACAATTATTTTTGAGTAAATAAAATCTTGTCAATAATTATTTGCTAGTCATGGAGCGGAAATGCATCTTCTTAAGTTCTATGTTTGAGCCTCATCATTTTTATTTATTTAACTGCCTAGAAGTTATTTGTGTATATTTTATGTAGTTAAATGTAGCATTATAATTGCTGTAAACATTTTGGGAATGTATTGAATGTAAATAAACTTCATAAACTTTTGTTTGTTCAAATGGAAGGATAAAAATATTTTGATTTTCTTTTGTTTAATGTTTATGAGGATCATTGGAAACTTATTTCCACAATAATAGTTAAATAATCCGAATGTTTTTATAAACAATTTAAGGTAATAATTATGAATAAATAGGTTTCCGTCAATGGTAAACGTATTTACTACTTTGGAACAGCAGCTCCGCAAATCGCAAAGCAAATTTTGAAGATTAAAACTTTTATTCAGTTATATAACTCCCAAAATAACAAATCTTAAAAATAAATTTTGGTGAGGAAAACTCTAAAATAAAAAAATATCTGAGAGGGAATTCTGACTCCAAAAGCATAAGTCTTGATGCACAATTTAACGATAAAATTTTTACATTTGGCTAAAAAAAAATTAAATATCAAAACAAATTCTTGTTGTAAAATTTATAATTCATATTTAACTTTAAAACCACAAATTTTACGAACAGAAAACTTTATACATTGCTCAAAAATAATAAATTTTTAGATTTTGGTTATGAAAACTTATTTAACTGCAAAAGAAATATTAAAATAAATTCGGGTGATAACACTTTTATAATTAATAACTTTCAAATAGTAAACCTTAAAGTAAAATTCGACGATTGAAATTTTATGTTTAATTTTAAAATAATACATAATTTTGTCGACAAAAATTTAATTTGGAATAAGAAAATCAGCTTATAAATTTTATTTTTGTTGCAATTACACACAGCAACATAATTACTGGAACCTATCCCAGTTAAATTTATGCACTTAGTTTATTTGTTTGAATCCACATAAATGTACCTTTATAGACTTATATAGAAAAGGGTTAAAGTTATTAAATTTATCAAGTTGAGCTCTGCAAATTTTCATGCAACTTTCTTGCTCATACATTGGTCATACATAGATGATTGATTTGTTCAACTGCAGCAAATTCAGCTTCCATTTATTATGATTATCACATTTGTTCTAAATGGAATGCACTTTTAAAGTGATTATCTATAAATTTTGAACACAAAGGAATGTATCATTGTTGAGTAATGCCTTCACATTCTTTCTAGTTACTGCCGTATGTTATACTGAATACAAGAGAACTTAAAAAAAATGTTTTAAGAAAGTATTGTTGTAAATATTTTGAGAAATTATTGTTGTTTGCATGATATTTATAAATACTAAAAAAAGAATGCTGTGATATTAGTAAAGTGTTTCACGTCCTATTCAAAATGGGCTTATATGCATTGTTAAATTTAAAATATCAAGTCATAGTTGTAAAATATGAAACATTTTTTACGAAACATGTTTGAATGTTTAACAATCCCCCCAAAAGTGCAATATTTTCAAAATAACTACAAAATTTTAAAATTGGATTGTTATAGATTTATACGTAATATCGCACATTAAATGGAATTTTTTATTTGATTCATTTAAATGTTAATTATTTTTGTCTTCCTTCTTACCACTAACTAATTAATTTTTAATCAAATATTAAATTAAATCAAGTAAACAGTAGCTTATGTAACCAGACTTTTCTTATAAAAATGTCATTAAATCATATATATATATGATCGGTTTTAAGATATAGATTTAAATTAATAAAATTAATGGTTATATGTAAGTTCAATATTTAAGTTGAATTCAATTCAATAAATTCAAGTTTTAGGCCTCTGTCAATCAATTCATATTTTTGCATGAGAGAATATGATGACAATATAATCGATTTCATATATATATATATATAATATATATATATATATATATATATATATATATATATATATATATATATATCAGGCAAATATATCTGATAATGAAATTTAATCAAGATCTTTAAATCGCTGTGTGACAATATCCTATATAATCCCCAAATTAAAAAATCCAGTGATATTATATCAGGCTCTCTGGGGCGAAAATAAACAAGATCTAATCCATCTCTCTGTAATATATGGTCAACATAGACAATAAAAATATTTATAAACTGAGACAGAGAAAGCAAATTGTCTACCATTAATAACACGTGAAGACTATATTTATAAATGAAAAGCTAATTAAAAGAAAACTTTGTATGGAAACTTTTACAGTTATTCGATAAATGAATGTTATTTATATTTGTTTATATTTACATCTTCATTATCATAAATATGATAAGCATATATTATGGACTTTCTATACATAATTTATTTAACTGAATATGGTTTTATATTTAAGTAGAAATCATTGATTTATAGATATCAAAAGTTTTGCAACAATTTGAGAGTTATTTGGACGTGATAAAATACTTAATAAAATTTATAGTCCTGAGAGAGAAAGATACTTTTTCCATATAAGATGCCGAAAGAAATTACATTTATACTCGATAAACACCAATTTTTCACACAGTCTGTCTCAGTAATGTAATCTTTCATGAAATAGCTATAATGTTACATAAAAGTAATTTTATTCCAGTATATTTGCTTACTAAATCGTTGCTATTAATCATTGTAAAAGCTGTTAAAATCATTATACTTAAGTAGAAAGTTAAAAATTCTTATAGACCTATTGTTATGTATGGCATCGAGATGTTGACTATGAAAAAGAGTTATAAAAACTATAAGAAAATCTCAGTGTATCTAAATTCAGAAGACCAAAGGTTTGATGAAAATGTTAAGAAGACTATTTGAGGAGATTGGAAATTTCAAATCGGAAGCTAAAGGCAACTGTTCATATGGGATTTAAGGAGTTTTAGAAGTTGGGCCCTTACATGGACTCTAATACCAATGATAGTGATTGATATTTGTTCTCTTTATAAATTAAATGATAACATAATTCACTTACACATTATTTTATTTGTTGTTAAATTGTATGTATGACTTATGGGTAAAATTTTAACCCTTGAAATAGAATGTCCCAAATTTAGATTTACTGGCCATTGAGTAATACATAATGAACATTTTATGATTGTATGTGCATGGTATTTCTCCAGGTTTCCTTCAATAAATAATTGCCGCCATATTTGCATAATTTGATAACTTTTGTAAGAATAATTGCACTGTGTAAGAAAAATAAAGTAAAAGTTTTCCTTTATTGAGTGCAAAATATTTCGTAAGATACAGCCTGGATTACAAACTTATTACATTCCATGATTTATGCAGTTTTAAATCGAGATCTCTAGTAAGAATGTAGTTGATGTATTAAAATCAAACTTATATGGTAGCTGATTTATTCCATTCTGTTCTTCAATTCCACAGACCGAGGTTAGATTCAAACTTCGGACATAAATGGCTTTCGTGTTTTGGAATCTGTTTAAAATTGCATGTGTTATTCGATTAAATTTCTTAGAGCAGAAGTCTAACTGACAGTTCAATGTTTAGCAATGAACTTATCATTCAAAGTTGCTGAAATAATATTCTCAGATTAAGAGATAATACAGCGGAAACATAAATGTGATGATTTGCCAGAGATTCGGATTGTTCCGATTCTAATTTAGATCAGGATTTGGTATCTCATTTTTAATTCGGATAATGAAGAATCGATTTTTAAAGCTTTCACATGATGTATAGTTTGTTGTAATTGTATTTGTTTGCGGATATAGAAATTGATTTTTCAAAATTCATTCATAGGATTTTTTGTTGCGATATTTATTTATTGTGTAGTAATGTGCTTATAGACATCTTTTAGTGAATAAATATTAATATATTCATGAATGTTAGTGTATTTTCAACATTTTTTTCTCACTCGTAATTTATTTTTCGGTAGTATTTTCATTTCATGCATTTTTCTAAGCTGATTTGCCATATATCTTAAGACAGTGGTCAAGATTTTACTATTGTGATGTCAACAATGTTGCCTGTACCAATTTAACTTAGTGCGGTGGCTACGGTGATGCGGACGTTTTCTCGGAAATTATGATAGTGAATCAATTTTGTTTTGGATAGATATTCTAATTAAAAATAGTAAAGAAAGAACCAATCTAAAAATGCTGATGCCTAAATTGATTTTAATCAATATCTAAATTATTATTTCTTCACTGGCAGCTAGTTTTTATGTTTCATTTGTATTTGTTTTTTATTTAAATCACACAGAATAAAAAGGTTGTGACAGCTTTCTGGGCAAAAGTGTCACTTTTTTATTTACAATGAACTGTTTTAATACTTGAACCGTCGATTTGTATTGTTCATGAATTTGAAATTTTCATCATAATATTTCACAAATCATATTCCCGATTCAATATATATATATATATATATATATATATATATATATATATATATATATATATATATATATATATATATATATATATATATATATATATATATATATATATATATATATATATATATATATATATATAATATTTTGCAAAAATGGAGGAATAGAAAATATTTCATCTCTATACTCATGAAAAAGTTACTGCATTATAAAGAGCTTATGTATTAAGCAAACATTTATACTTTTTGTTATAAATTGAATATGTATTCAACATATGCCTATAACTTGAATTATACAACAACGAATTATAAAATTTCTAAAACTTATATTTCATAATTATTGAATCCTTTCGAAGACAATCGTGTAAACAGTTATGGAAATTTTGGTATTTGCTCTTTCAATAAATGTATTTGTATGTATATAAGCTTACACAGATTTTTAATCGCTATAAATAAGCATAATTAATATTTTCTGCACGTATGATATTCTAGTCTGAAAATTTGTAATTAATCACTTCCCCGATTTTCACAAGCTTTCTTGTTTTCTTACTTATTAAATTTAACTATTGTGTAGATCCATCAGTGGTACCATAATTTGTTGGTGAAGTTTGTTTTACCACGTTTATACTTAGATTAAAATGAAAAATAATATTCTGCAATTACAAAAATAACAGTATTCTGGGTTTTTCGAAATTTTTTAATCAATGGATTGATATTACTTCAGTCATAACTAACCAATAATCGCCAGATGATAGTGATAATGAAATACTTTCAGACCAATAAAGATGAATTCTAATTAAAGTTTATATATTATGTTTTATTCAATCATGTAGTAAGGAAATATAATATTTTTCAAGTGTTCTAAAAAATTAATCAGGGAAGTGATTAAACACGTTCAAGAAGTCTTCACAGCAATTTTAATTTCATAGAAATGTAATAATAAATGTATAGAATATGCTGTCTCTTTACACTCAGTGTTATTCTTCACATTGTAGAAAATATTATGTAATCGCTGCTGTAGAATCATTTTATTCGTAAGTTGATGTTTATTTCATTCGGCGATGTAAAAATGAATATTGTAAACTCTATTATATGTTATTTGTCTATGTATGTAGTCTAAGTATGTCTAAGTATTGGATCTAATAAAGTTAACTAATGCAGTGAAAGAATCTGATTATTGAATGTTAATTACATTTAGAATCATAACGAGTCAGTGCAGAAGGGTTCTAATAACAATGCTTCTTTTCTTGGCTTTTCTTTTTTCCAGCTACATTACATAAAAAATTATGGTGACATATTGTCTTGGTATGCAAATGTGATATACTGAACATCTTCAACTCTTTAATTTAGTCTATTTCTGGAAGAGACTAAGATTACTTCAAGTGCAAACTTTAGCAGTAGGATGTCTCTGAATCTATTCCTCTGATTTTGTTCCTTATTTATAAACATATCATCTTTTTTTGAGCTAGTTTAATCTTTCTGGGTTGTTTTAAAAGTTTAGAATGGTTTAGATTAATTTCGTTGTTTATTTATTTATTTTTAAATAACGACGCAAATAATATGAGCAGGCTATTTATTTCTATTGACAAAGAGCATTCAAAAATAAATAAATAAATAAAATAATAATAACAAAAATAAAAATAAAATAAAATAAAATAAAAAAACCATATTATTATTGCGAACCTACTCAAAAGATGGAATCGGCATCTGAACTGGATCACCCTCTTGATGACGCATCATCAACTAGTGTGTGTCTGTGTGGGGGGGGAGCATTGGATTTTACGGAACTTTAACTTGCACAAGCCTTTTCATCTCGAACGTCTACGACTGAGTCAGAAATCAAACTTGTAGATAGTGTGCTCGTCAGTTTGGGGCACCTGAGCAAGAAAAAAAAAATCTTAATTGGAGTTTTAAAGGACAATTCACCAGAGAAAATTGAAGATTCCTCTATATTTAATAATAGCTAGCACATAATAAGGAAATATCCTATTGTGTATAAAATTGATTTATGCTATTAATTATATTTAGAATATAACATTAATATTTTTTTAATAAATTTACATTTGGCTGGAAAATTAATAAAATTGATTAAAAAATGGGAACTAGGGTTTCTTTGCGTTCAATCATTAAATATCTTGGCATTTAGCAGAATATAAAACAAATATCTTATACATTTCAAATATATTTATGTATGAAAATTATTTAAGTATTTTCAACATTATAGTAGTGAGGAAGCATTATGACTGAGTCAATAACACTTTAATCTGTAAATGTCTTATAAAATTGCTTATGCAAATAATATTTTGCAAAACGCAAGCATATATTTTAAATTGTTTGATTCTGAAAAATTGTTTAAAAAAAACAACATACTTAAAAGTAGTTTACTTATATTTTCTAATTGAAGATATTTTTGCTAATTAGATCTAAGTTAATTTTTTTTTTATTTGAATCTGTCACTGTTACTTCAACGGAAGAAAAGAAATGAACATTGGACGAGCGACTTTATTATTTAAAACAGATAATAATAATAATAATAAATAAAGAAAGAAAAACGGTTATTTGGCTTTATTAGGTAGTATCTCATTTTAAATAACTAAAACAACTAATGAAGAAATAAGATTCAACTATTTAAAATATTTCATATGAAATAAATGTATATAGACAATTTTTGAGAGATTAAAAATACGAAATTCAAAAAAATTCAAGAAAAAAAAATTTACTGGTTTATTTGTTGCTTTATGATTACTTAAGCGCGCCATACGTTATACATTTCTGTGTTTGGATCTGTAATCACGTAGAAACCGAGTTAGGGGCAGGATGACGACTTGGCGAAAATTTAAGCAAGCTCTGATTTTTTTTCCTACACGGATCTAATAGCAGGAAGTAAACAAAAGCTTCCTGCTGTCGCGTGTCTCTTCCCATAGGATTGTGATGTATTCTTGGCGACACTTCAGAAAAATAATATTTACTGAAACTTTCTAATTTCCTTTTTATTTGTTAAAATATCTATAAAAAATAATATAGGAATTCAGGAATTCATAGAAGCATACAAACAAGAATATCTAATCAATGCTCATAATTTGCCACAAATAAGATATTCTTATTTGTGGCAAATTATGAGCATTGACTATACTAATTAAACAAAAAGAAAACGTATGAAAACTTTTAAAATATTTATTTAAAAAAAATTTATGAAAACTTGCTACAATGAATGATGTGAAAAAGAATTTGTTATGTCTATTTATTAAGTTCATAAGAGATATTACTAAAAAAATTAACGAACGTTTAAAACTAGTGCAGGATTTCCCTGCGTTAAAACATAAAACATTATTCAATTTATGAATTGCATTAAATTTTTCCTTTAATTCCATTTAATTTAAGTGATTATCATCTTACTTTAATTAAATGAAAAAATAAAAAAATTTTAATTTACTTATTAAATCTGATACTCTTCCTAAAAAAATTTCTCAGAATAAATTTTAATATTTTTTAAAGAAATGCAAAAGTTTAGTTTTATTTTAAACAATATAAAACACAGATTTCAAAATATTACTTATAAAATAATATGTATTAAAAAGTAATCAGAATGAGAAAATTCTATATGGATATAAATAAAATAAGATATAAATAAAAAAAGTAAACTTTCTATTAGACAAAGATTTGAGCCACTTCATAGCAAATAAAGAAAAATTTAACACAACAAATGCATAAAAAAGTATGATTAATTAAAGACTAAGTTTTCACCTTGTCTAGTGGTTAAAACTGAGTCACTAGAGAAAGCATTCAGTAGATAGGTCTCATCCAAAATACACCCATGAAAACTACCTAGTATAGAGCAGTGCGTATTGAAATTTATACTGAGCAGTAGGTATAAATACAACCAAATTTCATCCATGAAATCCATATCTTGTAGACGTATAATGGACATAAGATGGCTGGATATTTGACGTGCCATGGATCCAAACTGGATCAAAATGAGACGTCTTCTGGATTAGAGTACATTCACCTGATAATGTCACATCGATGTCTACTGGACGAAATTGTGTTGTATGGGTAGTGTTGTTTCGACAACAAAGAGCAAAAAAAAGGGGGGCTAAGTGACTTCATTCATCTTGGATAAAGAATAAGTCACCGCAATACACAAAATTGAAAATACAGGCTGAATTAACTGCAAATGACTTTCTTAAGAAGATGAAATCTGCACTAAAAGACAAAACTCCATCAGAGCTTTTTGAGCAGTTTTATTCCAGTAAAGTTTACAATCTCATTGTAAAAAAAACTGTGCGAAATGCAACAGATGTAAAAAATGAACACGATTTCTGTACCACTGCAGATGAAATACGTGTTTTGTAGGAATTTTGCAACTGGTTATCATTCAAATACCTGTGAACGTGACTGCTGGTCAAATGCCGAAAACCTTGGCATTACCCTTGTGAAAAATGCCATGTTACAAAACCGCTTCCAAAAGTTGAAATCTTATTTACACTTGGTCGACAATAGAACTGTAAGTCAGCATGCCCAGGATCAATCCTTCAAAGTAAAACCTTTGTTTGTCATACTCAAAATAAATTTTATGAAATTTGGACACTTCTCTGCAAATCTAAGCATTGATGAAATGATCAGCATCTATTACGGTAGGAATGGTCTGAAACAGTTTATCCAAGGGAAGCCAATTCGTGTTGGATACAAACTTTGGGCTCTCTGTGGAAGTGGAGGATATTGTTACAATTTTTCTCTCTATTGTGGTAAAGAATCTGATGCAAAAAATAAAAGTACTCTAGGTACTCGGGTTGTGATGAAACTAAGAGAGAATATCATGAATCCTTCAAGCTACACTTTATATTTTGACAACTTTTTTTACCAGCATTGATCTTTTGAAAAGTCTTTGTGAGCAGGGTTTTCAAGCTACAGGAACCATACGAGAAAATCGGATAAACCATGAGTGTCCTTATGAAGAATGTACGTCTATGCGAAAGAAAGAGGCACGTCTGATTTTGCATTTGACAGAACTCTGAGAATTTCTTGGTGCGCTGGAATGACACTAGTACTGTAACTGTTGCTACAAATTTCAGCCCTTTAGAACTATTTTTTGATGTGAAGAGGTGAGTAAAAGCACACAAAGATTAAAATTAACGTGAAGATACGAACGAAGAAGAGTGATAGAATTTGATAAATTTTCACAAAAAAACATATGGGCTGTGGGGATCACCACGACTGGTTGACGAGACTTTATTCCATTAAAATTCGGGGGGAGGGGGGGGTAAAGTGGTACTGGCTACTTTTTATACGTTTATTGGATATGGCTATAGTAAATGCAGGGATAATTCACAAAAATAGCGCCCTAAACTTGAAGGAGTTCCGAAGAGTTGTAATAACAGTTTATCTAAAAGTATCTGTGGTAAGAACAAAAGGTGGACCTTGGATCTCGACTGTACCTTCTGGTGCAAAAGGAGACGTCCGAAAAGATAGTGTTGATCATTTTTTACTAAAGCTAGAAAAATAGCATTGTTGTCAAAGAGAAGGCTGCAAAAGAAAACTCAAAACACACTGTGGGAAATGTGACAAAACTCTTTGTCAGGCTTGCCTTGGACTTTTCAACCAAGATTAAAGGGAAATTCAACTGAAAATTGAACTATTTTATTAATAAGATATTAATATTCAAATAAAATAAAATTTTGTTCTCGGAAATCACTTTTCATCTTTGAGGAAAACAGGAAAACATGTAAGTGCAAATTTTATCTCCTTTATCACTGTCCTATTTAGAGGACGGGTCAGATTTCTTATATGAAATATATATATATATATTTTTTTTTTCAAATTTTTTTATATTTAGTTTGTTTATGGGTTGAATTAACTTTACAAAACATGATTTTTCTCAAATTTGAGCAAAATAAATAAATTGGGATAAAACGGGTTTAAGCTTTAATCAACATTGGACTTGTTGATATCCTATTATGAATAAGAGTTTCAGAATCTAGTGTTATAGCTGCTGTTGATTGATTAAGCGACTCCAAATCTATCACACCCTCATCTCTTTACAATAATAAATTTAAATGGTAGTCTAATTATAAGTTGACTAAAAATATTTCATTACATTTGCGGCTAAAAGCAACTAAATTTGTGGTACGACAGCCAATATCTGGCCCAAGGCCTACAGTGCCCATATTTGTTTTTCTGACTGAGAGCTCTGGGGTGCAAGGCATTTGCCGCGACTAGAAGGTTAGCTTAACACAAAACCCCTAGAGTTTAATTCCCAATCATGCGAGGTACATAGTATATTGACCTACTGAAAGAATGATAGTCTGAGTGGATTTTGCCCGACCCAAGGATCACCCCTCGGATGTGTGCCTTGGGAGCACGAAGTGCTACCACTGAACCAAGGTTCATTGCTCTATCAAAATTAATCGGCATCTAAAAAGTTCAGTGTTTTTCTCGATTTAATTTTTTTTATACTTATTCATTAGATATAATTTGCCATGATCAGATGTTAGCATTATTCAATTAATAAAGTAACATAATAATAAGAACATTGTTTTATCCTGAGGTAAAATAAAAGGCCTGTATGTGTTTTCATTAAATAGGACCCTAAAGTATGATGTTCTTGTTCTTATATTAGTATTAAATAAAGTATGAAGCATATGTTCTAGGTGGTCAGCCTTACTCGAAACTCCCAGTATTTAGTTGCCTTAGAAGCACAAAGCGCGACCACGACGGCACTGGGTTTTACTATTGCGACTACTCTTTGAATATTCTTCAAACAATCTTAAATTTACAGAAACGTTTACCCTAAAAAAATATTTCAATTAGTATAAATTAACCCTCTCTTAGTTATATTCACCAGTAAGTTAGCCAAACATTCGTCTTATAAAGCAAAACTTTTGATTTCAATGTTTTCGTTAATCAGTACCTTAACTAGAGAAAAATAATCCCAATACTAAATTAATAGTAGTTTAACGGTTAAAGTTTTTATATATTTTTATTTATTTTGACCCTGCCAACGCGTAGTGTACAGCCGAACGGCCCAAGACTGTTGTAAGGCTTTATAAAAGAAATCACTGCAACTGAAGGAAATCAAGAACCTTTACATGATGATTTGAGAGCAGATCAATTATTTATCCATAAACTGTGACAGGGAAGCTCGTCGCTGCCCGGAATTACAATTATTTTCCAATGTGATCTTTGGTGTATTTTATTTGTAAGATGTATCGAATAATTAAATGATAGAGAACATGACGAATGAGTATGAAAGAAAAACATTCTGATGGCAAACAGAAAAAAGTATATAGTTTTGCGACTAGAAAGCCAGCAAGATGAATGGGTAACAAGATACAGTTACTTTTCAGGGAAAAGCAACAGTTAATTGATTTATTACATTGAGCAAAGAAGGAAAAAATGCGTTTCTTAAAATGTTGTTTTGAAGACGAAATATCAAGATTATTCTGCCTAATTTCTTATCAATAAATAAAAGTAAAAATTGCTTTTGAGTTTTGAATTTTATTTGCATGTGTTTCTTTTAGTATATAGAACTAAATAATTTTTCTAATAGTACTTTATTCTTAAGGAAATAACAGTTTATTAAAAAATAGTTTTAAAATTTAACGTATTTTTCTTATTTTACAAACATTCAATTTTAAAAACTACATTACTCATCCATATAAGTTAGTAAAAAAGGAGCATCTACTGTACAATTAATACAAAACAAATTTTATAAATGAATGATCATTATTTATGATAACCATATCTAAAACTTTACATAAACCTACAAAATTAAGCATTTAGCTACTTATCTGAATCATTATATTTCTAATCATATAGGAATGATCTATTTTTGTGAATTTTGTTTTCAGTGTTTATTTTTTTTTATCTAGAAACAATAACAAACCTGAGTTGGATGCTTTAAAAACAAAATAGTCAAATGTTAATTGAGCTAATTATAAATTTTACCAAATTTTCATTGAATAAACGCTTCTGGAATTTTGCCTACATTAACAGAATTCGAATCCCGGCTTTAGCGAAGATCCGACATGTTCGCTGAAGGCGGCTGCGTTACGTTAAATTGGTCGTAGTCGCAATGTTTCCTAAATGAAATGATATCTCTGGCGGTAGTAGGTCCAGCATTCAGAGGCCTTCTGCTTGTTCGTTGTTCTAAATTACGAAGACTCCAATCCGGCTTCTTCCTCTAACTAGTAGAACCCAACTGAAGACTATGCCCAGGGAAATATTCTGATACAACAACGACATGTATTAACGTGTGACAGATTTCATTAAGATACAGTTTTTTTAGAAGAATTAACATATTACATGTATTTCTTCAACATATTTTGTTTCAGGAACAAAAACAGAACTTGAATATGCTGAAACACAGAAATCCAATGTTCCTTCCATCCCACAAGATATACGTTTGTGCAATATTTTGTTACAATTATCAAACCGAGTTTTATGGAGGACTAAGGAAATAATTTGTAAAAGGAGCTAAACTATGTTAAATTATTATTAAAAGGATAAAAGTAAGGAGATTTCTGTTTGTGGAGAGTGCGCTTCCAACTCTTTCATCTCTCTTCTAATTCGCTCTCGTTTTTCACTAACTTCTTATTTGATTCTTCCAAATCTGTGTGATTTATCTCTAGACTTAATACAATGATTATAAATCAAAAATATATTTATCTGAATAAAATTGGATCTTAATTTCTTTTGGAACCCCTCTGCAAATAGAGCCCAGTGCTTAATAAATATTTCTATCCTACTTTTTTAGGCCATTAAAGGAGTTTTCATTTCATACACTAATGAAATACACTTTAAAAATTAAAATATGTATTTATTGTGTATAACGTAAAACAAAATACTTTCCCAGTAAAAAAGTAACTAATATATAAGAATAAACTATAAATATGTATTATAAAATACTCTTTATAAATCAGATAATAAATACCGAAGAACGCTGAATACGCAATAAAATTTAAAACTGTATAAGGCATGAATGCTAAAATATTTTTTCTTTTTCTACAATTGTTCATGATTTTCTCATAAGATTACTATACATTTTTTCAACCCATTTTATAGGAATGAATACTTTTTTATTGGTTTGATTCAATATTTTTGATATTTAAATTGCATAAATTTCATCGAAACAGTTTATGAAACTGTGACACTTTTTCAACCAATTCGATCCAGTAACTATTAAATATCCATTGTTTATATATTTCTCATGATTTTCTTATAACTTGATGATAAAAAAAAGTGACACAAAACAATCTTCGGAAAAAGTTAGGAAAATTGTGCAACATTGATAAAAAAATATCAATTTTTATCCTGATTATCAAACAATAAACCAAGAATCTTTTTTTTTTTAATTTAATACAATAAGAGATATTAATGGTAAATATTTTACTCCTTAAAATGCAAATGTTTATAATATTACTCACATATGTAAATGTCTGATATGTGAAAATGAAATACACTTGCCAGAAAAGTCTGCGCACAAATGCATAGTAAATATTCTACAGAAAAAAGTACATTATAGTGTCAAGATTAATTCAGTTCTTATATAATGCTTTTTTTTCAGAAAGATAACACTCGTTGTTTCAAAGTAATAATAATAATTAAAAACTGTATAAGAAAGAGTCCAAAAAAGTTTACGTACAGATGAAAAAAAATCTTTAAAAAATAACTTCTATGGACTATCAATAAAAATTTTATCTCTGGTTGTATAACCTTTAAGTCTAAGAACCTCCTCCAATCATTTAAGAATAGAGCGAATCAGCTTGGTGGTTTCTGCAGATGAAACATTATTCCATTCCATCATACGTATTCATTTTAGCTCATCTTTCGATATTATGTTATAATGAGTTCCAACAAGTCTTATAAATGTTCTATGGAGTTTAAGTCTGGCAATTGTTGAAGAGTATGCAACTGATATTTGATATTGTATAACAATCAGGGCTTTACTTTTTGGGCAATATGTTTTGAACCACTGTCTTGTTGAAACCAAAAGTTATTGCCAAGATTCAAATCTTGTGCACTCTGCTTCCAATTTTTTTTTATATATTTATGTATCTCATATGATCTAATTTGGAGTCTGTAAAAATTAATCGATCAACTCCACTTACTCTCATGCACCCCCAAATCATTACGCATCCTCCAGCGTGTTTAACTGAAAGCACAAAATTTTGGTTCTCAAAAGCTGTTCCTTGTTTTCTCCACACCAGTTCAAGTCCTTTGATGCCAAATATGCAAAACTTACTTTTATTAAATATTACTTTAAAAAAATAAAAATAAATAAATAAATTACTTAAAAGGTTTATTAACATGTTTACTGGTAAAATTTAAACGTTTTTGCACATTGACAGTTTAAATATATGACTTTCTACGAGATACATAGTCGTGATAGTCAAATTTTTCAGAATTTTTCTTATAATATCTTCATGAAGATATTTTTTAAACCTTTCTCTAATATCAAGTGCTATTTGACATGCAGTAATCTTTGAATTTAAACGTAAGGATTTTAGGATGCATATCTTTTCTCATTCAGATTTCGATGACTTGTAACTATTGATTACTCTTTGGATAGAAGAATGAATTCTTCCACACAACTATCTTTCCAATTGCTCGAAGTGTTTTATCTTCATTTCTTAGTCTTAAGATGATTTTCTTTTTGTCCGGAACAATTTCTTTTCTTTTACAATCCATTTTAAGTCTTCTTGTTTGCTAATTCTAATGTATCTCATATCACAAAACAATGTTTGTTTATTCTATTTGTTGTATTAGCACCAAAGTTAAAATGAATAAGTTGTAAAAAATAGATGCAGACAATATTTCCTTTCATACAAGCTCACGGATGCTAAGAAAATTAAGATTAAATTTGAAATATCTTTGCAATTTATACCTGTACGCAAACTTTTTCTGATAACTTTTTGCATAAATTTTAATTATTATTATTACTTTTAAGCAATATGTTATCTTTTGGAAATTCTTACTGATATCTCTAGAATTGTTAAAGAAAAGCTTTATACAAAAATATAATTAATATTGACCCTATAATGTACATTTATTCTCTGAAGAATGCTTATTGTGCATTTGTACGCAGACTTTTTCTGGCAAAATTATACAGTTCATTTTTAAGTTATGTCTGTTTTGTATGGTAATGAATTTTTCGTAAACTAAAATACAGGTTTGAAAACCTAATTCCACTTTATGGTTTAATTTATATATACATGCAATAATATGTTATTTTCTTAACAACAAAGATTTGTATGAATAGGCCAAACAATAAGGCAGGATTTTGCATGGGTTTTTAAGCATGTTCTTCTTTAAAAACACATTTATTCATAATGAAGTTTACTTGTTCTAAGACTGCATCATTATTCTCATCATTTTACCTATTGAAAGTTTTATTAGAAAGTACTAGGTGCTTTTTAATTCCTACAAAATTATCATAACTAATGAAATATGTTGGATTTTGATATACGAAAGAAAGAGAAAGAATTAACTTGGCATTTGATTAAAGGATTCATTTATAAATTTTTGGAAGCATAAAATCACCAGAAATTTTGGCAGAAAAATACCTAGAATGGAACTGTAAAGAGTAGCATGAAAAAGTGTCTTTGAACATTTTTATGAATATGGACAATAATATTTTGAAGGTTTTTATGTATAGCAGGATCATATTTTTTCGGCTAAAATTTCCTTTTCAGTCCTAAAGAGATCAATCATTTGTTGAATAACTTCATTACAGTAGAAGACTGAATGACTTCTGACTACACTTTCTGTGATAAACTTCGAAGGAGGACCTGTTCATTATTCACTACTGGCCATTAAAATTGCTACACCAAGAAGGCGACATGCTACAGACATGAAATTTATACGAAAGGAAGAAGGTGCTGTGATATGCAAATGATTAGCTTTTCAGCGCATTCAGACAAAGCAGGCGCCAGTAGCGACACCTATATTGTGTTTAAACGAGGAAATTGTTCAGCCGGTTCCTCATACACAAATTGCATTTGAACGTTGTTGCCTGATGAAAAGTTGTTGTGATGCCTCGTGTAAGAAGAAGAAATGCCTACCAGCACGTTTCTGACTTTGATAAAGGTCGAATTGTAGCGTACCGGGATTGCGGTTTATCTTATCGCAGTATTGCTGCTCGCGTCGGTCGAGATCCAATGACTGTTAGCAGAATATGGAATCGATGGGTTCAGGACGGTAATACGGAAAGCTATGCGGGATCTCAACGGCCACCTATCACTAGCAGCCGAGAACACAGACATATTATCCGCAAGGCCGTAATGGATCGTGCAACCACGTCACGAGCCGTGAGTCTAGAAACGGGGTCGTTTGGAAGACAACAAGTGTCTGCACGAACAGTTCAACGACGTTTGCAGCAGCATGGACTCTCAGCTCGGAGACCATGGCTGCGGCTTCCCTTGACGCTGCGTCATAGACAAGAGCGCCTTCAATGGTGTGATCAACGACGAACCTGGGCGCACGAATGGCGAGACGTCATCTTATCAGATGAGTCCAGGTTCTGTGTACAGCATCATGATGGTCGCATCCGTGTTTGGCGGCATCGTGGTGAACGCACACTGGCAGCGTGCATTCGTCATCGTCATACTGGCCCATCACCTGGCGTGATGGTATGGGGTGCCATTGGATACACGTCTAGGTCACCTCTTATTCGCATTGACGGTGCTTTGAACAGTACACGTTACATTTCTGGTATGTTACGACCCGTGGCTCTACCCTTTATTCGAGCCCTGCGAAACTCTACGTTTCAGCAGGATAATGCCCGACCGCATGTTGCCGGTATTGTACGGACCTTCCTTGATACGGAACATGTTCGTTTTTTGCCCTGGCCAGCACGTTCTCCAGATCTTTCACCAATAGAAAACGTCTGGTCAATGGTTGCCGAGCGACTGGCTCGTCACCAAACGCCAGTCACTACGGTTGATGAACTGTGGCATCGTGTTGAAGCTACATGGGCATCTGTACCTGTACATGCAATCCAATCTCTGTTTGACTCAATGCCCAGGTGTATAACTGCTGTTATTACTGCCAGAGGTGGTTGTTCTGGGTACTGATTTCTCAGAATCTATCCAGCCAAAATTTTTGAAAATTTAATCACTTGTTATTTCTAGTATAATATATTTGTCCAAGAAATATCATTTTGTTATCTGCGTTTCTTCCTGGTGTAGCAATTTTAATGGCTAGTAGTGTATATTATATTAGAATCATGTCTTCTAAGTAAAAAAAAAAAAAAAAATTCTCTTCGCGTAGCTATATAATCTTATTTCACTTATGGAAAAGAACTACAAAAAGGTAAGAATCCTATTTTAAGAAATATAACAATCGTTATAGTTGTTAAAACCAACTGTTATAACAATTGTTTTTAAAATCTATTGTTACAACAATGTTATATTTCTAAAACTATAAATCTAAATAATTAATTACTTAGAACAAATGACTGTTTCCTTTCTATAAATCTGCTTATCTTTTTAAATTGAATTAAAAATATCAAATTGAAATGTGTTAACTTTTTAAAGAAATACTTACTAGCTCTTAGTGTATAATAGAACTCTTTAAGTCCACATTTGTGTTATGTACTTAACAATAGAATTACATAATAACATTTGAAATACGTATCTTTTATTAGTTATTATATCACTTTTCTTATCGATTGGATAGATGATAAGTATAATCATAAAACGGATTCAAATTTTTGTCGAAAATATAATATGTTCTGTATATCTTTGTATAATTTATTAAAGTTAACAAAATCTTATTCTCTTTAGAATTTGTTTTTTTTTTATTGTTAGGGAAATATTAATTTTGATACATAATTTGATCTAAATTAAAATCACTCAATCGGGTAGCTTTTGCCGTTAGTTCTGGTTCTGTATTCGTTCGACATATTAGAATCAGTCATATTCTCTTTAGCGCTGTTGTGAATGCTGCTTTGTTGTTTGGGTGTGTTTCTTTTCAATGTGAAAATTCATCGAACAGTTTCATGTGTCTAAAAAATTAAATTATTTGTTTTGTTTATAAGTGTAGGTTTCATCGCGGTAAGAATTTTTTTGAAATTCTTTAATAATAACTGCATGTATCCAAAAATATGGAGAGCAACTTTTTGTTAGCATTTAGTATAATTTCTTGTAATATTCCTAATTATTATTTTAAACTAATAAATTATTTTAGATCGACTTATGAAACCTAATAAAAGATCTAATTTTTAAATTAATACATTTCTAAAATTTCGTATTGTATAGATAGAAATTATAATTTGTAAAGAAATTGTTCTAATGCTTCAGTTTTTCATAATCTTATTCGAATTAATGTTACGAAATTAATTTACAGTTTCAATGAAGATTTGAATTGTAAATTGATTTCTTATTTTATATAATGTTAATTATTGATTCTAATCGTGTATATAAATTATGATTCATGATTGAATCTCTCTTAATTACATCCTGTTTTCTAATAATTGATGTAAGAACCATGATTATTCAGCTTTAAAAGCTGTCTTTCACGTATTTAAATAAATATGTAAAACTATGCTTTGTGAAACTAGACTAAGATCGTAAGATATTTAAGCTCATTAAATACCGAATTTGTCATCTGATGACTCAGTTTCGCTTCTTGAATCATTAATGGAATATTATCAATTAATTACATGTTATCTTCTAAAAATATTCGTTGCATTTAGAATTTTTCCTTAAAAATTTATTAATATTTTAGTTACAAAAAATTGCTTTATAGTTATTGAAATAATATGAAGTTATCTGTTGAACAATTGGGCTAAACTGAGTAACTTACAGTACAATGTTTTATGAAATTTGCCACAGTATTTAATTATTAAAAGAGCAACTGTTGAAAAATGGTGTATCTTAACATTTATTATGTAACTTTTAATTATAGAAGAGAAACTTGTTTGTACTAAAGAGAAATTTATATAAAATTGATGTTGTGTGGATGATAGTCACTGTAAAATAAAGTATTTTAAGTTGACTTTAAACCTATCCCTAAAAGAAAATAAGATCAGTTTCTTCTGTCTTAACTGATACACGATTAATTCATAAAGTATTATTAAATTAGAAAATATTTTATTGAAATAAAAGAAAATTTAGTTTGGCAGAAACTGTTCTTTATAATATTAAAATTGTTATAGAGCAAGATTTTCAATTTTTTAATAGTTTTAAAATAACTAAAATTTTTTATATCAAGTGAAATAAATGTTAAGTCTTAAAAATATGTTAAGTTCTAATATTCAATATTCTTTTCAACTCCTGTTTATAAACATCCATACTACACCCAGATTTCTCTGATTCTTTTAAAATTTATGTAATAAAATCTAGTAAAAAGATACTAAAATTTGGTTTGTTTATTTTTCATGCACATAACTTCATTTTAATTTCAAGAAACATTAAAGTAATTTATTTTTAAGTATATTATATTCTAAGGAATTCTATTTTAAAATTTTTTAATATTATATATGTTTTTGCCAAAATTATCAAGAAAATATATTTTTATTTACTGATCGTATAAAAGTCTAGTGTATGAGTAATAATTTTCCAAGTAAAAAACGTAGCCTTTTTTATTTTAAAACCAAATGTTGCATGTTTATTTAAGAACATTTTTTTGTCTGGACTAAAATAAATTTCAGAAAATATATCAATGACTAAGAAAGTCAATTTTAATTCTTAAATATGGTTAATAAAACTAAGCCCGTTGTACAACAGTTCAATGTGAGCCAAGTTTATTAAGCAGATATGGGCTATTACTGTACCTATATCTGTTTTCCTGACAAATCGCCCTGAAGTGCAGAGCATATGCCTTGGCTAGAAGATTATCATACTGTAACATTAACATGGTTTCCATTTCAGTGACATACCATAAGGTTTATGAATGATATGGAAATTTAAAAACTAAGCATTTTTCCTTAACTTTTTATGATTGTTCTGATCTCTGATTCCTTTAAATTAGACTTTGCTAATTCATAATATTTTTTTTGCTTCAAAGTGTTTGCTAATAAGTTTACATTTCAAAGATATATTATTTGTTTGATCCGAAGAATGTGTATTAGGGTGATATAGTAGACTCTTAAATCTGAGAATAGGAAAACATAATAAACACAATTAGTAATTATAACATATAATGATATATATATATACTCTATAGATGAGATATAAATAACCTAAAATTTAAATTATAACTTAGCAATGTTTCTACGTGATTTGTCTGAGCATGTACCTAGCTAAATAGAAGATGGGCTGTGAATAATCAAATTGTGTAAGCTCAAACAAAAAGATTAATTGACAGGATTTCAAAATGACTTAACTCCAAATTTATAATGTCACGGTATTGTAAATTGAACCATTACTATATATCCATTAGTATTAATAATTGATGGAAAAAAGCCTATTATTCACTCAGCATTAAGGAGATAGAAATGACAAAATAATGACTTATTAACAAAAAATTTTTTCTTGTATATACTGTCTGCCTTCAAATAACCTGTAACATCTTTAGACTTTTATGTTTTTTTTTTAGGTATATAAGAAAAACTATGTTCGCATGTATCTAATTGCCAACTATTTTGAATGTTCATAAATGTCATATCTGCTACACTAATGAATGTTAATGTTAAAATGTTCAGAATTTTATGGGTTGAACTTGACTGTAGCATTAATGTTGTGTATTATGATGCAGACATATTGGATATTTGAAGTGATATCTTAAAAATTTGAATATCTGCTTTATCATACACATTATTGTTCTGTAATACTTTAGGGGGAATATATTTGTCCAAAATCCATTAGATCACATTTGTAATTACACTGTATGAATACAAAATTGATTCTTGTTATCTTGGCTTTATTAATCTTGATTTCTTGTTTATTTAAAATTTTTTGCAGAGTTTTAAATTGATGTTATATAAAATAGATTTTCAAACTCAAAATGTAATTTGATTATTTTGTTGCTTGAAATTGCATTATTATAGTCTTCCATTATTTTTTTAAAAAATAATTTTGGTGAAAATGTTCATTTTAATGTTATATTTCTACAATCTTCCTGGTAATTTCATATAATTGCATGCAATAAAGAACACTGATGTACATAATGTTCAATATTATTTACTCAAACATTTAAATACTTTGATCAATATAATTTATTCAAATTATTTCATCAAAAACTGAAAAAAATATGTCAGCTTGTTTGTTGATTACATTGATTTTTACACAATTTGTATTGTTAATTACAATTTACAAAATTAATTAGAAAAATTTTGGCAAATTAGTTATCTAATCAAAATATGTTGTCAGTAATATTTTCTTATCATATCTTACTCTAAAATAATTTATTGATCTATTAAAAAATGATATTTGTTTTTTTTTTTTCATACTATCTTTTACTTTATGTGTATTTAAAAAGATTTTTCTTAGAAAAATATATAGTAATTGGAATGATTTCTAATCAAAGTATAATTTGTCTTCTGTGGGTATAAATATATGATGCATTGAACTTTTCTTTGAAATAAGAATTTAAAGTTTATTTAAATTTTAATCAACTATCTATTTAGTTTCGCTTATGCATATTAAATTTCTGATCTATTTCCTTCATAATATTTTGTCTTTAAAAGAGTGACTTTTATTTTTGAGCAAAATTAATGTGAGGTAATTTTCTCATTAGGGTGATAATCAAGGTTACTTCACTGTGAAAAAGGAAGTTGCACAATAGAAATTTTTTCTCCCTAATTTTTAGCGCTTTGTTATGTTTCAGTCTAAGCTGGTAACTAAATTGATAGAAATCTAGCATTCAGTTTTTTAGTTAATTTAATACCAACTTCAATAGTGAACGTTTTCATTGGTTTGAAATGGATTTTAAACTGCAGGTTCTAATTGGATTAGCTTTTGTGTATATAAAGAGGTTATAAAGTGACATGCAAAACCCCATATCTGAGTGTAATAGAAACCCATTTTTTTATGAAGTAATTGTGGCTTTCCCTCAAAAATTGCTTTTGATTGAAAGTAGAATTAGATATAAATGGATCTCTTGCATGAATCTTCCTGTGAAATTTTGTATCTCCATATAGCAGACCAATAGAGTAAAAGATGAACAAATGTTGATGATTTATTTATGAGATGATAATAAAATAATTTATTTTTAAAACACATAGAAACAATTCAATATTTTATATAAACAATCGATAAATAGCATATGAATCAATTTTTAAGACTTTTAGAAAATTTGGTTTAGAAATTTGTTGTATATTTATGATTTTACATGTATATTTAACTTTAAGAAAGACTTGTTGACATAAGTTGCCATATTTTTTACTATATGCACTAAATTTCATTTACATAATGAATTCCTAAAATAACAGTAAAATATGAAGTTGAAAAAATAGAAATAATGAAATTTGTTATTTTGTTAAAAAATTTCCCTAATTTCAATCAAATAAATTATTGATAGTACCTTGGATGAGTTATAGAAGTTTTCTGCACTTTAGTTAGATGCCTCTCCAAACTATAAAGAAAACAAATGAGGTTATTTTAATTGATTTCTTGAAAGGTGATGCTAATTCAAAATAAGACTAAATTTTAAAGTTTCTTATACCTTGTTCACTATCAAAATCTCTCAACAAATTAGAATGTGAACAGATTTTCAGTGTAATCAAAGCAAGAACCAAATGCTAATTTTTATTCCATAAAAGTTCATGAAATTATTTTGATTATAAAATGTCAAGAAGGAAATTGTTGATTAGGAATTTATAAATTCATTTCTAGTTAAAGTCAAACAAGCTGCAGTTTATTCATGAAATAAACTTTTATTCTTAAAATAATTTTGTTGTTTAATAAAGTTTGTAATACAAATTATTAAGGCATATTAAATAAATTTATGTGCACTTTTACTAAAGTATTGAATGTCTTACTATATAAAAATGCTATCAGTTTTGCCCTCTGTTGTGTAAGAGTGGTGAAAATTCCTAATGGCCAGACATTATAAGGGGAAAAATATTATTCAGCTTTCTCATTAATTTTGGAATCTTGCATTTTTTATTGGAAGATTGACTGAAAGAAATATAAAAAACTTCATTAATACATTTTTCTATTATATATGTGATTTGCTTAAAGAATTTTGAGATATCAAATAAACTAATCTCTGATTGTTTGTGTGAGTGTTATACAATTGTGAGGGTATTCACATAGTCACTTCTTTGTTTCCTAAATATTGTTATTTTTCCCTTCAGCAGCGCCTGCAATGTTTAATGCATTATTCTCAGCCGCTTTGCTTTGCATATGCTCTGCAATCACCACCATCCCTCATCCGCCCACAATGACGCGGCAGCCACCACATGAGCAACTGTTCCAAGTGTCTCTTACACAGGATGAACAAGATAAGCCTTTTATCCTAGAGTGTGAAGCTGATGGTAATCCAGAACCAGAGTAAGTTTTCTTCCTAAATTATATGTTTTCAAAGTCAGAAATATTAAAACAATGAATTATTAATGCACAATATAGTCTGACTTTTTTATTGTTTAATTTTTAATAAAATCTAATTTCTTTTTTAATATTTTTTAAATATTAAAGTAATTATGCTTCTTTCAAATGTTTCTTACTTATTCTTTATTCTCTTTAGTTTTCTTTATATTGACCAAACTTTATGTATTTATGTACATATAAAGAATTTAATAAAATTGTTGAAATTGATTTATTTCTCACCCTAAAGATGTAACAAAAAGTCTATTAGACGGATCTAGTACATTTAATTTTCTTATTTTGCTATGATTTTCTTTTCATATTTATTAAAAGGAAATTAGAAAATTATTCATATTATATATATATATATATATATATATATATATATATATATATATTGTATATATATATATATATATATATATATATTGTAAGCTCTATATAAGATTTTCGATAAACCTGTCCCATTTTTCAGTACTTATAAGACTTGTACTATATTTGTTCCATTTTAACTTAACAATTATTTAAAGATAGTTCACATTCAGTTTCTCAATACATCAAGAAAATGTTTGTAATTCAAAATTCTAAAATACATAAATTAACAATTTGTTCTCAAAAGTATTTAATGATATTTGTAAGATAAAACTGTAAACTGATGAAATTATTTTCATTTAAATTATTATTTGTTTTTGCATTGAAATTATGACTCAAAGAATGGTTGTTAAAGTGAATAAAGCATGTGTAGTGTTATGAAATTATAGCACTATTCTTTAAATAATCCACATGTTTAATTGACTTCAATTTTTAAAAAGATTTCTTAATTTTATTTTCATATTTGGATTATAACTTTCATTTAATAGATTAATTCTTGGAAAATATATATTTAACTTTACTAAGAAATAAATTAATTTGTTAATTCTGTTCATTTGCATTAAAAGAGGGTAAAAGACAACAGACCTGTACAGGATTGGCGAGATTTAAAATTTTTGCGCCAAGCACTCTACAACTCTGTCACCAATTTAAATTACATCACTACCGTCAACAGGATAGCCGTCAACCAATAATGATCAGGTTTGAGCTTCAGCTTTGAAATCGTGTGTTTTCCCAAATTCCAAATATTAAAACTTTGAATATTTCATTATAATTGAATACTGTAGAAATTTTAAAATTCTAATAAATAGAAACAAAATTTTTAAAACTCGATTTTTAATATATCAAGTAATGGCGCCCACCTTAAAAAAACATCAGTGTAGCTCTATCTAATACGATGTCAACCGAGCAATAAAGCTAAATTTTGAACGTTAATAAATTTCATTTTTTGTTTAAATTCTAATATAACAAGCAGTTGCGCCCACATTAAAGAAATTTAAGTACGTGACACATTCTAACACTAACATGAAAAATGCAATACACACAACTTAAACATTCATTTACTTCTGGAAACATTCATTTTTATAAAAACTTTAATTTCTGAATATGAATAAAATTGTAATGAAAAACGAAATAACTCACCTAATCTTCATTGCTCTTCGAATTGTTACTTTTCTGCGAACATACCATTTTTATCGCTTCTAAAAAATCTTCTATTATGTTAACCCAATGACTCTTTCTCCATATGTACTTCGCGAAAATGTAAAATCAACATATCCTCATCCATACTTATTAAATTTCGCAAGAAACACACAAACTCCAAAAATCGAATACCAAAACTCAATGTTTCAAGATTATTCTGTATCAGTTTCAAGGGTTACATACAAAACGCACATGTCACGTAATCACGTTACCTCATAAAACAAAAAGCACGTCATACATATGTAATCCGAACCGATGAGCCAGTCTGGATCACTTTATTGCAATGCTTGGCGCATTTTACCCTCTGTACGCTTCTCTACTATTTAGCGAAAAAGAGGACAAGAAATTAATCTAAATCTCTTTCATGAGCTTCATTTTATATTTATTACTCCTCTATAAGATATTTCATTTTAGGTCATTAAGTTCTTTTGAATCGAAAACATTTGTCACAAAAATGTTTTATATTAGTCTTGTTTCTTTAAGAATATTGTCTCATACTCTGTTAATTTCCAACATAAAAAAATTTGCCACTATTATTAAATTTAATGCCACCATGTGGTATCTGTTTATATATATAATTATTGTATGACATTGCATTTAGAGAACAATTCTATGTCTCTGATCACAAATTAATATTTTTATTATATGGTAATTTTTAAAATTGTTTTTGATATTAATTAAGATTTTGATTTGAAAGAAATATAATGATCATTGTGTACACTGCTTTACTTATAATTTAATATAAATTTCAAAACATGTTAAAATAATAATTTTAAGTATATTTTTGGTGCAATTAAGAATTGTGATGAACTTATGGAGGGAATAGTTTATAATCTATAAACATTGTTTATAGTCTTACATGAGTTTTAATTAAAAGTTGCAAATTATTCTGCAAAACTTGACTAGAAGTTTAGATTACGAACTGTGAGACCATTAATTTTCTTCTAAAGTTTGGTATGTAAAGAAAAATTTTAGTTAAATAAAATCAAAAAGTTAAATAATGTATTGAAATTCTTTTAAAAATTAATTAATTTTAATATTTGAAATGTTTTTAAATTTTAAAACTGTTAAAAAAAGCTTAGTTTTGGTATTCATTTCAATTTGTCATGTGTCAGAACAAGTGAACTGTAATTTTATAAAGTATTTAAGGGAAATCTTTTGAATGATGTGCTCATATTTCATTTCAGAAATACTTTTAAAATCCATTTTAGTGTTTATTGATTTAAATAAACTGTATGTCATGATGTAATTTATTTTGTATTTATTGTCATCAGATATACATGGACAAAAGATGGTGAGGAGTTTGATTGGCAAGCAGAGGGAAGCAGAATCACTCAACAGCATAAAAAAGGCACGTTAGAAGTGAATAAACCATATGAAACTGATGAAGGTATATATCAATGTTTTGCAAAGAATGTTCATGGCACTGCTGTGTCTAATGCAGTTCACTTAAGAAAATCAGGTATATTTTTATTACAAATTTTGGTTTTTAAAGTTTTTCATAGAAAAATGTTTTTATTTGAAAATTCTAATATTTTCCCCATGTATAGAACTTAACTCATTTACTGATGAGGAAACAAAGGAAGAATTTGTTGTAGAAGGAGAACCGTTATCTATCAAATGTAAACCTCCATCTGGTTATCCCAAACCGACTATATTTTGGATAATTCAGTCTAACAGTGGAGCTTTGCACAGCATCAACAGGTATCATTTAAAATTTTCTTTCTATGAATAATGAATAAAACTAATTTTAACTCTTTAACATCAGAAATAATAATATAACTACAATAATTTTGCTGCAATTTTTGTTTTGTTTCAAGTTGTTCATTTTTGTAGTTATTTTCTAATTATGGCATTTTTAAGTTAAAATCAGCATATGTCTTTATTAATCATCTGAGATTCATTCATTTTGGAGATAGCTGATTATAAGGGATTCTTCTGATCTCTTTATATTTATTATTTACATAATTTTCTTACTTATCATATCCATATGTTTTAAAACATTGAAGTATGTAGACTTTTAGAATACTACTTCTTTGGATAATATGGGCTATTTTTATAGATAATACTATAGAACTACTTTCTAGCAAAGTGGAAAAAAAAAAGGATTAAATAAGTTTCTTAGTAAAATCAGAATTAATCAGAATCTCATTCTTGAAATCGGAATCTCTTAATTAATTAGAGTTAAATTTTCAAGCATGAATGAAACAATTTTTAAGACTCCTCATTTATCCAAACTTATAGAAAATCCCAGTAAGCAAGCTTAATTATCTAAGTGTTTTTTTTTTAATGCTCTGATTAATATAGTTTATTTTTATTTTACAAATAAATTTTACTGAGAGAAATTTTGTCCACCCACATACTTCCCTGTATCTAGCCCATAATTGTGCTCTACCAGTTAAATGAAAGTAATTAGGTGATAGTTTTTAATTTAGAAGTAAGGACTAAACAGAAGACCCCCAATACTAGACCTACCACCTCCAAAGTATAATTTCATTTGAAGAACATTGTGACTATGACTTATTTAATGTGCTCTAGCTGTCTTTAGTAATTGTGGCAGATATTTGGTTTAGTCTGTATTTAAACCAACCAGACCACCATATCTCATTAGAAAGGTTTTTACTACTAGCAGAAGATGAACAAAAATAAATAAATAAAGTGAATAAAATAAAAAAAATCAACAGTTTAATAAGAGAAAACTTAAAAGTTACCTCACTTGATGGAAAGGTAATAATTAAATAGGCTTCCAATAAAAATAAGCATTTAGGAAACAGTATAAAAGTGCTTGATTAATTTGATACAATATTCCAAAGTAACTTAAAGAAATAGTAAAGTAACATTAATTTCAAAGTTAAGTTCATGTTGCTTTTGAGAAGCAAAAATTATTTCTTTTACATGTATTAATAGTATATCAAAATGTAACAGCCTATTGAATTAATTAGATAAATATTTAAGTCTGGAATATGGTTAATATAAATAATGGTTGAGATTGTTTTTTTTTTTTTTTTTAAATTTGAAAACAGAAGAAAAAGCAAAAAAAAAATTTTATCAATTAGTTATGATTTATAAAAGTACTGAAAAATCATTTAAATTAAAACTTCATGTAAGCAATAATTGCATTAATGTTATTTTCCTTTTCTTATTGTTAGTTTTATTTGTACCATATAAACAATTTAAAAACTTAAAATATCCTTTATGATAATGGATATTTTAATTTTGTTTACATTGCTTTTTATACATATAGTATCATATTTAGATAATTAAATGTAAACAATTTTAAATATTTAAATGAAATTATTTCTTTGGTAGCTTCAGAATATTAATGTTTTTCATCTTCAGACTCATATTTTAATTTTTATAAATGTGTATCTGTTATTATTTAAAAATAGGAAATAATATGCATGCATAATTGTTATTAGTGATTATTTTGTCAAAAATAATAGAATAATATTTCTTTCAATACTTAATAATCAGTTCCTCCTGGAAGAATTTAATGAATCCTAGAATTTTTTTTGTGTAATTTGTAGAAATCTTGGATTATATAAAAGTAATTACATATTCTAACACTAGTATGACTTATTGATGCTTTATTTAATTTAATCACATTTTAGTTCTCGAATAACTGTGGATCCTGATGGAAACCTGCATTTCTCTAATGTGACTTATGCCGATGCTTTAGATGATGCCCAGTATGCTTGCAGTGCCACTTCAATGTTTCGTAACGAATACAAATTAGGCAATAAAATACTGTTACATGTGGAAGCATCTGGTAACACAGTATAATCTTTTTCTACCATTGTTGAACTTTAATGTAGTTTTTAGTTATAATGATTATTTTAAATATGTTTTAGTTCCTGAAAATAAACCTCCAACACAGATGTATGTCTCTCCACCTAATATTGTTGCTCTTAGGGGACAGAAGCTTGAACTGAGCTGTATTTTTGGTGGAACGTATGTATATTTTACTTTTCCTGCTTAAATTATAATCAAATTTATTGTAATGTAAAGTATTACAGATTAGTAAATTATAAATTTGATTATTTTTGTATCTGATAACTCTTTTTATCTCTTAATTAAATTCATCATATTTTGAATTACTTTTTTTTCATTTAACAGCATTTCATTGCATTGAAGAATATTTTGTTAGAAGACACTTGTTAAAATTTCAAAAAATGTTTTGAGTTTTAATGAATTATAATTTATTGGATCTTTATGCTTATAAATTTACTTGAACATTTTTCTTTACTTTTTTAAAAGAGTTAATGTGTTCTGTTCAATATTTTCGTAATTAAATATTTTTTAAAAGTTTAAACTCAACAAATTTATAAAAATACATAAATTTTTTTATGTTAATACAAGGAACTGAGTTCACATAATTTTTAAAAATAATAGATAAAACAACTTATAAGAAGAGACTTGTGCCATGATATATATTATATTTAATTTATTAATGCATTAAAAAAAACTATTCTGTGCTATAAAAAATATAGCTGCTGTTGAGAAAGGGAACTGGATTTTCTTGGAATTAAGCTGAAATTCATTGAAAACTACTCATGTGTAACTGATGGAAACATTTTTTATTCACAATAAATTTATTTCTATGCCGTTGTACATTTTTTTATTTACAATATTTTAGTTCAATTGATTGCTCTTTTTCTAATTTTGAAATATTTCACCGAATTTTAAACTTTTTTTTGAATGTAAATTTAAGAAAAGAAAAAAAATTTTTTTTTTGGGGTTACTTATATAAACTTAAATTATAAATCATGAGATTACTGTAGTATTTTGAATATTTATTGCTATAATTGCTGGAACAAGTACTACAACATTGACATATGTAAAAGTTAGATTTAGCAGTGTGCCATTTTTTTTTGAGGCAACATTTTTATTGCACTTAAACAATATAAATATATTCTACCATAGTTTGCAAAGTTGATTAGAAATATTTGGAAATTAGTGAAAATATCTTACTGTCAGGATTCAAAATTCCTTATGCTTCAAGGTTTAGCAATATGTAAAACCCTTGTGATATTCTATGATTCATGTCATTTCTCCTTTTTTGTTTGGAAATATTTTAGATACCACATCTTCAAATGATTCATAAGCAATCTGAAATAAAAGACGGTCCACTGTGCAATTATTTCCTGCTATAATGCAAAACTCACAATCAATATAATATTAGCCACATTAGTAAGACAGTACTTTTAAACATATCAATTAAATTAATACAATATTAATAACAAAAAGAAGCAATTAACTGATATTTTCAAAAGGTTTGATTCTTTCTATAGAGTAGTTTAACATATATAAATATGTTTGGAAAATATTAAAAGGCTGTTTATTTTTCTAATATTCAATGCATTAAAATGTCTCATCCTTCTATTTACAATAAAATAATTAAATAATTGCTTTAATAAGTAAACTTAAATCTGTTATATCTATCTATCTATCTATATATATATGTATATATATATATATATATATATTTATATATATATATATTTTAAACTGTGTTATGTATATATATATATAATATTTAAATTACTACTTTTGGTAATAATTTTCGTTTTATCTATTATTAAAAACCCTCAAAAATTTCATTTTTATTTAGGCTATTAAAATTAAGATATTGGTTTATTTACAACTATTATAAAAAATTCAATGATAAAAACTTATTTTTTATAGACCGGTTCCAGAAATTGTTTGGACAAAAAAAGGGCGTAATCTTTTGTCAGATCGAGTTACATATACAAATTATGGAAAAACTTTACGAATTAGGAAAGCTGATTTTCAAGATGAAGGCACATATGAATGTACTGCAAGTAATGGCGTTGGAACACCCCTGTCTCAGTCCATGGCTGTAACTGTACAAGGTAATATAAAATACAATTAATTTATATATCATTTTTTATTAAGTTGTATTTCACCTTTTACTGACATTTTTTTACTTATTTACTGTATATTTACTTTCTTGTTTATAAATGTAGTGCACTAAAAATCAGCATGCTTATCTTAATTATTTTTTATATATCTTAAATATAGTCTAATAATATTATTAATTCACTTTTTTAAAAGTGTCAGTTATCATTGACTGTCTAGTGAAAAGAGAAAGTGATTACTATATCAGTAATTGTTATTGAAAATAGTTATTTTTAATTATTAACTTATTTTTTTCCACTTTTTCATATAATTTAGAATTATTATAGCAATTTAACTTTCAGAATCTTGAATCAGACCGGGGACAACTAAACTCTGTTTACTCTGTATCTTAACTTTAGAATATTATAAAAATTATGAATAAACATTTACATTGCTTGCTCATATGCATCTGTCTTTTATTTGTATTTAATTGCTTTTTGTTTTAGCCTTTATTTATCAATAACCTCAACAGATCATGGGCTCAGTGTGTTTTTAAATCTGCGTGAATTTAATAGCTGCTAAATTTTGAAAAGTGAAGTGAACCATGCGTTAGGCCTAACAGCTTGAGGCCATGGATTTGAAAGTACAAATCGAAAAACTAGAAGGAGTGGAAAATTAGAGTAAGTGGAAGAGGCAAATGAAAATGCACTTTGAACAGTGTGATCTCATGTCAATTATTGATGGAACTAAAATTTGTCTTGTCACTGTAAATGGCGATGTTAGTGCTGATGAGCAATTAAAGAAGCTGACAGAATGGCAACGGGATAAGGCTAAGGCGGCTGCGCTTATCAGCCGATAATGCTAAGGCTGTTGCAGCTATGACATGAACGCCTTGGTCACCAAATTAAGCAGCATGTTCGTAAACTGCTAACTGATATGGGCATATCTGTAAATCATGTAGTGACAAGTGAATTTTGTGATGGATGTGCTCTTGGAAAAGCTCATCGGAAACCCTTCAAGTCACTTCCTATAGAGCGATGTCAACTGGTGAAATCATTAATGTTGATGTTAATTGTCCTATGTCTGTGGGCTCCATTAATGGTGCAAGATATTATGTTTGCTTTAAAGATGACTATAGCAAATATTGTAAAATCTTCTTTTTGAAAAAGAAGAGTGATGTTAATTGTTGTCTACGTATATTTCTCAATGAAGCCACTCATTTTGGCCTTGTCGTGAAAAGTTTCCGTTGTGATGGAGGAGACGAATTTGACTGTAGTGAAGTTCCAAAGATACTTCTGAAAAAGATATAGCACTAAACATCAGTGTACGATATTCACCAGAGCAAAATGTCGCAGTAGAGAGGGAAAACTGAACTGGACTGAAACTTCCAGATTGCTGAACTGGCTCATTCTATGCTTGCAACAAGTGCATTGCCTCAGTCACTTTGGGCCAGTGCATGTGATAACGCAGTATATCTGCTAAATCACTCTGGTTTATCTCCAGATGAAAGTAAAAGTCCTCATGAGCTTTGGACTGGGGAGCCAAAAATTAAACTTGACCACATGAAAGTATTTGGAACCGAAAACTATGCACTTATACCAAAGATCTTCAGACATAAGTTTGAAGACAAAAATGTTCGTGGTCATTTCATGGGGTATGTAAACAAGAAAGATGGTTATAAGATCTGTCTGCCCTCTCAGAAGAAACTCAAAATCTCGAGATGTTGATTTCAAACCAGAATATTTGTGCACCACTCCTGAGACAGTGGAGATGGAGGAAGACTTAAATGATAGGTATAAAGAAATTCATATTGAAGAATGTAATCTATCTGAAAAGCAAGAGCCTGTTAGAAAATCTGGAAGAAACCAATGCTCTCCTGCATGGATGAAATCTGGAGAATATCTGATGAGAAACATAACTGCAGTAGAAAAATTTGAAAACAGTGAAAATCCATCCATTTATTCTGAAACTCTTTTGTCAAATGAAAGTGACCTGTGGCTAGTAGCCATGGAAGAAGAAATAAAAGTCCTTCATGAAAATGAAACATGGGAGCTTGTTGAGAGACCCAAAGGTTCCAAAGTTATTGATTGTCGATGGGTGCTGAGGAAGAAATTTAATCCAGATGGTTCTGTGGAGTGACACAAAGCTTGTCTTGTAGCCAAGTGTTATGTGCAAAAGGCAGGCTTTGATTACGATGAAACATTCAGCCCTGTTGCAAGATATGACACTGTGAGATCTGTTCTTTCTGTGGCAGCAAAAGAAAATTTGCACTTGCAGTAGTTTGATGTAAAGACTTCATTCTTGTATGGAACCCTTAAAGAGGAAGCATTCATGACACAACCAGAAGATTTCAATGATAATAATGGAAGAGTCTGTAAATTGCATAAAATTCTATATGGACTCAACAAGCACCCCATTGCTGGAATCAGTGTTTTGTGAATTTTATGAGAGACTAGGAACTGGAAGTTAGTAAAGCTGATCCCTGCTTGTTTATCAGACACAAAACTGTAAAGAAATTCCTTGTTGTTATTTATGTAGAGGATGGCCTTGTTGGGACAGACAAAGTTGAAGTGGAGGAGTTTATGAGTCATCTTAGTCATTCTTTTGAGATCACAAGGGGTTCATTGAACCAGCTTCTATATATGAACATAATAAGATTGAATGATGGCTCAATTTTTGTGAATCAGTGTGCCTATTCGAAAAAAATGCTGCCAAAATTTCACATGGACTCCGTCAATCCAGAGTCAACTCCAAGTGACAAAAGTTTTGTTTTTGATATAGAATACAAACTGATAGGGAAAGAAGTCCCTTATTGCCAGGCGGTTGGCAGTCTAATGTACTCTGCAACTGCTATTAGAAGAACTGATTTAGCTTATGCTATAAGCATTGTTTCATAAAATCTTGAAAATCCTAGGACCTCAGATTAGTGTGCTGTAAAATGAATCTTTAAATATTTAAGAGGAACTGTAGATTTTTGCTTATTATATGAAGCAAAATGTCATTCCAATGAGCTTGAAGTGTACAGTGATGCTGATTATACAGGTGATTTAAAAGCAAGATGCTCAAGAACTGGAATGATCTCTAAATTTTCATGTGGAGTCCTCTCTTATGAGCCAAAAGCAGAAGAGTGTGGTATTATTTACTACAGAGGCTGAATATATGGCTACAGGTGAGAGTACTAAAGAACTAATTTGGCTGAAACATCTGCTCAGTGACATAACAAATCTCAAAACTCCCTCTCTTCTGATAGATAATGCTAGTGCTGTGAAACTCGTCAAGAATTATGAATACCATAAACTGTCCAATCACATTGATGTCTGTTATCACTTTGTGTGAGAAAAATTCATTGATGGTGAACTGTTCATTAAGCATCTTCCAGGTAAATTGCAATTAGCAGACATCATGGCTAAATCATTGCCTAGTGTTAGGTTCAAAGAACTGTGTACCTTATTAGGACTGTTTTCATTTAATAGTGTTAGTGAATGTTAATCTAAATAAGTTGTGGCTTTTGCAAGAAGTATTGTAGCAATTTAACTTTCAGAATCTTGAATCAGAGAAGCGACAACTAAACTCCTCTGTTTATTCTGTATCTTAACTTTAGAATGTTATAAAAATAATAAATAAACATTTATGTTGCTTGCTCATATGCATCTCTGTCTTTTATTTGTATTTAATTGCTTTTTGTTTTAGCCGTTATTTATCAATAACCTCAACAAGAATTACTTTTTAAAAATATAGTTACCAAATCTGACTTTCAAATAATGAAAAAGTAGTTGGAAAAAGTATTGAATCCTATCTGTAATATTTTATTTTGTCTTGATCATAATAATTTTTTTAATTAACTATTTGCAGCTGCTCCGTATTGGATAAATGCTCCAAATAACACAAATGGTGCTGAAGGTGAAGATGTTACTTTTGAATGTGTAGCAGGTGGGATACCTACACCAGAAGTGACATGGTTTATGAATGGCATTCCTTTGAAAGGTATGTGAAGAAATTAATTATGAGTGTGTTTATTTAAAGATTAGTTTTGTTTTTCTTGTGTTTCTTGAGTTCTAGCTCATATAACTCATGAAGTCTATGGATTATTTACTTTAATTATTGGCATTAACATATGAAAGCATTATTCTGGACCAATTGAAGCTGAAATATGTGATAAAGTTTTATTTCCAGATTTATAGTAATACATTTTATGCAATTTATATGTTTATAGTGTGCAGGTTAACTAGTTTTTAAATAATAGCAGTGCACACCATATATTGAAACTTAAATGTATTTTATTGAAAATTAAAGATATGTCAAAACGTCGCAAAAACAAAATCTCTGAAAGAGAATCGAATTCTAAATTTGTCCGCTCACATCGTCGCAGAAAATGTGAACGTGCTCTGTTGTTCACTGTTCGCTATTGTTCAGAGGAGATTGATGATGCCAATGTTCAGGTAGAAAGTTTTTCTAGCTGCTGCTGCCAACTTCCAAGCAGAAGTGGTTCACCACTTATTGATGGGCTGCATTATTGAAATAAAATTGTTGGTATGTTAATCTGAACTACTCTACTGGCCATTAAAATTGCTACACCAAGAAGGCGACATTCTACAGACGTGAAATTTATATGAAAGGAAGAAGGTGCTGTAATATGCAAATGATTAGCTTTTCAGCGCATTCAGACAAAGCAGGCATCAGTAGCGACACCTACATTGTGTTTAAATGAGGAAATTGTTCAGCCAGTTCCTCATACACGAATTGCATTTGAACGGTGTTGCCTGGTGAAAAGTTGTTGTAATGCCTCGTGTAAGAAGGAGAAATGTGTACCATCACGTTTCTGACTTTGATAAAGGTCGAATTGTAGCGTACCGGGATTGTGGTTTATCTTATCGTATTGCTGCTCGCGTCGGTCGAGATCCAATAACTGTTAGCAGAATATGGAATCGATGGGTTCAGGACGGAAATACGGAACGCCATGCGGGATCTCAGCGGCCACCTATCACTAGCAGCCGAGAAGACAGGCATATTATCCCCATGGTCGTAATGGATCGTGCAACCACGTCACGAGTCGTGAGTCAAGAAACGGGGTTGTTTGGAAGACAACAAGTGTCTGCATGAACAGTTCGATGACGTTTGCAGCAGCATGGACTCTCAGCTCGGAGACCATGGCTGCGGCTTCCCTTGACGCTGTGTCATAGACAAGAGTGCCTTCAATGGTGTGATCAATGACAAACCTGGGCACACGAATGGTGAGACGTCATCTTTTCAGATGAATCCAGGTTCTGTGTACAGCATCATGAGGGTCGCATTCGTGTTTGGCAGCATCGTGGTGAATGCACACTGGCAACATGCATTTGTCATCGTCATACTGGCCCATCACCTGGCGTGATGGTATGGGGTGCCATTGGATACACGTCTCAGTCACCCCTTGTTCGCATTGATGGTGCTTTGAACAGTGCACGTTACATTTCTGTTGTGTTACGACCCGTGGCTCTACCCTTTATTCGAGCCCTGCTAAACCCTACATTTCAGCAGGATAACACCCGACCGCATGTTGCCGGTATTGTACGGACCTTCCTTGATACGGAACATGTTCGGCTGTTGCCTGGCCAGCACGTTCTCCAGATCTTTCACCAATAGAAAACATGTGGTCAATGGTTGCCGAGCGACTGGCTCGTCACCAAACGCCAGTCACTATGGTTGATGAACTGTGGCATCGTGTTGAAGCTGCTTGGGCATCTGTACCTGTACATGCAATCCAATCTCTGTTTGACTCAATGCCCAGGCATATAACTGCTGTTATTACTGCCAGAGGTGGTTGTTCTGGGTACTGATTTCTCAGGATCTATCCAGCCAAATTTTTTGAAAATTTAATCATTTGTTATTTCTAGTATAATATATTTGTCCAATAAATTTCATTTTGTTATCTGCCTTTCTTCCTAGTATAGCAATTTTAATGGTCAGTAGTGTATATTCTTTTGACCAAAGACTTTCAATTTAAAATGTTTTTGTTTGTCCCTGCAACTTTTTTATTATTTACTATTTTTAAATTTGTATTTTGGAATAAACAAATATAAATTATAAAAATTTATTGTTATGTATATACATATAAAATTGTTAAAGCTTGCTTTTTTATAGTTTTTTTTATAATGGTTTTATTTGTAATACAAAAATTATGACATTGAATTTCATTGAAAAAGAAAGCCATTGAATATATAATATTGAAATTAATTTTATCAAATGTATTCTTTTGATATATTCATGTTCTCTTGTTAAAATCAATATTATCTATTATTTTCATATGTTGATTGGGAATTATATTTTTATTTTATGTTTAATTACAAGATCTTTATTTGGTAAAAGTAACATTCAGTTTTCAATAAATTCCAGTTCATAAAATATTTTTCTGTTAATTCTGATGCATCAAGTTATGATTTAAAAGCAATAGACTTTCTCCCTATTTCAGCTTTTCATCAGTTTTTTTAGTTATTTCTTTATTGGTTCTTTTCTTGTTTACTATATAATTCGTGTTTTTCACATGTCTATTTGTAATATTTTTGTCAATAGAATTTTTTTATTTTCCTACATTATTTTGCTGTGTACAATAATTTTTTTTATCAGATTTATTATTATAAATGCATTTTCCTTTGAGCTTGCTTTTGTTTTGTCTAAACATCGCTGTCTGATTAGCCCTTATGTGGAAAAAATATATATAAAAAAAATTGGGTTATAATTATTATTGAATTGACATACAGGCCAAATTCATTATTATTTTCAGGATACTGATAAAACTCATTATTTTGTCTCTGACATTTTAAAAATAAATTATCTTCTCTATCTAAGCAAATTTTTATCAACAAAGCTAACTTCTTTTAACCAATTAAATATAGCTGAAAAAATATATTTAATTTTTATATTTTACTAACAAGAAATATGCTATAAGAGTTGTTTATCAATTTTCTTTTTTATTACAATTTATCTGAAGGAACATTCACTCAATGATAATATTGTCGTATTATAATTTTAAAATTTTATATCCAGAAGGAGCAACATTTTTATATTTTTATTCTACTTAATTTAAATTTGTCAGTTATCACTTATGATCTAAAAATTGTTAATTATATTGTTTAATTCTAATTTCAAAATATTGTTTGGCATTAAAAATATGTTGCTATAATTAAAGATATATAAGGTTATAAACTGAAGATTTTAAGTAAAATTAATATATATATATAATATAATATCAGATACTCTTTTTGTAAAGGCAGTATTATGTTTGAATAGAATGTTGCAAATTTGCATTTAATTATCTCCATGTAATGTATTTATTAATTTTAAAAGGAATACTATTATGATTATGAGATTAAAATTTTGTAAGTTACTTTCTGTGTGGTGCAATAAACTGGTTTAAAATTTGAAATGGAGATGATCTGATTCACCTCCAGTTTTCAGGTTAATTAACACTGTCATTAGATTAGAAATAAAATTTACTTTATAATTAATATATAAAATTTTATTTCTTATTACAATTACTTCTTTATTACAATTTATCTGAAGGAACATTCACTCAATGATAATATTGTCGTATTATAATTTTAAAATTTTATATCCAGAAGGAGCAACATTTTTATATTTTTATTCTACTTAATTTAAATTTGTCAGTTATCACTTATGATCTAAAAATTGTTAATTATATTGTTTAATTCTAATTTCAAAATATTGTTTGGCATTAAAAATATGTTGCTATAATTAAAGATATATAAGGTTATAAACTGAAGATTTTAAGTAAAATTAATATATATATATATAATATAATATCAGATACTCTTTTTGTAAAGGCAGTATTATGTTTGAATAGAATGTTGCAAATTTGCATTTAATTATCTCCATGTAATGTATTTATTAATTTTAAAAGGAATACTATTATGATTATGAGATTAAAATTTTGTAAGTTACTTTCTGTGTGGTGCAATGGACTGGTTTAAAATTTGAAATGGAGATGATCTGATTCACCTCCAGTTTTCAGGTTAATTAACACTGTCATTAGATTAGAAATAAAATTTACTTTATAATTAATATATAAAATTTTATTTCTTAAATCCATAATTTATTGATGTATTAATTTAATTTTATAAATTGGTTGAAAATGCTATTCTTGTAAAAAATTTTAATTAAAAAATATGTAAAGTTAGCCTTAAATGTTTTAAAATTAATAAGTATTTTTGTAGCTGAGGATCTCTAATAATTTAAGTTGATAAAATTAATCCAAAATATTTCTGTCATTAATATTTTATGTAATTTTGATATTACCATATTTTCATTGCTATTAAAATATTTATTTTACAATAAAAATGTGAAGGTATGAAATAGAATTTTATTATTTCACGCTGTTTTAATATGATTTATATTTTTCTGCCCTTTATTTTGGGAAATTAACAAGGAAAGTTGTAAAAGATATTTTTTTCATGTTCCTATATAAATTGTATTTTTATAGGTGAAATATGTATTCAATTTTTTTTTTTTAATCTTATGTTCTGAAAGTAATTGTATGTTTTTAGTTGTTCTAACAACTTTTAATTGTAAAATATTTAAATAGATGTGAAGCCTGATCCAAGGAGGCGATTAGATGTAAGCTCAAATGTTCTTACCATAGAAGGTTTAAAGAAAATTGATACTGCTGTTTTTCAGTGTAATGCTTCTAACATCCATGGATATACTTTCCGCGATTTTTATCTCAACGTTTTGGGTTAGTATTCAGACTTTTTTATTTCATTATTAATCTGTATAACATAACATCTTAAGTAGTTTAAAATGTTTGAAATAAATTAATTGTTATTATATAATTTATTTAATATAACATTTTATTTTAATAATTTATTTTAAATTTTATTTATTAATTATTTATGTTATTAATTTTATTTATTAAGAAATTGTAAGAAATAAATTTAAGTTTAACATTATAATCTCATTCATTACAATTATTTAATAAATAAAATATTAAATATAGTTCTTATAAAAATTGGTTATATAGTTAATTTAGAATATATTTTCTTTTCAATGTAATATTTGATTTCTGATTTAGAAAAAGTTCCTATAACAAAGAAAAATGTTCAGTGCAAAATCAAAAATGTAAAATTTTTTACACAAAACGCTTTTTAAGACATAGTAATAATTTAATAATAAAATATATCGAGAATTTATTTGTGTATTGATAAGAATTCGAGATTTGAAAATAGTGTCAAATATTTAATGTAGAAGAGGGCGCTTTTTAAATATATATATAAAAAAAACAAATATCAAGAACATTTGAATGTGTAAAAAAATTTTGATTACTTAAATATTGTAATCCGGAATCATTGGAATTTAAAAATTGTAAAGAAATATGTTTTTATTGATGCAATGAAATTCGAAGTTTAACAGTTAAAAGATTATCATTTAGATAATAAGTAAAACAGCTTGCTGAAAAATTCAGGGAGTTGTTGGTGTAGTTAACCTTTGACTATTTAATTTTTTTCCAGAATTCGGTCAATAAAATGTCATATTTTTATTGCATTTTTTGTTTATTTTACATTTTTAAGTTGAGATATGTTATTAAAATTTACATTTATAATAATTTAAGCATTAATTGCAACTTCTTTTTTTAATGAAAATAATAAATTTTTCCTGAAAGTTGTTTTTTTCCCCTATGAATCAGTTTCTGATTCCGAGTCAAATTTCGATTCAAGAAATTAGCTCCATACTCTCTGAATTATCCATTATTTAAAAGTAAAAATATTTTATTCAACTCTTACATCAATAAAATTACCGGGCGGTTACTAAAATATAACCAGAAAGCTATACACTTAAAGATGACAATTCATCTTTTGATGCAAAACATGCGAAAAAACCAGCACATTTGAACTAATCAGACTAGAAAATACAATAAATTGCAAACTATCCTTTACTGGATAACTATCACCATCTATACAAATAATTTGTTACTAAAATAGGAAAAAATATGGCCAAAATAGTTCATGTGAAATAGAAATCAGATTTCTCGTATGGGCAAATCAGTAAAGGTCTGAAAGCTGTGCTCTTACAGCATACAGGCAAAGCTGGTAAGGGGTTAAGTTATACAAAGACAAAGTTTACAAACACTAAGAAAAATATTTAAATAATATAAAGTTTTGCGTAATGTGGACCTTCATTTACTGCCAGAAAGTTTAGAAATCTGATTAAATCTTCTGCTCATATGAAAATTTCTTTGTGTTTAAGAACTTGTCATCCATTACCAACAGAGATGTTTATCCTTGAACTGAGAAGTACTAATATACCATTCTCAAAGATCATGTGCTTTGGTTTAGATATCAAAATTTAGTGTGCTTTGTTAAACTTTTTGAATCCCTGTAGCTATCAAAATGACCACAAATTCAGAGGACAATTAGAAGTGAATATTTACTTGGTTGGTTAAAAAGGATGCGATAAGCGATCTTTATTATGTAATAAATAAAATTTAATGTTAGGTTTCAAGTCTAAATGAATTTGTATTTGAAGGATTTGTTAATATTTTGTCTTCTGTAACCCTTGATTTAATTAGTTTTTATATGCAAAATTAATTTTTGTATTTGGGTATTGCCATGAAGACTATTAAGAATGACAGATTGATTGCATTATTACAATAGGACCATCAGCATTATAACAATAGGTGGCATATGGAATACTTAAGTCTTCATTTCTAAAAACTCTGATATCTTAAAATTTATGTTGATATGTTTGTGCTGTCACATTTATAGTCAAATTATCAAAATATTTGAAAATTTTTCAAAAAGACAATTCTAAGGTTTTTGACTTTTCATGCTGTGAATTATTTGGAGGCAAGTAACATTCTAACATGGTTTGTAGCATCTTCTTGCCTCAAAACATTAATGATTACAGAACAAGGGCTTGTTTCAAGTTCTTGTGATTTACATGGTCAAGTTCTTGGTGCTTGGAAGAGTGTTTTTCAGATAGTGTTTGATACTCATGTTAATTGCCTGTTCTTGGCATGTTCTGCCTTCATGGTAATTATATTCCATTAAATCAAGTTAGTTGAAATATTTTCTCATTTTAACTATTTTTATGTGAATTATGTATAGAAGTTCGCATTTAAGCATTTTCTCCATAGTACTACAATTTGAATACTGTGCTGTGAAAATAATTTATAATTCTTTACAAATTTTTTACTGTATTTTTAGTTATTGAAAAATAAACACTAAAATTATTTCAAATCTATAAAAAATCCATTAGGATTACCTTTAAGATTATATACTAAATTAAATTTATTTTCTTTTAATCATTTTTTAAAATATTGGCTATTAAAGCATATTTACATTATAAATTTCTCTCTTTATTAAACATCTTATTTTTACACTTAGCCCTACCTCCAACAATAACAGAACGTCCTGAACTTGTGACTAGTGCTGTTGTTTCATCTATGGTCATTCTGCGATGCAGAGTTTTTGGAGCACCAAATCCTGCCATAAAATGGCAGAAAGGAAAACAAGATTTAAAAGGAGATCGTTTCCAAGTATATATATTATTTTATTAAAAAATCTATAAAATAGTACTTTATACACATTGATGTAATCTAAGATATAACCAAATTTTCTGTCAAATTACATATGAATCTATAAAATAGATTAAATGAATAGTATTTGAAATGCTGTTAGTAAAAAGAAGAAAAAATTTTTATTCTCATTTCAAACTAAAAGATTGATTTTTAAAAAGTTAAGCAATATTATCTTGAAAAAAATGAGGTCTTAAACACAGTTATTAAGAAAAAATTTATGAATCAAAATTAGTAAATAAAAACATTAATGTTGTTAAATGCTAAATTTTGAACCTGTAATCAAATTGAAGATAAGAGATTGTAATAGTATTTCATAGTATACTAACATTTTCTTATTACAGTTTGTTTTGCTTTTTAAAACATGGCTTAATTAAGGAGAATGTCATAGTAATGTGGGATATTCTTTATTTTTGCCTTATAATTTGAAATTAGTTAGGAATTTTTTGGAATCAATTGGCAGTTTACATTCTTTATTCCATTTAATTGAGTATTTTATATTATTAATATAAAAGGTAAATACTTCCAATCTATTCAGAACTTTTCTGATATTTAAGGGAGTTCTGATTTTTTTATTGCATGGTAATTTCTTACATAGATGATTACAATATATATTAGAGTATTCATTCTTATATCAAATTCATTCTTAATACGTTTAGTATTAAGAATTCTTTAGTTGATCAATATTTTATTAAAGAAAATGCTATGGTTTCTTGAGCATTATCTTACTCTTTTCATGTTAATTATTCATTTAATGTTTTGTTTCATTCTATTTTCTGTTATTAATTATTAAAAATATTTGCTAAGCTTAAGTTGATTTTCAGTAAACTTTTACAGGACATACTTCCATTGCAGTAAATGTTATTTATTTTTGCATTTTTTGAATATTTTGTGATAATTTTCAATATTTCTTTGTGATATGATTATGGGTTCTGCTTGAAAAAATCATGTGTGTTATGTTTCCAGGCAGGAGTGAATTCCTGATTATATTATTATTACAAAAGAGTTGGCAAAAACACTTTGTGCAAAAATCACCTTGTATCAAATACCAATTTCATTTTACTTTTGGAAATATAACATATATATATATATATATATATATATATATATATATATATATATATATATATATATATATATATATATATATATATATACTTGTAAAATTTTAAAATGATTTCTTATCAAATTATCCTTTAGTTTTGTCTAATAACTGATGCATATTTTTGATTGTGTTTTCTATGTTTCTATAATTTTATTCTAGGTTCAAGAGAATGGAGACTTGGAAATAATTGATGTTCGTACTCAAGATGAAGGAGAATATTCGTGTTTAGCTTCTAATAAATTTGGCACTGATTCAGCATCTGGTCGTTTGGAAGTAAAAAGTAAGAATTGTATTAAATCTAGCATTTTGATTTGATGCGTATATATAGATACAAACTTTTGAAAATAATTGTTTTGGGTTTTCACAAATCCTAAAAATGAAAGTAAAGTTTGGTTGGGTTGACATATTAGATTATGCTAATTTATCATAGTATGTAATGCAGTTGTATATTATGAATCTATAAAATTAATATAATATATAGCATACATCAGAAATTTAAATAGACTCATGCTATCTTGAAAGTGATTGGGTGGTTGGTTGATTGATTTATCATTAAACTATCAATTTTTGCATTAGAGGCCTTATTTGACAGTGATGGGATTCCATCCAAAAAATTATTAAGCAGTCAGCTAAAATGCTACTTATTGATTAAACAGAATCAACTTAACTGAAAGTACTGCATGAAACTAGATTGAAGACTATAGAAAAACTAATATTACAATGTAAAATTAGATTTCAAAAGGAAAATAGAAAGTTAGCTGCATAATGTTTTAAATAATAAATTTGTATGATTTGACATTATAATTAAATTGATTGTATAAATTACTTTAGCATAAATTTCATTCAGTGCTTTTTTAAATCTTTGAAATTAAAGTACTGAAATATGTACTTCAATATTCTAGTTTGTAAAATTTCTGAAAAATAAAATTTAAAAATTCTGGAAATTTTGGTTTGTAATTATACTATTTAAACTAAATTTCTTGCTCCAAAAAGTTTTTTATTATAAAATTTATTGCAGAACATTAATTTAAAACTATAACTTGATTATTTTTAAAGCAAGCTGTTTTATGATATTATAATAATGTTTTAGTATTCATTTAAATCTTATTACAAAAAAAAAGTTTGAATATGTATTAAATGATTTTAAATAATATAAAGAAATAATTGATACATTTTATATGATTTATAATTATTGTAAAAATGTATCTAATATTTATTGCGTATTCATTGATGTTTTCACATGTGTTTTTCATGCCTTTTCTCTTTTTTTTCACTTTTTCGAAATTATATTTCATTAGTAGATCAAAAGTATCACGTTCAGTTGAAAAATTGATCATTATAAAGTTGCCAATGAAATTTTGCAGGTGTTGTTCCTCTTTGGTTTTTCTCATTTCTATTATTATTTTTAATACAGCTGTGGTATCAATCATATTTAATCTTTAAATTTGTATATGTTTTTAGCTGATATTAGCTAAAAACAGTTGACAAATACAAAGCTTGTAAAAAAGAAATACTGCAATATTTTCCTCAATCTTAATTTATTTTTGATAAATAAAATAGATTAAACACCAAAATATCATTAGACTAACTAAATATTAGCTTGTATTTGATTTAGAAATGTTAATTTATATAATGCACTTTTTTTAGGAAAAACAAAAATTAATGTGCCACCAGAAAACTTTGAAGTTGCTGCTAGTAAGTCTGCCACCTTCCGATGTTATGCTGATGCTGATCCAAGTCTTCAGATGAGCATCGTATGGCTCTTTAATGGTCAACTAATCAATTCTGATCTAGATACCAGAATAGTGCAAGCATCTGATAATTCTCTGACTATCACTAAAACAGTTGAAGGAGATTCTGGTGTTTATACATGTGTTGCCAGGACAGAACTAGATCAAGATGAAGCAACTGCTACATTAACAGTTCAAGGTAATATTATACATATCATTTAGTACTCAATAAATTGTTGTGATGAGTATGCTTAAAAATTCTTTTGTTTTTTTCTATAATTTGAAATCATAGATATTTTGTTGGTAAATTGTAAAATTTACTGATTAAAATTATAAAAATTTTATGCCTGGAAAATATTTTGCACTATCTTTCTGTCTCATAAATTAGATTATCTTTTAACAAGTTCTGTTTGATAATATGCTTTATTGTATTATATGGGCACATTTTTACTTTTTAATGAAAATGTTTTGTTTTCATATAATGAACTGAAGAGTATTAAGGAATGAATAAAGACACATGCTTTAATAATAATGCTTTAAGTGTAATTAAATAGTACTTTTTAAATCATTTCTCATTTACTATTAATTAGATGTGATTGTGAAAAACTGGTTGAAGATGGGATATAGTTTGTAAATATTATATCCTTTATATGAACTTGTTTTAAGTATGCTAAATTAAGAAAATAAATATAAATTTAAAAAGTTTTGAATAATGTGCAAATTTGAAATGGCCATGGAATGCACACAATTAAATAACAATCAAAAATGCTAACGACTATTAAAAGATTACTGTATTATCAAGTTATCAGAGGTTATTTAAGTAGAGATTTTTCTGTAGTATACAAGGTTAAAAGCAAAGATTAAATAATTATTTCAATCTTTATATTTTAAATTATGAATTATAATATCTGCTTTAATTTCATTGAATTAATTTATGTTTAAATGTTATTAAAATTAAACAAGAGTTAAAAACATTACTCTGAAAATTGAACATTTTGTCACTTAAAACTCCAGTTTTTAAAACAACAGCTTTATTGCAAATCTGTTGTTGTTGCTTATCCCAACTGGTGTGACAGTAGCATCATACCAGCTCCATGTACCCATGAGTTTTCAGCCTCTCTAGAACCACCCCTGGACTTAATTCCACATCACCCCTCTCACAACCGACACACAAAATATCAGAGGGAGGGGCCTGTGCCTCTTGGCATTTAGGGCAGAGGGTAAATCTTGACCCAGAAAAATGTCTCTGAGCAAGCAGGTGGTCACTTCTCAGTCTTGTCAGAGCTGTTTGATTGCATCTTTAGTGCGCTCCCGTTAAAGCGGAACCAGGATATTTGCCTTTGTACCAATAATGGGCAGGTTTGGCATATCTAAAAACAGCATTGATGTCCATCCTGACATAAGAGGTCACCTCCGATGCTGACAAGCAGTCTCCAATAATGGTATCCTGCAGGCTGCCCACCTTGGCTAATTGGTCCGCAACCAGTATTACCATACACATTGACTTGTTGTGATACCCACTGGAAGACTATGGTATTGGCCTGCAAGTCAGTGAGATGTTGTACTATTTAAATTGTTGTGCTGTGACCATGCCGCCACCACAGATGTTGTATAGAGCTTTGGCTATAACTGAGGATCCAGATATCAGAAACTATCCTCTTCTTAACACAGAAACTTAAGAGCCTCTTTAATTGCCAAAAGTTTGGATCGTAAAACAGAGCAATAATCTGGATTTCTTCTACATGTTCTTTTGCCATCTCCCTGCCTAACAAATACTCCACTACCTGACTCAGCATTCTAACTCCTACTTACGCAGGTCCTACTTCCATCTGCATTAATTTGCAGTGCATTATAGGGAATCTGGTGAATTACCTCCAAAGCTAACTGTCTGAGATATTCTGGGTGTTGGGAGCTCTTATTAGAGTACGAGCATAATTCTGTTTTAAAAAAGTCTTGACTATGTAAGGTTGTCTTTGTCCCAGTGCGGCAGACCAGAGAAACGGACTCTACCTTTTCATGCAAGCGATTCTCCTTCATTGCCTTAATTAGTTGGCTGTCTCGTTTTAGTCTTTGGTTAGACCTCCAGGCGTCCACAAAACTGTTTTTCGTAGCTGGCAATCCTGGCAAAGTAGTTTGTAAGTAAAATTTTTCTTCATAGTCCAAGGGGAAGTAGGTTGGCCTCAAAAAGAACAATGTCTCTTGGGCAACTATTTCGAAGACCAGTGATGATTCTGGCAGCTGATAACTGTACATTTTCGAGTTTATCAAGATTGCTGATGGAGGCAAACTGATAAACCTAGAAACCATATTCGAGTATTGGGGGGATAAGGGCAAAATAGGTATCTCTTAAAGTTTGAGCATCTGCACCCCAATTCCTACCTGATATATATAATATTTTTAGCCTCTGTTTACCTCTTAATACCAAGTTGTCAATATGTGCTTGGCCAAGCACCTCCTGATCCAAAACAAACCCCAAGTACTTGGGACATTTCTCACAGTTTAATCTCCGGCCCAAAAGAAAGATATCAGATTCCAATTTGTACAGATGTCTGTTAGTTGAAAAAAGAGTGGTCACAGATTTAGTAGGGTTGAAACTTATTTTGTGGTTCATTGCAAAGCTCCCGAACTCAAGGAGAGAAGAATTTATTGCTTCTTGATCATAAGTTACACTTGCTTTGCTACTCCATATAATCATATCATCTGCATACATATCTATGCAGGTATTATAGCTAGAACTAGCCTCAATTCCAGCAACAAAGAGAGAAAACAAAGTGGGGCTAAGCACAGAGCTTTGTGGTATACTTTGACTCAATCTAATATTAAAAAATATGCTATGTCCTATTTTAACCCTTATATATCTGGTTTCAAGAAATCAGCAATCCATGGGAGCATTTGCCCCTCAATCCCAAACATACTGTATAGCTTGCAAATAAGCTTATTTTTCCAAACTCTATCAAATGCCTTTGACAGATCAAAGAAGGCGAACACATTTTGGTTAGTTGGTTTGTGATTTTGAGTATCTTTAACACTTTGACTAAAATATAAGATTTGGTCCATAGTACAATGACCCCTCTTAAAACCATACTGTTCCAGAGGAAGTAAGTTACATTGGTCCAGATGATAAGTAAGTCTACACAAAATTATTCTTTCCATAAGCTTGCACGAGATACCAGGTCAAAGCAATTGGTCTGTAACTATTAGTATCGCTCAGCAACTTTCCATGTTTTCTTATCAGGATGACTAGATCATTCTTCCAGTCCCTAGGCAAATGTCCAGTGTTCCAGGATGTGTTGAGGATATCGCGAAGGACTTTTTTGCACGATAAGTTCAGATATGCTAGCATCTGACCATGGATTCCTGTCTAATCCAGGTGATTTATTAAAATCCATATCCTGAATGGCAATTTCCATTTCCTCCAAGTTAAGAGGCGAGCTAAAAACTGTGTTATAACTGCGATCAGCACAACATCCTTGTATAAAAGATCTAGCAGATTTTGAAATCAATTTGTCGTCTGGGTAAAAATTGAATCGACTTTTTTTTTTCCTTTTGATAGTGAGCACCCAGTAAGTTTGCTGTCTCGCTGTCACTGCACAGTGAACCATCATTGTGAATAAAAGTGTTAAATTTTTCATCTTGGAACTGTAATCTATCAATGTCCTTAACCAATTTCCAAAGCTTTGAATAAGGTGTTCTATAATCCAGTTCTTCAGATAAGTTATTCTATTGAACTCTTCTAATTTCAGAATACTTTTGTTTGATTTTCACATTGATCAGGCTCAAGGCAGCCCTGGTGTCTGGTAATGAGGAATCAAGCAGTAGATCTTGAAGCTCATTTTTTTGTCGAATAAGGGGTGAAATGTCCTCAGAATTATGAATGTAGTTGGGCTTGAATTTTTTCCTAACGCCTCTGGGAATAGCCAACCTTGCAGCCTTTTTTACAGAGTCCCTGAATTTACTCCATTTACTCTCAATATCTTCCAAAGGTGATATATCAGAAAGGGTTTAAGCCTAAGGGTTTAATTTTAAGTCAAGGATGGAATTAAATAGTTCCCAGTTGGCCTTTTTGAAATTCCAGAAAGCTTTTTTACAATCTGGTGTCTTGTGTAATTGCTTTATCTCTATTAAAATAGGAAAGTGATCACTTCCAATTGAATCCAAAACAGACCAATTACAATCCCAGAAAATATCTGGGCTGGCAAAAGCTACACTTAAATTATTGTAAATCTAATCTATTTTAATTAATGAAATTTGCTTTATAGTGTTATTATCGCAAAATAAAATTAGATATTGATTTATTACATTTTTATTTAGATATGCTTATTGCAAATGATGTTATATATGTAATACACTTTATGCATAAACATTAGAGTTGTTTATTTGTGTAAATAAAACTTCTTATTGCAGCTGTGTATACTTCAGAAGTAATAAAAAGTATTCTTATTTAAAATTTTTTCACAGACACACCTAATCCACCAAAAGTTGTACGTGTTCAGTGTGAAGGATTGACTGCTTTAGTGGAATGGCAACCAAATGGTGATCGAAGAGCTCCCATACAAAGTTATACCATTCAATTTAATACTAGTTTTACTCCAGATAAGTGGGAGGATGCATTTGTGAACATTCCCGCTCCAGATACTCGTTTCAAAGTAAGTCATTGTCACTTTACATTCCTAGATATGCAAATTCAATATAAAATTTGAAAACATTTTTGCATATAAACTTCTTAGTGCTGCATATTTTTTTAATAAATATATTATTCTCTATTGAATTTAATTGAATTTATATTATGTGATTTTTGACATCCATGAATGATCATTTGAAAAGCTATTTTTAGTAAAAGTTCAAATTAACTCTTATTAAACTTTAGAAATTTGATAATTAAACCTAAGGTATTCATAAAATTATTGAATAAATGATTCTTCATATTCTATTAAAGTAGGTACAATCTTTATTTTATACCTCAATTATAAGTTTCAAATATCCTAATGAATAATTAAAATTTTTAAAAATAGGTATTTATTAATTTTTTTATGAATACTTCTCTTATCAACTTTTGTTTATCTATGATAAATGTCGTACATAATTCTATTATAAATATATATGACTTATTTAGGTTTCTATGACACCATGGGCAAATTATACATTTAGAGTCATAGCTAGAAATAAAATTGGACCTAGTGAACCCAGTGGTCATTCAAGTGTTTGTGAAACACCTGAAGATGTTCCATATAAAAACCCAGACAATGTTGTTGGGAAAGGAACACAAAAAGACAATCTTGTTATCGCTTGGACTGTGAGTTAAATATGAATTTATTAATGTTATATTTATTTTGACATAAAATTTTTTTTTTAATTCTTCTTTTATCTTTTTCAAGGCTATGCCAATGATTGAGCAAAATGCTCCTGGCTTTTTCTACAAAGTGTTCTGGAAACGAGAAGATATCCCAGGTGCCCAGTGGCAATCTGTTGAAATCCCAGACTGGGAGCAGAATAGCTACATCATCCCAAGCCAGCCCACGTTCAAGCCCTACCGCATCAAAGTGGAAGCCCACAATAGTAAGGGGCAAGCGCACACGGCTGCTACGGAAGTTATTGGTTATTCTGGAGAAGATGGTATGACAAAATCAGGAAATTTTTAAAAACTTTTTTGTAATTTAAATTTGATATTACTTTTTACTTTTGAAAATAAGTGAATACCTAAACTATATTAATTTATTATTCTTTATATTTATTTTGTATTGTTTATGTGTACATAATCTAGGTCAAAAGTATAGTTTATATATATATATTCTAGATCAAAAATATACTTTGTATATATGATTTAGATCTAAAGTATATATTTTATATATACAATCTATGTCAAAAGTATGAGCACTTTTTAACTTAATTTTTTTCTCAAATTTTTAACACCAATTTGCCTTGGCTCATTGATTCTACTTGGTCACTGAATTCACTTGATGAAGCTAGAGTTTTCAACAGTGTCAAATATGTATTTAAGCTTTGATCTTCTTGCAGTGAGAAGCAATATATATAAATATTTAGAACACAGCATTTTGGTGTGGCATACAATAGTTTCCAAAATTTACAAGGATGTCTTCATGCGTTTCCAAAAATATCCTTCATCATGCTTGAAAATATTGAATATTGCAATGTCTTCATCACTTAAAAGACAGCAGAAACAGAATAGCTACCCTTATGTTGTTATGCTTTAAACTTTTTTCTGTCACTGAAATGTAATTTTTAAATTTTTGCCGCTAATGTTTCCAATTTTCAGCAACATTTCTAATGCTGAAATTCAATTCAATTGGCTTTTTAATGTTTTCATTTCTTTTGATGAAATGTAACTTTTTAAGCAGAATAGCAATAAGTTTTAACTTGATTCAGAAAACAAGCAATTTTTCTCAATACTATACACAGTTTTTAAATCATTAAAAATATGTCATGGGGGAAAAAAGGGTTGAGAGTCTTTGTTTTAAACAAAAAATATGATCCATCTGAAAACACCACATGTTGTTATTCTAAGGTTATACATATTGTTGTAGCTTTTGGCATTATTGAAGTAGGCATCTATGGTCCTGACTCAATAATAATGTTAACTGATCAATTGAAAATAAAGACTGAGATTCCAATTTGCTGATCTTCTTCAATATGAAAACATCAAGAATATCTTACACCTATCAAAATGTAGATAGATCTGGTCCAAAGTCACCAATTCATATGATCACCTTTTAGATATATTGGTCCACACATGTATGTTATTTTAGCGCCAAGACCTTTGGAATGTGACACATTTTACATTCTTCTAACAATTTTTGTCAGATTTTGTGTACTGAATAATCTGCTTTCTACAATTCAGTCACTATACTCATGTACTCTTTTTGTTAGAAATGACTTATCTTTGGCATTATCCTGTTTAATAGTCTCAGTACTGGATGTTTCCTTTTCGATAGGACTGTATCCTATTTAGTATTCCCTGTGCTGGATGTTTTCTCAGAAATAGGACTGTATACATGTGAGATAATTCTGAAAGTTCTGTAAACAGCGGATGTTGATAGACTGGAAAAATTTACTAACTGTAAATAGTTAGAGTAACATAACTGTTGCTGATTCTGGAGATTCCTTCCTTTGTATACCATGACACTTCTCCTAGAATGCTCTATACATTGTTGACCCTACAATTTACAAATTTTTCTGATTATGTGTTAAAGGTGTTGCTTTTTTTATTGTGTATGTCTGATTATATGAAAATATTTTAATCTTTATGCAAAAATCTTAGTTTCCATGTAATGCATGTAATTAAATGATGCAAATATCTTAAAAATTATTAAATAAAAGTTTTGTTTAAATTTTATTTTATTAATACGCAAGTGTTTTCCAGTTCCTTTGGAAGCACCCAAAAACTTCAACCGTATGTATGTGAAAGATGCAAGGTCTGCAATGTTTTCTTGGGATCCAGTTTCCCCGGAATCTGTTCGAGGTCATTTTAGGGGCTATAAAGTATGCATATTTTGTATAAATTTTATGACTTTATCAAATTTCAAATATTTTTCATGAAAAAGATATGCATATATCTTTTGTTCCCATATTTTTACTCAAATGTTTGATCATGCTGTTTTATCTTTAAAATATTTATATTTTCTGCTCACATTTTTAAATAAGTTTTCTGATGATTAAGAAACTTTATACTCTAAAATTTGAGTAATTTGAAAACCATATTTAAAATTATTTAAGCAGTATTAATTTGAAAGTAAATTAATAATATTGATCATAAATTATTTTGAGAGAATAGATATGTGTCCAGGAATGAGAAGTTTTTTTACATTTACCATTTCCCTTTGTATTATTTTATTTGAAAAGTAATTTTAATACCCACTTGAACAGTAGTAACTTAATTAAATGTAATTGTTGTGAAGTACTTCTAACATTTAAGGGTGTAAAATTTATATTTTTGCTTAAGTTTTGACTTATTATAAAATTTTTGCATAAGTTTTGACATTAGCATGGTTATGTAACTATTGGTCCAATATTTGCATTGTGGCCAACTTGTACAATTTGGCCATCCAATGTGATATTTTGGGCTAAATTATAAGGTGTTATGGCTTTGTATGTTAAGTTTGTACACATTCTCAAGCTACTCTGAAAATGTAGTTTCTTTTCCAGCTTCTTGAGCCTGATTGATTTGCAATTTATATTGTTTAGTGTATTTCTTTTTGTTTATTTATTAAAAAAACATGTATGTATTAATTTTATTAGGAAAAGAAAACCCTTATAAAGTTTTGATTTAAAAGAAGTTAATTTTTTTAATTTTAAAATACATTTCAATCTATTTCAAGTATGGTTTGATTCTGTGTTTGGTGACTATTGAATAATCAATTTAAGCTTGAAAAAGGATTATTTAATATATATATATATATATATATATATATATATATATATATATATATATATATATATGTGTGTGTGTGTGTGTGTGTGTGTTAAAGTGTGTAGGTGTCATTGAGGTTTGGCAATTCCATCAATTAGCATTAGTTTCATTTCAATAGTTGTTTTAAAAATGTTAATGTTAAAATATCAAGTTTTTTTTTAAATGTTACTTATAATTTGTTGGACATTTTTTAAAAGTTTGCATTTGCTAAAGTATATAATTATTGATGTCAAAATTTAACACAGTTCTTTTATCCTTAAAAAAAAATATTTTCCTAATATAAAATGTTTTGTACCCATTGGTATGAGAAATTGAAAAAGAAATCTTATTGTTTCGAAATTTGAAATATTTATAGATGTGTATCAGTCACATAATTTCAATAATATTTCCTTTTGAACATGAGAGGCATGGCCACAATTCCGTTTTCTCTCTATTGAAGTTTGAATCACTCACATATTAGCCACAGGACTCACATTCAATACCATTGATGCACTCAAACTTTTAAATATTAATTTTTATTAATATAATAATAAATTGTGAAAGCATTTTAAAATGTATAAACTAAGTTAATTGTCTCATTAATTCAGCAACAATTTAAAATTTTTTGTGTTTTTGAATATTTGATTCAATTTTTTAAATTGAAATGTTGATTAAGAATTTGAAAGAATTGAAATTTGCTCATATGATTATTTACTTATTGATTTTAATAGCATATATTTATTAATTTGGTGTGCAAATATTTTGAAAAATCACTGTTAATTAAATAAAATTTTATTTTCTTTTTGAGGCAAATTTACTTATTGAAATAAAAAATTAAATTTTTAAGTTAAAGAAGATTAAAGTTCTGAATATTTCTGTTATCTATTTATATTTGTCTACATATATGTATAAAATATTGTGATACTCTGTGTAATGTGCATTTATAATGTATGTGTATTGAAATGCATACACAATTACACATTAAAAAATATAGCATATTAAATAAGTGAGCATGATATTAATTTTACATTAAAATGTTTCCTAAATGTTAATTTCCTATATACACTTTAAATTATAAATTAAAAGCAGAGCTGTTTATAAATATAGAAAATAGATTAATTATAATTGTGATTGATTGTGATAGTACTATAGCAATAAGAGAAGTAATTCTTTTGAATTTAACTGTTACATTAAAAATGTTTAAAATAATTTAGATTCAAACATGGACCATAGAAGAAGGTGAAGAGCGACTTCGGGAACAAGTAGTAAAAGCAAATGTTACTCAGTCTCTGGTGACCATCTTCCGACCTTTCTCTCGAAATTTAGTCCGAGTTTTGGCTTTTAATGATATGTACAATGGACCACCTTCAGATGTTATAGAATTTACAACTCCTGAAGGAAGTAAGAGTTTATTTTGGAATAATCTTTATATTTATTAATTATTGCTATGCTATTAATTTTTAAATTAAAAACTTTTATCACTAATTAAAACTTATTTATAATTATCTTGATAAAACTTTAGATTTTTATAGTATTTTTATTTACTTATCGTTGTATTTTTATTTATAATTACATACATAACAAGAGAATATTTGCTGAGTTTAAATATTTATAATGTTATAATTTCCTCAATTTGTAAAATATACAGGTACAGATTTATTTATAAAAGACACTTAAATAACAATATGTTGGAGGAGCAAAAAAAAAAAAAAAAAAAATTCTTTGGAATATCAAGAATTCATACCAATATTTTAATTTGTGAAACTTCTCTCATCTGAAATTTTCTTGTTAAAATTTATTGAATTTAATTATTCAATGGAAAGTTAAAATAGAGCAATTGTGCATCAAGGTATTACTTTGTTATTTAAAACCCCTTCTAATATTTTCAAATAAAAAGAATTAATCTTTGTGAAGTAAATATTTTCAATGTAATAAGTATTTTAAAAAAATCCAAATGTAATGCTAATTGCAAAAAACATTTTAAGGCAATCAATTTACAATATTTGGTGTCAGAATACAATCAACTTGATTTTCCTCTGTTTATCTCAATTGCTGTACAAAATAAAACTTATGGTCCTAACAATGCGTAAAAAATTTAACTATACAATCAACTTTTCTATTTAACTATTCTATGTTAGAAAAATTAAAGAAAGAGGTGTTGGTAATAGAATTATACTTCACCTGATTAACTGTATTTGTGATATACTTATTTTTTTTAACTATATAATCAAATATAATACTAAAAATATTTACCTGATTCCCAAAAATTGACTTATTTTGAGCGAGAGATCCTTGAGACTGATAATTTTTATACGAGAACTTGTGTAATCCAAAATATGTATAATCCATATGATAAATCCACAGTAGAAAAAAAATATTTCAAGTTTTATTATTAAAGAATTCTTAATATATGTGTATTCCATAATGTATCAATATGCATAAGTAATCAAAATACATTTTCAAGAAAAGATTTAAAAAATAAATAAAATCAGTAAAATTTTTGTACAAACTAATAAGAAAACATGTATTTATATATTTATTATAAAGTTATAAAAATAAAAATGCTTAGAATATGAATCAGGTAAAAAATATTTCTGACATACTGAATTTATTGAGAAATGTGGGAAAACTTTGAATTGGAGGAAGTGAGAGGTGTGTGTAGTATTTATTTAAATCCATAGAAAATTCATAAATTTGTGTTTTCTTTAAACAATTTCTGGTATTATATCTCAATTTGAAAATGAAATCAAATCATTTATTTATACATAATTTCTTTCCTATTTTTTAGCTCCAGGTCCTGTTGCCTATTTTGATGCAATTCCATTGGGTTCTAACGCCCTATACCTCATATGGAAACGACCTGCTGAACCAAATGGCATACTCACTGGTTATAATATTTATTATCGTGAAGGTATTTTATGGACTTTCCATTTAATGAATGTTAATAATATTAAATATTTTTCTATTTAATTAATAATAGCAATAATTTGCTTCATTTTATTACATTTTAATTCTTGTAATAATTCTTAATAAATACTTACTTGAACATTATGGATTTATATTTTATGTTTATCTTTTACAAATTTTCCCATACATTTTTGTTGCTAAATGCTTTAATTTCATTTTGTTTTTTCATTTAAAGTCCTTATGTGTCCTCTTTAAACTATTTAAATACAGCTTCAATATAGCTATAATTCAGTAAAATCATTATTATAGTTTTAATTTAAATTCTAGATCAAGCATTTTCCTCAATTGTTTATAATTTATCAGTTTATATTTCATACAAATAAATTTCTGCAAAACACGTACTGAATGTTGTTGAATTTTTATTAACTTCATTATGATAAATTTTTAAATGTTATTTGCAAAACAAATTATCTGTCTAAACTTAATGAACCGGGCGTTTTGATTTTTTAAATATGAAATGAATTCTATTCATTAAAAATAATGGTATCCATTATGTTGATTAATTTGTATCATATTAAATGATTAAGGATTATCAGGATAATTTAATAATCAGATATAGTCTGATAATCAGAAAATTTTCATTCATATTTTACTTTAATAATTGCAGTAGTAGTAATGTTTAATTCTGTATATTTTTTAATAAAAATATCTTACTTATGTTTATGTTTTTGTTTACTTTTTCTCAGATAAATCATATTTATTTGTCTGTAACTTCTACAAATTTGTGGTTTGATAGGAAATTTGATTGCATATTTCTCCTCAGTTTTCTTATAGATTAATTTGTATTACTGGTAACAAAAGCTTTTAAATAATTAAGAATTCTCATCTACCAATATTTTTTAGAGTGTTGCCTTATATTTTATTAGTTAGAATTAGATTATTGTTTTGCAATTTACTGAAGTTTTTTTAAATTGCTTATTGAGACCTTTTGTCTTTTATTCTCTTTGCGAACAGTGAGTGGAACAGAACTGGGAGAGGTGAGAGAGAGAAAGCCACAAATAACAGATCCCAGAGAAACCAGAGCAAAACTAGCTAACTTAAAACCAAAGACAAAATATCGCATTGATATATATGCGACAACTAAAGTTGGAGAAGGAGAGAAAATGTATATAGAAGTAGAGACCAATGATAAAGGAGCTCGCCGTTAGTATATTCTTGCAATGAATTATAATTATATATTATGAATAATATATTAACATATATTATATTATATATGTAAAATTTTAAACATTTTTTTGAGATTGATGTACAAATTTTTCTGTTTTTTTTGCACATGCACACACACACGCATGCACGGCGCGAAAGTAGTTTGGTATTGAACTAATGGAAATAAAAACAAAACATTTATTAATTTATATACTGAATTCACAGCTGGTTTAGTTGTCCTTTGGTTTTTGTTTTAATTAATATGAGTTCAGTTCCCCTTCTACCATGAATATTTTTTTGCCACTATATTGAGGGATAGCTATCACTTGGAAGTTCTTGTAAAATTTCTTTAAGTGTCTTTTAGGAGGGCTTTTTAATAGGTAATAGGCCTATTCACATGTCACTTGGAAGAACACTTCTAAAACTTAAAAGGACTCATCCCAACAGATATGTATGCAGAAAGTAGAAATAAATTGCCGCACATCCTGTTCAGCGATGATCGGGATCTAATCTACAACATATTTTCTAAAATATGCTGTCCAGTTATTTGGGCATGCATGCAAATATTTTTAATTATTCTGAATTCATACTTGAAAAAAAAGCAATAAAAGGAAGAGGGATTTTGATCAGAGTTGAAACCAAGCACATTACCTTAAATATCTTGAAAAATCTGTCAGAAGTGTATGAATTTATTCTTAATATTATTATTTATTTAATTTATTATTAAGATTTTTCTCATTTTAGAAAGTTAGGGGTAAAGGAACAAGCAATTTATGTACTACCTATATGAAATTTTTAAAGAAAGTGTATAACAATTTTCATATTGATTGATGATAATGTAAAAAAAAAAAAAAAAATTGAAAAATGTTAATTTTAAATTAAATTGATTTAAAAATGAAATGTTTCTGTGATTTTAAATATTTACATTTATCATTTAAAAATCAGTCAAAATTTGATTTAGTTAATTATTATGCATATGTAATAGTTATCACTCTTTTCATAAATTTGTATTTATGTATTATACTTAATGAATAGAAGAAATTAATGATTCTTTAGTTTGATGATTTTCTGGTATAAAAATAAAGCTTTTTAAAGTTATAAATTGTTTTTATCAGTGGTAAGGAAATCATAGAAAAGTATCCATTAAGAAAAAAGGGACATAAGCATTTCTTTAGATTCTTGAACTATGATAAAAAATGTATTTATTGCTACACTCTAAGATGCACAAGCAATTTTCGGTCTAGTGTGCCTGAAATAATGGTTTTGCTTAAAAAAATTTTATCGCTTTAGAATTAAAATTTTTAGAACCATTTGTATAATTCTGAAATTATATTTAAGACTATTTTGATTCTACTGTAAATTAAAACATTGAGTTTTAATTACTATCAACAAAATTAAGTTATCATTTATAGAAAGTAGTTAATTTTCATTTATTTTGTTCTTATAATCAAACCACTTCTTTTGTCATGTAAACCTCTTTGGAATGGAGGTTTCTGTAAAAAAAAAAAACATTTTAATTTAAAAATATAGATCGATCACACACATGAACCAAACATTTTATTGACTATTACATCTCAAATGTAAATACAAGTAAAATAATAATTGATAAAAGTCAATTTGGTTCTGAAATAGGTGCAAGATTTAAGCATTTATATTTAGTTGGATAAAAACAGATCAAGAGACACTCAAAGCAGAAGGAAAATGTAGAGCTTAATTTAAATGAAATTAATGAACAAAAAAAAAAATTATTGATTTGAATGTGCTTGAAAAATTTAAGAAGTGAAAAAAATCGACAATTTAACATTTATTACAAAGTTAAGAACATGATGTCATGGATCTTCATAAAAACAAAAATATATTTCTCTATTAATAACAAGCTAAATAAGAAAGGCTTAGAGTTTGTTGTTTAGTTTTTGTTAACATTAATATCAATATTATATATATGAATATGAATCATTCTATTCAATAATTTTGAATAGTTAAAGAATTAGATGTACCTGAAATAGAGATAGGTAATGGTTGAGTAATTTAAAAAAAATTTGAAAACATGGAAGGAAGACTTAAAATATTTTTTTACTAAACAATAGTAATAAGAAATTAATGATTTAAACTTTATGTATGTAATAATTGTATTTTGTTTTAATTTCTATTTTCACAATGTTACCCAAGTATTCTTATTTAAAAATAAATTGTGTTTATACTTAATTTGAATGTGTTATAGAATAGTAAAAAAGTTCTATATAAACAATTTTATAAACATCTTATTATTACATCAAATGTAAAGAATTTTGAAAATCTAAATGAAATAGTTTCTTCTGTTGCTCTGCATTCATTGAAATACTCTTGAATATCAATGACTTTTAGAAAACTTCTTGAATTTGCCTTTTTCGGAATATAACCTGACATGAGTTTTTTTTAATTATATTCTTCATATCTTATCTCTTTTATTTTATTCATGTTAACATTTTTCCCTAGAAGTAAAAATAATGCTATGCTTCTAGATCCTGATGAACCTCATTTTGTATGGAATCACTTACCTGATGTTGATGGTAAAGCTGGTGTACGTGTTACCTGGGTACCAGCTGTTGAAGGACATCCGGGAAGCTTCTTCTTTGTCAAATATAAAAAGAAGGGTCAGTATTTGCATCTCTTTTCATCTTCACTTTGTTTATAAAAGCACAGGTTGAATTTTAATTTTGACATGAGTAATTTCTACGGGGAAAAATATAACTATTGAGAATGCAATTTGTGAATGACACAGATGCAGTGTATTCTTCCAGTTCTATTTAATATATATTTATCAGAATTATTTACATATTGCAAATACTTCATTAGATTGACATGGTATTAAACTTTTATTATATTTTATTGCTGCTTTTAAATAACTAAACAAATTTTTTGCCTATGTTTGTGTATTTCAGATATACCCATACATTCTAAAACTAAATTTAAAAACTCTAACATTTCTTTTGCCTGTTTTGTGTTACGATATTTAATGTCTGATTTTTAGTAATGCTGTTTCCCATATTATATAGTATGTCTTGTTTCATTATTACTGTAATTTCTGAAAACATAGCTCGAATATTTATACATAAATTACCAACCTTATTTAAGTTAAAAGATATTTAATATTGTACCATTTTGTCAATCGTGAAAATTTTTTCCACATAATTTTACTTTATCTGGTGTTTATTCAAATTTAGTATTTTGTGCAATCTTAAATTGGTAAGCTCTTTTCCTCAAGTGTGTGCTTACAATAATGTTGCTTTTTTCAGGAAGTACCAATATTTAAAATATTTCCTTTAATATGGATCTAATTTTTTGTTTAATAGATGATCCTAATTGGGAAAGTACTCAACCTGAGGAGAACCAGGATTCTATTCTTGTGACAGGCTTGGAATTGGGCTCACTTTATGAGATGCAAGTAGTTGCAGTTGATGGAGAATTTCAAACACCAAGCAAAATTGAGGAATTTGAAACTGGAGGAATGGGTAAATATTTAAAAATTTATAAGCAATGATTTTGTAGTAATGGGAAGTGACCTTATAACAAATTATGTTTCTTCTTACAACAAATTTGTTTCTTCTTAGCTGCTGTTCAAGCACCAGAATCAAGTGAGAATTTTGCAACAGCTGCTTGGTTCATAGGGATGATGTGTGCTATAGCTTTATTACTTCTTTTACTTATCATCATTTGCCTCATTAAAAGAAATCGAGGTGGGAAGTATTCTGTCCATGAAAAAGAAGCTGCTCAAGGTCGAGATCTAGAGTATGCAGATGATGGAGGATTCAATGAATATACCAAAGCGTAAGTCTACTTTGATATTTATTGATATATAAAAATGTGATTTCTGAAAGATACTAAATTATCCTGAAGTGTTGTAATATTTTATCTTACAATTAATAAAATAAAATAATTGAATTAGGAAGGTATATTTATTATAAGAAAATTTTATTACATGCTGATATTAGTAGAAATACAACAATTTTTTTTACTATTTTATTTATTCCATTTTTGTTAACAGTCTGTACCTGCTCTTTTGATTTTCAGACATTTCACACAAATCTGTATTATTAAAACATTTTCAAAAATAAGCATTTAAATAATATTCAATAAACATTATATAATATTCAATATAATATTTTTATTGAATTACAGCTTGATATTAAAATAAACGTAACATTTCAATTATGTAAAAGAGAAGATGCAATTACTAACAATAACATGAGGATTATTCTACTATTTTAATATTATTTATAAGTCATCATAGGAGTTAACTTCAGTAATTTGCTTGCTTTATGGTTAAACCATAGTGCTTATTGAGTTTCTTTTATATTAATAAGATTGCAGAATTGCTTAATATTAATTTACATGCTTTCTAAATTCATTATATGTTAATAAAATTGATACATTTTATCAAAAAAAATTTATTTATAGCTTCCAAATTTACAATTCTTTTTTTGCAATAGTATTCTAGTCTTAGACACTGTCCAGATATAGCTTAACAGCTGAAAACTGTTGAAAGTCATTTAAAAAATGAGTTCTAAATATCGCCAGAAGACATTTTTGCAAAGTATGAACTGTATTCGTGTGTTGTAAAGAAGAAAAGTTGGGAAACTCTTGAGATGCTCATGCAAAAAAAAAAAAAAAAAAAATCCTTTGTTTAACATTTACCGTGATTGAACAAGTATCTTCCATTCCAGTTAGTGCAATCCTACCACTAGATCATTGTAGTCCTAGAGCTCTAATGTTGTTGAATTTAAATATTGGTACAAGTAAAACATCATTTTTGGTTATCCATAACTTTGCTACTTATTCTGTAATAAGCCTATCATTGAATTATTAATATAAGTTGCTGTCTCCAATAATTCAGACATCTAGCTGCAGTTAGATTAGATCCATGACACAGTGAATCCTAGCAAAGTTGAGCACCAGTAATGAACTTGTGCAGACAGATCTGCCAGAGCGAATCCCAAATAATCCAGGATGTGATCTGGTGAAGCCGGCTTCAGATTGCATCTTGTGCACAATGAAAGGACCTTGCGTCCAGATTTGTTATATCTTGATAAATTTTCAGATGCCCACTAATATATCTTGAAACGGCTGCTTGATCATGTCTGTTACCTCCGAATTCTAATGTGTCCCTGGGGTCTTTCTGTTGAGCCATTGATAGGCATAAGGTCTAAGCAAGACTTGCTTGTCTTCTTTTACTTATATCTGTTATAATAGTGCTTTTTTTTCTCCACAAATTACAAGTCACTATCAATACTGTCTATAAACATATGGCTGTCATGATAAGTGTATGTAATAAATTAATGCTATTTAATACCAAATTCTCTAAATTTTTCTGAAATTTATTCACAAGTGATCTTTTTCTTCTTATAACCATTTTAGTATTCTCCAACTACTCAGTCCAGTCACATTAATGGGACCATCAAATACTTTTGACATAGGTAAATAACCAATCACCGAAGGCAGCATTGCTCAGTTGAACATATATGAATAGTGTACAAGGACTTCGAAAGATGTTGTGATCTATCTAACGGTCAAAAGTTCATGATCATTGACTCTCAAGCCAAGTATGGATGTACTTCAGAAATAGCTAAGTTTGTGAACTGCTTGCATGCTGCTGTGGTAAAAATGTACTGTACCTGACAAAATGAGACTGTCCAAAATCATCGATGAGGAAAATGTGCATCATAGGGTATGGATAACATAACTGAATGACGACTGCGGAGATATATTTGGTTGAATAGATGTGTTATCATTGACCACAATTGAGTGTCCAGATCAACCAAGGGATTACCAATAGTCTCCCAAAGTACTGTTCAACGAAGGTTGAACAGTACTTTGGCTTGGGTAGTTGGAGACTATTGGCTCATCTGTTCCTTCAAAGCAGACACCTGGTTCATGCATCTATGCTGACTGCTGTTCATCAGCGATGATGGTTGGAATTTTTCATGCAAGCATTGCAACTGGACATTTTCTGAATCACATTATATGCTCCATTGAAGAGATGGACATCAGCATAAATGGTGTGAAAGCTCTGAAATCAAATACTCTGTAACCATTGCTGGAATAGTCCAGGCTGGAGATGGGAGTATTATGATCTGGGGAGAGTTTTCTGTCATTTTCTGGGTTCACTCATCATTATGGAAGGCACAACAGATCAAACCAAGTATATATCTGTCTGTGGATTATGTTTATCTCATTATGTGCATTGTTTTTCCTCATAATGATGGCTTCTATCAACAGCACACTGTAAAACATCGTACAGCTTGCATTGTATGTGTATTGTTTGAAAGAGCACCATTATGACTCTATTGTTCTCTCCAGACAAGTAAACTCATCTTGCTTAAATCCAGCCAAAAATCAGTGGGATCATCTCTATTGGGTTGTTCGCAGCATAGATCCTCATTTGGAGTCAGAATGGCTCAACATCCCAGTGAAAATCATCAGAATCCTAATTGACTGTCTTTCTGTACGTCTTACAGCAGTCTGCTGTATGAAAAGTGGTTATACCAACTTTAGTCAAATGGTCACATTAATGGAATTGAACTGTGTACAAAATATGCTTCTTTACCTAATAACTTACAAAATGTTTTTAGGAAAGTTTGAAGAAATTATTTATAATATATTTTCTTTAAGGATCTTTTAGAGAATTTGTTTCAGAATATATTAGTTGATATGAACAATTCTAATTTTCAGCACATGAACTTGTTGTGAGAAAAACAAATCACTAGATTATGTTACAAAATTCCCAGTTTTTAAGTATTTGAATCACTCGGGTAACTAGTGCATTGTAAATGAATATATTCATCTATATAATAATCATTTGGACAAATAATAATTGCTCTATTTAATATATTTGAATTTGCTTAATCCATGTGATTATTTTTACCTAATTCTGAAAATCTAGCTGCCGATTGAAGAGTTATCCCTGTGGCCTTTAGTTGAGCACTTTATGGCTCTCATTCTGCATTTTTTATATATGTTCATTTTGCTTAAGAATGTGTTTATCCATTTAAACTTGTAGATTCTGGGCAAATGCTCCAAGCCATTTATGGGGTGTCACTAATTATGCAAAGCATTTGATGCATTAGAATAGGGCCATTATTTATTCTGTTACATTTAAAAATTATGAAACAGTCTCATAATAATTCTAATTGCTGAATGATTTTTCTTTTGCAGAGCTGAAGTGCCTGATCGCACTAGTGGAAGTCGAACCTCCCTGAACAGCAGTGTAAAGGGGCCAGAAAGTGAAACAGATAGTATGGTGGAGTATGGTGAGGGAGAAGCTAGTAAATTCAATGAGGATGGATCTTTCATAGGCCAATATGGTTCAAAGAAGAAACCAGAAGACTCAGCATCACCATCTGCCCTCGCCACATTTGTTTAGCCCATCAAAATAAATAAAAGCAGATGCTGGACAAAATCTGCTTTACAAGTTTTAAGAAATACTCACTTTATTCGCAAAAAAGCCTTCATTAGTTTAGATGTTTGCAAAAAAAGCTGAAATTTAGTGTATCTATTACATTTTTGTCAAAAGGTGAACTTTGTGGCCCTTTGGTGTCCTTTCCTTTATGGCAATCCTTTCATGATTTTACAATGGAAAACGTCATTTATCCTGTGTGAAGACCCATTTTCCATTCAGAGTTGATTTTTTTATTTATTGTTTTTGCATTTTTCATAAACATTTTCATTGCATTTTTATAATATAGCATTAAAAATTGTCATTGGATTGCCAGGGGTTATGATACGTTTAAATTTTATACTTTTGTTATGTTGTGCTTAACATTTCACTTTATTTAAATCATCTGAGGTATGGATTATGTATTTTTTAATTACATATTTACATTGAAAAATTTGGTTTTGTGCGGTCACAGTTAAAAACTGTATGATTTTATTGACTTGAAGAGGATACTTGAAATAAGTTATAAAAAACTAATTTCATTACTTGTATGAATAGTTTTCTTAGATTTGAAGCTCCATAAATTTTGAATTATTTTATAATCGCATAAGATAACTTTTATGGTCAAGACACATGATAAAAATTTACTTTGATATTACTATAATAAGTAAAAAAATTTTTAGGCTTTTATACTTTTTCTTCAAGAGAAACGGCAAAATTTTCCAAATTCATTGCAGCATTTTATATGTAACAGGAACAAATTTGCATTTATATCTATCAACTTTTTTATTATTTAAATGTATAAATATTTAAGCTAAAACTTTAAACTCAATAGTCATTTGCAAAGAAATGATTATTTGTGAGATTAATATGCTATTATTGCCAAATATTTATATTTGCTAATGTCTTTTACATAAATGTGCCAGATATAGTTTATTGTTTGGGGCTTGATAACTTAAAATACAAATACTATATAAATACTTTTAAATTTTTTGTAGCATTTCGCTCATTTTAATGAGATTAACTGATCAAGCTATTTGAGCCAGTATCTAATGGACACCTTTATATTAAATAAACATCATTTATCCCTTATTTGCTAGGAAATTTATATCTAATTTCATTGAAATTGTTAAATGATCTCATATCCTAAATTAATTTTTGTCTTAAAATATCTATGCACTACTATTAATCTCTAGTGTGAAGTACTTAAATTGATATCAAGTTTTGATATTATCTTATTTATTATAATTCTTCCAGACTATGTTCCCACATTTTAATTCGAAATATATAGTTTTTATATGCAAATCAATACACTCATGTCATTGCATTTTAATATTGACAATGAATTGTAAAAAATAAAAATTATTAATTTTGTACAAAAAGAGAAAGTTCTGAATTTTTAAACGTATCATCTCTCCTTAGATATTAGAATTTAAGGCAAATGTGTGGACATAATGTGATATTGCTTCTCTTATTTTTTTGTACAGAGCTAAATATTAGCTTTTCACTTAAGGTAACAAATCAAAATCTTTATATAGTAGAAATATTTGTGCTTTTATGAGCATATGATTCATGGATGTGATTCTCTTATAAGATTGTTTTAATTCTTAAACAGATCATTTAGAGATAGAGCCTTAACTTATAAATGTGGAGGATGTGTAATCTTGTTCTAATTATATTTTATGGAGAAATATTTTGTACACAATTCTCTCCTGAATAAAACTGTGGATTCAAAAATTTAAGGACTAAATATATAGAACTCTGATGGTTTATGATTTAACAATTTTTACATATTTTTATTTTGAAATTTTTAATAGAAAATTTTTGATTTTTACCATGAGTTCATATTTAAATTAAGAAATTCATTAGTACAATGCCAGAAAGCTATATGATGCAGATTGAGTTTGAGTTTTTCTAATGCAATTTATTTATGTAAGCATTTAAATAAAATATTTCACTCAGCAATTTTTTCTGGAGGGGGGGGGGAAACAGGAGCATAATTTTTTAGATCTAGAAATGAAAGCTTTGTTTTCAAAATTTTTGTTCCAGGAAATTGCATTTATCTTTACTTAATTTATTCAAAACTAATATTGAAAGTAATTATTGGATTATATAAAATATTTTTAGCCATGCAGTCCTTACATTTTATGATTCTACAACATTGAGAGTTTTTGTATGGGAAAGATTTCCCTATTTATGGTTTTCTCAGTCGAGGAAATTATATAAATAAGTATTGTTTGAAGTTTGTTATGTTCAAAAACAGTGAAGTGTGTTTAGTTGATAAGAGAATATTTTAAATGGGATTGATTATTTGATATTAAAAATATGTTTGGATAGGTATTTAATTAAAAATATGGTGCGGGTTTAAATTTCCTACTTATCTATAAAATGTGTATACTTGAGTAGATAATTGGTGTACGGTGACTGCAATCTCCATTATTATTTACATGTGCTTTTTCAAAAATTAAGCAATTCCTCTATTAAATAATATTTAAATAAGATGTCAGATGTTTCTAGAAACTATGCCTTACTTTTTAATATTTTAAATATTGTTTTAGTATAAAGTTGTGAAATGTATATATATATTGCTATATTCTACTTAATTTCTCACAGCAAATGCTTGATTAATCTTCTAATATGAGTAGATAGAGAATTTTTAAAAAAGGTGTTTTTTAATAAATAATTAAACATTAATTTAAATATTTTTTTTATATTTGCATCATTTTATTCATTATGAGTGATGACTTGCTTAAGTTATATAATTTTTGATATTAGTGGATTGTTTTTAATTAATTATCATTTTTCATTCCATTTGCTGTTTTTATAAGAGCATTAAATTTACGTAATTTTTTAAGTTATTTGTTTTCATGAATGTGATACTAAAATTCTGATTTAGGTAAAAATATTTCAGTATTCTGTAATAAGGAAGAAGAGTAAAGTAAAAACATCAAGCAATATATTTAATATTTAAACTATAAAATTAATTTATGACATTTTAAGACTTGAAGTGCCTATTTGATTGTTTTAGTGCATTTAAGAATGCTATATTTGTTTTCGTTTTTTTTTAATTGAATATTAGACTTTGAATTAAAAATAAATAAGAATTTTCTTGTCTTTTGTCCCTTTTTAATTTAAAAATTAATTTAAAGTTTTGTTTTCCTCCTTATTATGAAACTTTTCTAATATATTTTGAACATGCATTTGGCATTGTTGGAAATTAAGTGACACTTATTTATTTGTGCATTTCAACATGCATAGAGTAATTTTTTGTTTACATTTCTATATGAAAAACTGTGTAATTTTGGTATCTGTAAGCAGGTGCCATTATGTAAGTTTTTGTCACAACTAAGTGATGCATCATCACTTTGCTTCTTCGGTCAGTTCTGTTTTTTGCCATAACCCCATTCTTTTGTGGTTGAGATTAAGTTTGTGATTAAGCACTCATTTGTATATACTTTACATTGTTGCATCATTTTGTATTTCAAAACTATTCCATAATTTATTTTTGTAGTAAATTATATGTAGCTAGCTTACATGTTACTTTGGATGCAGAGCATTCCTAGCTGTTTCTTGCTACTCAATATTATTGGTAGCTCTAGAGTTGTACATATATATCTATGTGTGCCTGGTGCCTGATTTTATTTATTGTATTTGTGTCAAGTTTTAATTTTTTGTGTGCAGAGATTTTCTTCTTTTAGGCTGAATATTTAATGATTTTATAACCCCCATATGTTTTCATTTTGAATTATAATTAAATACATTACAAGGTAAAGCTGCTCCCTTTAAATGAAAACAAATTAAAGTAAGTGCATGTTATTGATCTTATCTGCTATTTAAGATAATAATTGCTGGTACATAGTGAAATTAATACATATATATATATTAATTTCACTATGTATAAACTTTATATATATATTTTAAATAAGTGTTTCATGGAAAATTTAGTTACTTTATTTTTTTTTAAACATTGAAAAGTAAATCCTTTTTTTAAATGTAAAACAGTGTGTACTCTTTAGTGCAGTTTGATTTTATCATTAAAAAATAACATGTGATTAAAAGTTGCATTTTTCATAAAAATTGTTATTAAAATATTCGGCAAATAAGAAATTTTATTTTTATTGTATGATAGAATTCTATTTGAATTTTTTTGGATCATGAATTGCTATTGGAATTTCTGTGTTAAAATTTTCAAATTGTATAATTTCTGAAATTATTTGTTTTTAAATTATAATATATATATAAAGTATGCAAAAGTGTTTTTTTAAGGATGTATATTTAAATGCAACATTTTACATCTATGTAAAAAATTTTTACTCTATATTTGGTGCTTTTTTTTAAATACTATTATGACTGAATAAGATTAGTTTATATAAATTGTTAACAGTTCAAATTATAGTTAAAATTATTACAATTCAAATTAAGGTAACAATTTAATGAATTTAAATTGTTATTGTAATTTAAATTGTAATTTGTAAACTTCATTGTGAAAACATGAATAATTTGACATTGTGTTGTTTAAGTATAAAATTAGTTTTAGATTGACAATTTGTTTTGAAAATCTCTTCTCATTCCAGCATCATATCTAATTTTGATTGAATATTTTATTTGACTGTTGAATTATATTCATCTTTTTTTGTTTGTTTACGTTTTAATTGTTTTTCCTTTTTATTTTTAGATCTGATTTTTTCCACTATTGTTGATAAATTGTGTACCCTGTTAACAATATGAATCTCATTTTTTTTTTTTTTAGAAAACCATCACGGTTTCAGAATAAGCTTTAATTTAATCACTGACCAAATTTTGGTATTAAATTAAATAATTTCACTCTGTGCAAATATAAATGGCTATGATTATTCAAAGATTTTATTTCAGTATATTGTTTTTTAATGTGTATCTATTTTACTAATAATCTGTCAATAGATATTTTTATACTTATTTTTTATTTAAAAATGTTATTTAATAGGTATTTATTAATACTTACTTTTTATCTAAAAAAATAAAATTTTAAACCATTGACAAATCAGTGTTGATTTGCCTGAACTTCCCTTTCTTAATTCCCAATAAGTAAACTTGCATTTTGAATTACATTATGAGTGAAATACATTACTTATTAAATTTTAGAATGTATTTTTTATGTGTGTTAATATATATGATTTTATTTGTCCAAAGTAATTTATATTTTTCATCAAAGAGGTGTGTACTGTATTGATGTAAGTCTGCCAATCACACACACTTATTGATGGCATGAATAATTCATACTCATGAAGAATGTGAAAAGTAGCCATCACGATTGTTTCTGTTGTTATAGGCAGCTAATGAAAGAATAAGTTGTAATCCTATGAAGTGTGAATTTTCATCTCTTTTCAGGGATTGAACAATACTTCCTCTGGTTCTCACAAGCACATTGAGTAGCATAGTATGTAACTAAACGTTTTTTTTTATTCTTTCTAAGCATTGTAAGACTGAAACTGGATTTCTGTTATACTATATTTATGTAAACTGCCATGCATATATATGCCATTCACGCTTAACTTGTACGTTTATTTGTTGATGATGATGTATTGAATGTCATTACAGCTTCTTAGTGTACTTGATCCTGTTTGTTTTGTGCTGTGGAGTATGATTTATACCTGATTTTACCTGTATTTCTATTCATGCAGATTTCCTAAATGTGCACTCTTTATCTTAATAAAATGATGAATTTGCTACTGGTAACTTATTTTCTGACATTTTTGCCATTCCACTATTTTTGGACACACTTTTTGCAAAACAAGTTGAGGTAATTTTTTTTTGGCATAAATTGCTCATTTTTTTCACATTTTATTGGAACTTTTTGAAAAATCTAAATGACTTTAAAATTACTTAAAAATATACTATGGTAAATTGAAATTGGCATCCCCACGAACATCACAGGTATAAAATTTTGAACACTGTCATTAGATGTATGACATATCAGTGAATAAAAATGCCTAAAACTAAAGCATAACAAAAAATATATAAGAAATGTGTGAACTATACTGTAGGAGTGCATTAACTATCTAAAAGAAGTACATATGAAGTATTCTCACACATTATATTGTAAAGATTAAATTACAAAAATGAAATTTTAAATTGATGGAAAAATTTTTATCAAAAATAATAATTCCATATTTGTGTATCATATAAGGTCTTCAAAATCTGATTTATCTCCATCTGTATTAAAAAGATTAACAAATCTTGAGCTAAATAATCTAAGTATGCCAGATAATATTGTTGCAACAGACATTTGATAGTGAACATGTCTAGTCTTGTGTGTATCAGGCTTCTACAGAAATTTTAGAGAAATAAGAAGATATTTGAGAAACCTATGTCTAATACTGTTATGGGAGAGCATGCTTTAATTGTTTAATATCTTTTGCTAGTAAATAATGATTAATATATAAGTACCATAGACAATCATTTTTTGTGAACTCTAAAAGGATTGGTAAAGTAGTTGATAACATAGGGAAATTAAACCTTAAAACTAATTTTTTTTTCTTTGGTACTTTTTGTTACTTAACTGTTCTTAATAAATAAAATAGAAAAATTATTTAATATTTACTAAAGAAACTGGCAAATAAAATTCCTACTTATAAATTTGTATTTTCTATTTGATGAAAAATCAGTCAAAGTAAGCATTTTTTTTTTCAAAACTCTTTAAGTTTTTTGATGTTCCAAAGCATTTTGCTGTTTTCCTTAAAAAAAAAAAAAAAAACACAATCATGTTAACCATTTGTTTGCTTGTTTTGAAGATAATCACAGCACTCTATTGATTTTGATTTTCTTGTTTGACAGTTAAAAGTTCAATTTCAATAATTTAATTAATCATAAGTACAAATTACATCATGAATCCACATTCAGAAAATAGGGCCGTGGTAGTCTAGTGGTTAGGACATTGGCCTTCTGTCCGGCAGTACTGGGTTAGATTTCCAAGTGCCACCAAAAAACCACCGAGTACATGTCATATGTGCTCGTTAAATCTGTGGAAGTCCTGTTTCAGTGGTTGATGAATTGCTACGGTAATAATTGTTTCCAGAAAATTTCCTCCCCCTCCAGATCAAATTCAAAATTGAGAAAGTGCATCCTCTGATGGTGCCATCTATTGGAGGAGTCTTAGAGAAAAGTCGTACTTTCGTAGTGCTCTGATTAAAACTGAAGACCTAACCTTCTGATTTAATTTCGAAATAGCCGTCTGTGTCTTAGTGTGACGTAGCTAAAGCGTATCTGACGTCATGGAGTTCTTAAACCAATGAGAGCGCTGTCTCCAGTAATGTTGCCAGATATTTCGAACCTGGTTGAAATCTAGAATCGTCTCGCGCTCCACCCCTTTTTTGACGTAACTAAGACATCAATGACGTCTTTTGGTCTGATGCGATTCTCGTGAGATGCTCAGCTTGTCTCGCAAGACAAGTCTCATGCGATCATTTATGAATTTGCGGACTGCCTTAAATATCTGTTTATGAAAGTGCTTACTTAGGGCACATCGTTCCTAGAATGCCTATAATCTGGGATGATTTAGTTGTATTGCTCTAGCTAATGGGACTTCTGTAATTTAGTCTCCTTTAATGTCTTAGTTCTGATTATATTTTTGATAAAATTGCAAATCATATACAACTTTACTATAAAAGTACTTCATATATATACTTTCTACATCGGAAAGAAAATGAGCTTGCGTTGCATGCAAAGCCCGTTGTTAAATGCATTATTATTTTGATAACTATCTGAATATATACAGAACTAATTAAAATTTTGTTGGAATATAAGAATTATGCACTGTACTGCAAAATAAAATATTTTAAAAAAAGTTTCCTTCCCCCCTTTTTTTTGCACTGAGATTGTGATAGCATTGCAAAAGAGTGATAAGTTCAGCTTATGAAGGCATAACTTAACGTTGGATTTAAATTTGTTTTAGCTTGAATGTGAAAATTCCTTACTTTGATAGTTATTGTCCCAACAATAATAAGGAAAATTTTAATGTATTGTTGAAAACTGATACAAGAAAAGTTGCGAAAAGAATCTTAATTGGTTGCTCCATATGAAAAACAAAAAAATGAAATTTGTAATTGCTTTGCGATTAGATAGAGGATCAACAAAATCGTTCATTAATAATCTGCTTTTCTAATAGGTGGAACCAAAATAATCCGTTTTCGAATCAATCTATTATTCGTGTTAAAAATTGCTATATTATAATGTTGTGACAATAAATAATGAACGAAAACCATATTATTGGTTATCGCTATATATATAATAATTATTATTTTTTGACATTATGAGATAATGTCATGGTGTGATTAGATTCTACCTATTCCTATCAGACAGCTAATTGCCTCTTCTGAACTTCTATGAAACCACATGATTTTTGCTTGATGCTGGAAATGTTTATGCATCATCAATAGAGAGAGAGGGATAATAGATTTTCCGGATGATGAAAGTACTGACACCTTCTCAGTACGATGGTTTTCAGATGTATAGGATTTTGAAACTACTATAACTCGAACCATATTTAATTCCTTTCATTTCTAAGCTGTTGTGCTTTAAGCAAGAGATGGTATAAAAATAAATAATAGTATTTTATCGGGTTAATGTGACACATTATCAGTTGCCGATGCCTGTCGATTAGGAAATCGCAAAACAGCCAACTTCCTTGTAATTTTTATCACCGTCGAATAATTTGTACCAAGTAACGAGACTGACACAAACAAAAGCCACCTCTCAACATTATGTTACCCCAATGGAGTAACGTCGAATCTTATGGAACTTTTTATACTCTTTCTGTCTTCGATTGTGTCAGGTACAAAACTAAGTACCTTTCGGTTATGCGAATAACCACTTTCTCCTTCAAGCTATTGTGATATATTTTGAAGCATTTTTCTATCGTATTTAAAATTAAATCAAGATTAATTTTTTGATTAAATAAATCAGGTTATTTTTTTTTTGTTCTTTGATAAACAGAATTTTATTTCTTTATTGATTCGTATACATGAAGTCACTAGACATGTCATTTATTAAAAAACTTAAAAAAACTTTTTTTTCCATATCAGGATGTAACTATAGAAAAGCTATACATTCTGATCATTACATAAAAGTTTTTTTACCATACCAAAATGCTTCTATCAACTTAATGTGACTTGTTATTCTGTAGAAATGTCTTCACACGAGGAATGATTTGATTAGTATCTGTCTTGAATTTCAAACATCAACGTCTGAAGTGGTATTGGAATCTCGAACTATGTGGAACTGTATAAAGTGTTTTTACTATTAAATTCTGAGATAATAATTCTGATAATTAATAGTTCCTGAATCAATTATGACGCTAATTTTCGGTTATAATTAAATATCATAATCCATTATGACGCTGCTTTTCGGTTATAATTATATCTATGTTAGTGCGATTTGATGGCGTATCTCTCAGGAATTTTTTAATTTTCATTTTCCATCATTAAAAAGAAATCAGACAAATACGGCCTCAAAAGGGGGGAAAAAACGAAATGGAATTTATAGAGGGTATTAACGCAAGTTTAGGACGATTTCGAAGCCGTTTAACTAATGTTTAAAACGCAGACTTTTTTTTAATGTTTCATCTGATAGCCTTTTTTCTGGACAAGTCTGCATCGTGATTTCCATGATAGAAGAGCTTTTCGCAAAATTTTCAAGGCTATTGCTTTCCATTCCTCTTCCACTACTTTCCAGACTCCATCTATCGTGGTGGGTTGCGTTTAGAAAGAATTCTTTTTAACAGACCAAAAGCACAATAGTCCATAAGTGAAACGTCAGGGGACTATGTTGAAAAGGTATATTTGCAATACATGTACTAGTTTTCATTTTTTCCAGGAATGCAGAGGTAGTATTCGAAGTATGACTTGTAGTTTTTTCTTGATGAAATTTCACTCTATGAAAGTCATTGGGATGAAAGAGTGGATTTTCCTCTGTAAATATTGGACGTAAAACCTTCTCTTGATAGTATGATGAGTTGATTTTAACGTTTTTTCCACTTTTCTTATTTTTAATTTCCCATTATAGGAGAAACCTCTTCGACAATCATAAACCCTTTACTGAAACTTTCTTTACATGGACGGAACCAGGTTTGTAAATTTTTCCTCCTCTTTTTTCTAAAGTGAATAGACCTGTTTTTGTTGCAGTCATTTAGGTAAACCCATGCTTCATCAAGGGTCAAAATGTATTTCTATTTATCTCCAGCTAAATGGTTTTGTTACAGGATTCTACAAAATGTTTTGCGTCGAGCCACATGTATCTTCAAAAGCTGGTGAACATTATTTAGCTTTTTTAAGTTGTAAATCTTGGTTTATTATTTTATTTATTGTTGCCACAGATGTATCTAAAGACTTTGCTATTGATTTTTGTGTTGGCGGATTTTCTCTTGTTACCAGCGATTTCACTTTAGAAATATTTGAAACAATACCTACCTTTTCCAGATATTCGTTTGGAGTCTTCTTTCCATGTAGAAATAATGATTGACGATTTTTATCTGTCCGATCAATAATGTTGCTTATTTTGCGCATAGAAATTTTAATACCATGCATTTCACAACGCTTTTGAACTCTGGAATAAGAACGTTTATCTTCGGAAAGCGCAAAAACACATTCTTTAATCCACATCTTGTTTACATGCAACATTTTGAAAGAATAAATTTTAAAATAGCAGGCAATATTTCTCATTTCAAATAATAAGCTGTTGTCAAAATTTTTTATTCTAAAACATTTATTTTTTTAAAAATTCTTTATCGAAATCGTTTTAAAAATGTGTTAATATCCTCTGTACGTTAATATTTCCCATGAATTTTGACAGTAATTTAATCAAGGAATTTTGACCTTATATAATCATCACTCCTATTTGATACTGTGTAAATAGTTTTACATTTAAAGGTTGTAAAAAAGCATTTGAATATCCATTGCAATATGGGGGATCTTTTCATTGATAATCAAGGAATGTTGATATATATTACAAGTTGGTATCTATTACATTTCTTATATTATATGAGCGAAAATTAAATAAATTGTATATTATCCATTCTGAATATCGAACATGTTGCTGGAACAGCACGGCCAAATGGTTAAGATTGAGGTTTTTGGATTGGTAGGTCTCAGTTTTGATCAGCTACTGCTAAATGACGGGATGTGGAGGGTACGCTTATGCTTTCTGTATGCACATTATGTTCTGGAGATTTTCGGATTTCCTCACTAGAGGTGAGTGAATGCAGATGCAGATAATGCTTGATGTATATTAAAAAGACTTAAAACAGCCTTCCTGCATTAGGATGTTCAGTATATGGAACTAAGTATAAATCTCTCGTTGTCCAACTATGAATGGAATCCAATCGATCACATTTCTTTCCAAACAGGATGGTTGCGTTTCTCGTCCACTCTGAGCCCTTTTGTTCCTTTGGTGTAAAAACTTTTTTCTTTTCACCCATTTGTGAACCAAAATTTATAAATTGATAGTAAAATTCTATAATAAAAATATAAAATCCTGTCACCTGACAACAAAATAAATTACATATGGACAGAATCGTAAATCATTCAGTCAAACGATTGTTTTCAAATTTTAACTGAGACCACAGTAGTCTCGAAGGGGTAAGCGTCCTTTCTATGACTGGGAAGTAGTGGGTTTTATACTTGACTTGTTCGAAATATAATGATGTTGAAAAGGGAAATCTATGTTAAAAGTTATGCTGGTGTGGCTTGGAGAGAAGAGTGCCAACCCAGGAGTTGCCTTCGTCATTTGATCGTATTTAAAAATTACGACTCAGTTTGTTGTGAACCATAAATTTTCAAGGGTAGAAGTCAGAAGCCGAAAATGTGAATTACAAAAAACAACGAAATATCCAGTCTTGAGAATTTTGCTCTGTTTTCTGCGAATAGCCATGATCTCAGACCAATAATAAGTAAGACCTCCTACTCCAATTGACCAGGAGCAGGAAAAATGGCATGATCTTCGGAAAAATTGGAGAAAGGAGTTAAAAGTACAGTAAAGACACAGTTCCCTCTGCCAGAATGTTTACTTATCTGTATTCAGAACAAAATTTTATCTTTCCGAAAAAATTTAACTACTTTGAACTCAAGTTGCTGAATTTTAATTAGCGGATTAATTTGAAATTTTGCACTTTTTTAATCTTAATTTTATTAAAAATATCTAAGACTAGCTGTGTATTCCAGGGTGCTGAACTGGATCTCTATCGAATAGAAAATAAATTTAAAAGAATGATGAAAAAATCAAAATTACCAATATATCACAGCATTTAAAATATGTGCACTAATTTTACACTTAATCCTACATAAATTTAAATTTAGTTATAGAAATTGCTTTCTTCATGAATTGTTTATTATAATGATTTGATATGCAAATAATTTGTATAAAGAAATTAATGAATTATGTAAAAAAATTCAGAAAGTTACAGTTGTAATAATTTGTTAAATATTTTTTCGCACTTTATGAAATGACATTTATATTTTTTTTCATATGCATGAAGTTCACAATGGCTTACTGCATAAAACGAATCGTAAAATAATATGCACTTAGCTCCAATTCGGACTGGGAACATGAGGGGTATGAAAATCATGCCCGACAGATCTAGAACATACGCAGAATACAGGCACTGCACAGGATTTCCACTGGATCCGAGGCATCTCTTCAATTGTATCTCTGTAACCTCAAACCTCTTCAGCATCGACCCCAACTGCTACCATGACACCCTCTATACCAAAAAAGCTGAAGATGTGGCGAGGGCAGTGCTCCGTGTCTTTGGTCCCTTATGACTTGTCCTATTTTACCTCTTTTCTTTTCTTTCTCTTTGCACTTGTCACACGTCAACAACAACAACAAATGATTTTAAAATCATTGTATAAATGTAAGGGATTACAGTTGTGGCCAAAATTGTGGACACTTTTGGAAATTTTTATGTTTTTGAACTTTGTATGTTTATAGAAAATGTTACGTTTCGTAAAATTCCAACTTGTATATATCATTTTAAAGAGAATTTATTACTGAATTCAATACAAAACACAAAATTTAATTATTTGCAATACAAAAAAGTTATATGTACTTTAATATAAATAAAAAACACAGCTATGAAGTGGTTTGTAATGTCTAGCTTTCCTGGCCAATCACTGTTCTTGTTCTTAGAACCAATCAAATGTTAGTAACTGCCAGTAGAATTTGACATCATGTTTACACTTGAAACAATTCATTATTTTGCTTTGTTCTGTAGAAGGAGGACCTGTTTCTTAAACACTGCAATTACAGGTAGGAATTTTTGTAAAAAATTTTAATATTTAGTTAAGAAGCAATGACATCAAATAAAAGAGTGGATTGGACACCTAGAAAGAGATATAATATTATTGTGTTATGAGAAAGTGGTCTTTCCTATGCTGAAATTGCAGGACAGGTGGGTGGTTCAGTGATTACATCTGGAATCCGAAAGTTTTGTTTACGATATCAGGAGGCAAATTCGATAAAAAACAAAGCAGGAAAAGGCCGAAAAAGGTGCAGCACATCTATTGATGAGAGAAGAATAAAAAGACCATGTCTCTAAAATAGAAAAATGTCCTCAGCGGCCATCAGAAGTGGATGATGCTGGTGTTTCTGTCAGTTCAAGAACAATCAGGAGAAGATTAATAGATGTTGGACTGAGAGATAAAATTCCACGAAAAAAGCCTTATCTTAAATTTTAGCAACGAAAAAAAAAAAAAAAAAAAAGACTACAGTGGGCAAAGGAACACATTAATTGGACAGATCATCAGTGGTCACAAGTTATATGGAGTGATGAAACTAAGCTATCGTTATGCGTTAGTGATGGGCGAAAATATGTAAGACGTAGAATGGGAGAAGAGTTGCATCCTGAGTGCATTCAAGCAGCTATGAAGAACCCAGTTAGTGTTATGATTTGGTCATGCATGTCAGTAGATGGTATTGGTCACCTTCATGTCATCGATGGGACACTAAATGCCTGAGAACACATTGACTTTATTCTAGAACCAAAACTTCTACCTTCCATCAGAGATCTCTTTCCCAACAATGCTTCGTTTATTTTTCAGCAGGATTCTGCTCCTTGCCACACGGGCAAAATATCGAAAGAGTGGTTTCGTACAAAAAGCATTAAATTGTTGTCATAGCCAGGAAAACTGTTTTCCAAATGAAGCACCCATCAAATAAAAGGGAATTAATTGAGGCTATAATTGTTTCCTGGCATCATTTAATAACGAAAGAAGAGCTTAAAAATCTTGTCAGCTCAATGAAACGTTGATGGGAAGCTGTAATCAAAAGTAAAGGGTACTCTACTAAGTACTGATAACTCACTGCAATCATCACTATCTAATGTACATCGATTACTATTATCGTTAAACTTTTTTGTATTGTAAATAATTGAATTTTGTGTTTTGTATTGAATTCAGTAATAAATTATCTTTAAAATGATATATATAAGTTTGCATTTTGTGAAACGTAACGATTTTTATAAGCATACAAAGTTCAAAAACATAAAAAATTTCCTAAAGTGTCCACAATTTTGGCCACCACTGTATATGCGTGTAATATTTCAAATCTTATTTTTTTAAAATTACATTTGTTTAATTTGCAAACATAGCAATAAAAAATAACAATTTGAATTTTTGCTATAACACTTATGCAATTTAATTTATACAAAATACCCAATATATATATATATATATATATATATATACAAGGTGGTTATAATTAAACTTCCCCTATAAACAGCATCCCACAGAGCAAACGGATGAACGGAATGCAACGAAATTTTGTATGTGGGCTTTACACGAGATGCGCTCTCGGAATTTCGAAAAAAATTTTTTAGTTCCAAAATGTCCACCAGAGGGCGCTTTTTTGGAAAAACATGAAATGTGACACAATAAACGACCAAAACGGAATACAGAAACAATTAACATTTATTAATATGTCTGATCACCCTGTCATCGAACCACATTAAGTAAAGGTAAGGAAAAAAGAACAGTACGCTGTTTGAGAAACAAAAGAACAGTTCGGTTTGCCGAAACAAGAACACATTAGGACGAAATTTCACAAGCGGAGCAGTTGTTAATCGTATCCAGGATGATGTAGGGAAAGTTGATCCACGTGACCACCCTCATTCACCTGCAAAATTTCAAGTCGATGCATAGTGTGTTCAACAGCAGATCATAACTGATCAATTGTGAGGCTTCGCACATGAAGCGTTATGGAGTTCTTTAAGTCACTCAACGTCGTAATACCTCCACGATACACCCGACTTTTTAAATAACCTCATAACGAGAAATCGCTCATAGTTAGATCCTGCGAACGTGGTGTCCATGGATAACGAAAGGAGCGACTAATAACACGCTCCTCTGTGAAGTGTTGGAGCAATAGCGCCTTCACGGACTCATGGATATGTGGGGGTGCACCATCCTGCATGAAAATGGTCGATGTAAGGACTCGCCTTTGCTGTAGTTGCGATACAACAAACGTCTGCAGCATGACATGGTAACGACGGCCCGTAACGGAACATGTGACAGGCCCACGTTCAGTGATTTCCTCAAAGAAGAATGGCCCAAGGATGAAAGTCGCCGTAAATCCACACCAGACAGTCACCTTTGGAGAATGCAGGGGACTTTCACTGTGCATTCGAGGATGTTCCTTAGCCCAAATGCGGCAATTCTGTGTGTTGACAGTCCCGTTGAGGTAGAAATGAGCTTCGTCGCCCCACAGAATATTCCAAGGCCCTGACAGATCAACAGTCATTCTGTTGAGGGAATTGACTGCAAATGAGAGACGTTGTGATTTGTCCCTATCAAGCAGCTCTTGGGTAGGGCGGATCTTGTATGGGAAATAGTGCATTATGTTTCTGAGCACTTTTCGGACGGTGCTGTAAGCATAGCCAGTCTGTCGAGAAACTGCACGTGCGCTACTGCCCCCGAACTCTGATGTCTGTGACTGTGCGTCAACAACTGTCTTTACGGCATCAACAAGTACCGGTGTGACACGTTTGCGGCCTCTTCCAGGTTGAACTCTTAATTTCCCCGTCTCTTCAAATCTTTCAATCATGGCCCGGATACCTTTAGTTGACATTGGTCCACGCCGTAGGCTCTTTCTACGACAAAATTCACGAACTGCAGCAGAGGCATTCCCCTTGTTTTCGTAAACCAGCTTCACCAATAACGCACGTTCAACTAAAGAGACCACCATAAATACAGCCGGAAACATCGACTTAAACATGCCAACGTCTGCAAACGTTTTATACCCAAACCTGTTTTGCATAAAGCTTCCTCTTCTTCCCAAGCATGCAAATCTCGGCATTTTTCTCCTACAAGTGACGGATTTTCCCGATTTTGCATTTTATTACTCATAATTTTTGTTCTGGTTCTTTAATATTGTTTCTGCATTCCGTTTTTGCCGATACTGAGTAAAATTTCATGTTTTTCCGAAAAAAAGCGCCCTTTGATGGACATTTCGGAACTAAAATTTTTTTTTCGAAATTCCGTGAGCGCATCTTGTTTACAGCCAATATACAAAATTTCGTTGCATTCCGTTCATCCGTTTGCTCTGTGAGATGCTGTTTATAGGGGAAGTTTAATTATAACCACCTTGTGTGTGTATATATATATATATATATATATATATATTATGGAGTAAATTTTGTCTGTGGTTCAGATCTTTTTAATAATTTTAGATTTATTTAGATAATATACAGTTGCTTAAGGAAATACATATTTGTACTAATTGCAATTACTTTTCATTATGTTTATATTCAACAATATAATCATAGTCACATTATTCTTTGTTATTGTTAATCTATTTAAGTTCTTATAATTGTATGTTGTGGGGTAATTTGTTTTGAAAAATTTATATATTTTCATTTATGATTTAAAAGAATGATCCATTTTAAATTCTTCAATCATCATTTCATCTGAAAAAGTCATAGGATCATCTATTATAAAAAAATCCTTTTGATTTTTAAAAGTAGGAAATTCATATTTTATTTGAATTATTCTTTCAATAGATTACAAAAGTAATCTTTTGTGAAATGTTTGTTAATATTTCTAAACAGCAGTAAAATTTTTGCCACCAATATAAGATTATGTCTATCTTACAATATACAGAGAAAGTTTGAGGAGAAAGAAAAATTTATGTATTATATGAAGGTGCACAATTGTAATTAATGAATTTCTCAGTTTAAATAGTCCATAACAAATTTTAAAATTTTAGTGTGTTCGAGAATAGATGTGATTTGTCAGGAGTACGTCAAAGATATAGAATATATATGTAATTTCTATTTTATGATATTTATGCGAAAATATTAGAGATTAAAATTAGACTTTTCAATTATCAAGTTAAGATGAAAACAATTTATGCTTCTCCATTTCACATGCAATATATTTAATAAATAAATAAAAAATAAAAATAAAAAAAAAAAATAAAAAAAAAAAAAAAAAACGGACACATATGTAAAACATAAAGAATTAAAAAAAATTTTTTTTTAATCTCTCACAAAGACTAAAAGTTGCAGTGATTACTTTCTTAAATGTTTAAATATTTCTTAAGTTCTATATTATTTCAATTTTAAGATTTTGTAAATTTATTTTGTTATATTATTTCCTATAAATATATATGATTTGAAAATAATTTATTTTATTATGTTATTTTATATGTATACTTTTATAAATTAAACTAAATGCTGAAGATCCACTTTAATTTAAATTTTAATTGGATTCCATTGCATGTTATTTTTTTTTGGTTAATTTTTTTATTAGATTTTAATTTTTGTTAAATGGTGAAAATAAATAAATTATTTCTGAAATTATAAAATGTGTTATTTTGAAATTAAAATTCAAATCTTATAAAGAAATAAGATCGCAGTTTGAATAAAATATTAAAGTCAATAAAGATATCTGTCCAAATTTTAATAAAAATTTAGTTTTTATTTGGAAACTATACTTATTTGCTTGTCATAAAAATTGAAAGGTTTCTATAAAGCTATTATATATGTTTCACAAAAATATAATTCTTTCAAGGATTTACCAAAATTAAAGAAAATTATATGATTTGCATTTTGTGTAAAAGTTATTTTTTTTTCCAAATTATGAGCATAAAATTATCAAAATTTGAAAAAAGAAACATTTTTTTCAGTGAAATAAATACATTTTGCTTTTAATTCAATAAAAAAAAAAATATTTTTGTCTGAAAAACTTATAATAATGTACTTTAGTAGTACTTACTTTTCTTCGTTTGTGATGCCGCTGCTGAAATAGAATTCACGCCACCTGAATCCGAAAATAGAGTCAGTTTTTGATTGTGAGCTGGAAGTCTTACTGTACATTGATCTGTAGTGAGGATCTAGTGCAAAAATGTAGTTAGATTAGGTTATTACGACTGGTTTCAAATTGCCTTCTTTTGCCAAACAAAGCCGGTCAAAACAACAATCAGATTTGTTGCTTTAAATAACGATCAATTGGTGAAATCAACACCTGAGTAGGCAGTTTCTTCTTCATACGATGTCTTACCAATTATGAAATGGATTCTACGGAATTTTCAACGCACTTCTCGATCTTTAACTGTGTCAGATATAGAACTTACTGTCTCCCGGTCTCAGAAGAATGACATTTTCCAAGCTAACAAGTTCCTTAATTGGTGCGATGAACCTCTTAAGGACTTTTTTTTGTCTCTATAAAAAAAAAAAAAAAAAAAAAAAAAAAAAAAATCTCATAACTCTTATTTTATTGTAACTTTGATCGACGTTTTATAGAAACAGTGTTTTGACATTTAATCACATCATGTTCTTCGTGTACGTGTTTTGATACTAAAGACGATCAGAAGCGAAAGTTTAATGTGATGCATTCGAAGGCAGATGATGAGGTCACGACCCTATTGTGTGGAGAAGGTGAGGGTTTAGTGGGTGAGGGTCGGCCTCTTCATCCTTGACCCGGGAGATTCATCCACAAAGTCTTTCACTTCTATTTTCTCCTGCCGCACGTAAATGCACTTCTTAAAGGATTTTCCATTTCACTAATTTTATGGTGGCTTCCATCTCTAAAGAAAGCTTCCTTTTACTTCTTTTGGAGGAATGATTGAAAAGGAATTTTCAATTTTATGATACAAGTTGATTTGCTAAGTGATTGCATTTAAAAATTTTGTAGTTGGCGGGTTTATTAATTGATGTTTTGAAGTTATTTAGGAGAATTACATGGATGAAAGAAATCTAAAGGTACTTTTAAATTTAATAAATTACCCTTTATAATCATACATTTCAATGCCTTTTCGATGATAATATCATTCAATTTTTCTAAAATGTTAAAAAAAATTTTTTTAACTAGTATTTTTAAAATTGGAGAAGAAAATACTATAAATATTTAAGTTGAAACCCACATTTTATTATTATATATAGCAGTAAAAACGATATTTATTTAAATTAAGGCAATTTTCTTATTGTTTATTTTCCATGATTTATTAAAATAGGAATTAAAATCTAATATTTTTTAGTTAAAATGAAAAGACTAGATGTCTCATGCATGTAGGCAAGAAGATGCGAATAGGATCTATAAGACAATGTTACATGTTCCAGTATCTCTAAATCAGTAATCGAATAAAGGCACTGCATGAGATAACATACTCAGAAATTTTTTACCTCTTTCTTAAATAACAAGTATTTTAAAGTTATTTCTTTGAATTTTTCACGTTATGGAAGATATATTCTATATAAAAATAAGAAAAGACTATTTTGTAATCACACACACACACACACACACACACACACACACGCACACGCGCACACGCACACGCGAACGCACGCACACGCACACGCGCACGCACGCACACGCACACGCTCACTCACTCACACTCGCACTCACGCACACGCACACGCACGCACACGCACACGCGCACGCACGCACACGCACACGCGCACGCACGCACACGCACGCACACGCACACGCACACGCACACGCGCACGCACACGCGCACGCGCACGCACACGCACACGCGCACGCACACGCACACGCACACGCACACGCACGCACACGCACACGCACACGCACGCACACGCACACGCACACGCACGCACACGCACACGCACACGCACGCACACGCACACGCACGCACACGCACGCGCACGCACACGCACGCGCACGCACACGCACGCGCACGCACACGCACGCGCACGCACACGCACACGCGCGCACGCACACGCGCGTTCGCACATCGCACACGCGCGCACGCACACGCGCGCACACACACACCCACACACACTCGCACGCACACGCACACGCACACGCGCGCACACACACACACACACACACACACCGAGATGGAGAACCGAATTATTTATACACACATGAGCATTGATGGGCATCAAAAGTGCAAATATTAAATAAATGAAAAGACAATTCAAATAAAATAAGCAGAATGGTATGAAGATAAAATTAAATTTGTAACAGTTGGGACGTTTATATAAAAATGAGAAATTAATATAAACTTTCGCCGACCCTTACTTAGTCGCAGAATTGAACTGGAATTGGATGAAAATGCGGGCAACTTGTTTCATGCTGCTTTAAACGTATGCCACACTTCCTTACCCGAAATAGCTAGAGAGGGGTAGCAGACTACTCTTACAACAACCCATGACCAAATGTTATTAAATGATGAGAGGTCTGGAGACCATGCGGCCAGGGACAGATATCTAATATCCTCTATAACGAAAAAAATGCTGCATATGTGCTTTGATACTACGTTATGAAATTTGTAATAGCTTAAGGTTATTGTAGTCTACTGCAAATTGTTCTTACTTCTGTGAGAAAGATTATCAACCGTATTCACGTGACACAAATGAGAAAACCCAGAAACCTCCCAAAAATTTACTCCAAACGTAGACAAACCATAGAGAAGCACAATATTCCTTACCAGTTGTTTAATAGTATCAGTGAAATCGAACACGGGACTTAATGGTCCGAAAATGCTGTCTTACCACTAGGTCATGATTAGGTCCTTTGAACACACACCGTGTAACGCCATCCGATGTATTTTTCACAGATATTTCTGTGTTATACAATAAGAAATCATCAACCTAAAAAAATACTTACCTTAAAAGATATGATTTTAACCACAAACTCCCTAAATGAATTCTTAAGGACAGAGCTTAAACTCTAAATGAACTCTGTCGTGAAAAGTCTTATGTATAATCTCAATATTCTCTTAGTAATTTATTATTGCTTCTTACTCACTGCTTTCGGCCCCTCACTAAAAACATCGTATTTAATTGCTTCATAGATTTGATGACAGTTGTACTGGACGACTCTCTCTCAAGCAAAAAAACAGATCATTAATGTTGTCCTCATTGAAGTTAAACACGGGGACCGCTTTCTTTACTGTTGATGCTAAAGTTGGTCACAGTATTAAGGAACATCTGTTTCAATCCATTTTTATCATGGATAACTCCATTTTAATTAGCTTGTTATTTATTTTAAATGCATTCAACAGTCATTGAGATATCATTTTACATTACAGTAACGTCTTGAAATCTGACTCAACCGAAGATCGTCGTGGTACTGATGCCCACCTGCTATTGTTAGATAGGAAAAACATTGTCACCTCAGTATGTTAACCACGATACTTTACCATTCTTCAAAATAAAGTATTGGTTGGCTAAAATTTGCGGATTTCATTTTTAGAAATAGGCAAAAGGATAAAATAACCTTAAAAAGAATTTCTCTTACCGCTTTTTACTTGGGCCATTTAGTGTAATTTCATCAGTTACCAGAAAAATATTGTAATATTATAATAACATTCTATAACTTATTATTTGGAATTGGTTCTATTGGCAATGATCATCTGTGTAGAGAGGAGTGCATTATATAACAAATGAGAACATTTCAGTACTCTAGATCTTCTTGAACAATTAATTTTTATTTTTCGTTTCTGTGAATTGTAAAAATCCTTAAATGACAATAAGTGTAACTTACAATTTCAGCATCCTAGAAATTTCTTGTCTTAGTGCACTTTAACAAGAAGAAATACTTATGTTATGGAACTCGTGAAGAGTAGTATCTTTGAGTTAAGCTGTACCCAAGCTTGACTCTGAAAGTGATTAATGCTCCTAAACTTCATTTCAGTGGTTTGTAAATTTGGTTGTATCCATGGATTGATGGTAAGAATTGTATCCATGGATTGATGGTAAGGATTGTATCCATGGATTGATGGTCTGATTTGTATCTATGGATTCTATCGATATTTTTATCCAGGGATATTCCATGGATATTTTGACACAGTGTAATAAATGGTTTAATTTAATAATGGTTGAAATTGTCAATGTCTGTTGCGAGGCATTTTTGTCTTTCTCGTGTGTTATTGACTATATGAAGGATTTTTCAAATAGTAGATAATACTCACTTATTGCAAGGGAGAAACTGAAATTCTGAAGCATTTATCCGACATTTGTGCAAGATATAAACACAATATATCATCTTTTTTGTTCAATAGCGATTGGAATCACACTTATGATCTTTCACTCCAAAGAAGGAATTTCTACCACTACTCCACTGTAAACTCAAACATAAATATTATTAACGACTTGAAGCTCACTTTAATTATGGGTTCTGTAATAGAGTGTCAAATCAGCCAAATTATCGATTTATATTTGATTTCATTTAATGAAATTATTTTATTAGAAACTTAAAGGTATGTTAAACGTTCAATGACTTTTTCACTGAAGGAAAGTTTACTAAAAATTAATTTTGAGCGTTTCTGAACGTGCATGAGAGAAGCATTAATACCCTGTGGTGAGTCATTTTATTTAAGATATAAAATTTTCTGTCTGCTGTTAACAAGAACAGAAAATTTTCTTTACCCGATGGTGTTCCTGCCTTGTCAGGGCGGAGAGGCTTGCGTGCACCAATGACCCGGAGGGCTATGCCGGTGGTAGCTTGCTACTGGTAAGATCTACCATGTCAGACAGGCCGAAAGGTAGGTGACTGACGAAAAAGAATGCCTACCCGAGTCAAGACAGACTTCTACCTTTAAAGTGCTCGGATCTCCGGATCAATAAAAGCTGAATCTTACCTCCTCCTTTTGATTTAGTTGAGCCAGATTAAACTGTTACCACGATAGTCATTCCTCTTCAATACTTTACCTTTTTAGAACATCAGTCCATCATTAATTCTGAATTTTTGAGAGTGGAATATTCCTCCCTGCCATCACTGATACGCGGGCTAACAGCGTGGCTCTTCAGTTGCCTTCAATTGTGACAGGGCCTCTAGAACAGCAATTTCCAGACTAGTAAGTGGTTACACTAGGTGTCTCGTGTATTTTGAAGGCTGGAAGTTCTTTGAGGTCTGCTCTAAATGTAAAACTGAGCAGGCTTTTCTTAATCACACCCTGGACTGTTTAGGACTTTCCAGAGAGGATATATACTTATCCCTCCTTCTGGTCTTCGATTTCCTTAGGGTCAGCGGTCTGATGGATCATGTGTGACTTTGTCAGACATTTAGTGAATAAGCCACAACAAAAACATAACAGGAGAAATGTTTCTTGTTAGCGAAACTGTTTTCATGTAGTTTAAGTTATTGCCATAAATTTCAGACAATCTTTTCTTACTGACCTTATCATCTCAACATAATCAAATGCCTGAGATTATACCTTTTCTTCCAAGTTTTCATATCTTCCAACGAAAAAAATATTGGATGTCACACAACAATTGAAATTCTTAAACATCGTAGACCACTTTATAACAATGACCTTTTAGAGTTTAGTACCGAATTCATTACCTTGTGGGATATGACATCGATGACTTTTTTTTTCCCATGATTCACAATATTTTTTGAAGATTTTTAGGCAGTTTTATGCTAGATTAAATTATTAAAATGGATTTTCCTGATACGTGTTTTTTCCTACAGATAATGTCTTGTACAAGTGTAAGCAAATCTCTACTTAAGTTATCATTCTCTTCTTTAAGCAGATTTACGCCAACAGTGTATCATATGGCCTTATAGAATACTGGGACGTACAAGGGTCCTCTCACCATGATAGTTTTCGATTGAATATAGTATTACCTAATAAATATTTTGACACACACATGTATCATAATTTCAAACTCTGGTCATAAAACTATGACAGGATTTTAGCTCGTACCCTACATTTTACTCCACATTAAGTAAGATCATTCCTGATTTTGTATTACACATTGGTGCTTTCAGTTCAACATCTGGCCTCCTCATTCATATGAGAATGATGCCTACAGCTGTAGTAATTTTAAGAAAGCTTTTTTATGAATAGCACATTAACATATCGTATAAAGATAACATTTTTAACTACTTCTTTTTTAATTAAGTTTAAGCAATTGGGTTGACAGCTGTGCTGGCAGAATCTTTTTCACAGTTGCGGAGGACCATCGAATCTTACAGAACATTTAAAGAACATACGCTCTATCAGCACAATGGTATTGGACTGAGTCATGTGAGCATTATTTACAAGCAAATAATTAAGAGAGAATAAAATTCAAAATGTAAAAATAGGTTAACCACAGAAGAAATTGAATGTGACTGATTTTATCAGTCACATTCGATTCTTCATTCGAGATATCACAGATTCTAAAAAGGGATGACGCAGTGATATTTATTGTAAAGATTACGTATTAAATCCAGTATTTAAGGAAACAATTCATTCTCGATCAGATTGTCCTGGATTCGAATATCTGTAAGAGAGAAGACTTGGAAATCGATCATTATTGCATCATTGGCGATTTCTCAGCAATTTAGCAACAAAAATTTCTTTAACAAAACCTTTTATAAGAATTTTAATTTTTAAAAATTTTTATGAATAAAAGGTATACGTTTTTTATACCTTAATTATTTTATTAATTACGAAACATTAAAATATATGTACACTTTATAGAGATCATATATTTCGATATCATTTATGATGTTAAGAGAACAACATGCTTTTACAGTTTGAGAGGAAATTTATTTTCCGTTCAAAATGTTTTAAACTCGTTTTCCTTTATTTGTTGTCATGGTTATGAAATAGCCCATATTTGCACGTACATAAATGCTTAGAATGTTTCAAATGAAAACGATTTATTCTTATCAAAAGAGAAAATGGCTATCGAGTAGATTTAGGTCACTATGAACACGACTGGATTGGACATTATAGAAGACTAAATCACACTAATATGTGATTTCGTCTTCAAGTATTAAAAAAAAAAAGAGGGAATTAATAATCCGAAAACATTTACTTTCACGCCATCTCGATAAAGCACCCACGTCCATTCTTCTCTGCTTCGCCAAGGTGAAGGTTCTCTTGATGACGAAATGGTAAATAAAGTTCGAACCATAACAAACAGTCCAACAATGGATGCCCGGATGGTCAGAACGTCAAGGCCAGCGGCAAGCAGAATGGGTCAGTGTGCCACGCAATCGCTAGTAAAGCACCACAAACACAGATGACCCGATGATGCGAGAGTCCAAGGCCTCGTCTTCTTTTGCACAAAATAGCCACACGAAGAGGTTGAAAGTTTAAGCTGCTCTTCTGGGAGTATCCATTTGCATATTTCTTTTCCATCGCGATGGGAAAGGCAACGAGAAGATATCTATTTTGAAATTTATCGAGAATTAGGATGGACTGTTAGCCACTACCTCTCGAGGGATTAATTTAAACTCAGAATTATAATCCAAAATAACTGAGTAATAAAATTGTGGATTCTCTATTTTTTTAAACAAACGTCCTGCCTAAAAAATAATTTTCTTTAAGGAAAATATTACCCTTAATTTCGTAAAGTATTGTTCCTAGTTTCAGATTTTATTAAAATTTAAAATATTTTTAAATATTTTAAATTTAAATAAATAATTTAATAATCAAAACTATTACATATGAGCATGATCAAATACAGTTTTACTGTTATTAATAAATTATATGAGATTCTGAAAACACATTATAAAGTTTTTGAATTAAAATTTATTATTATGTGTAAATCTTAAGAAAGCAATCATTTAAATCTATAAATGTGTATACTTTATATACACATGTGCTAAATATTATGTTGACTTATTTTTATAGTATCCATCGGATTATTATATCTAAGCAATTTTTAAACTTTTTTTAAATTTGATATAAATATTATAATGAATAATTTCATATTTTAGAAAATCCTTTTGTTAAATTTATCATTTTATTCCTTTATTATTTCTTGTTCATCTTTTTCACAGAACTAGCAATTGAATGGACTACAGATGTACAATTCTCGGGTTCGATTCCCGTATCAAATATGTACTTCAATAAGTATGTTGTGGTTTGGAGTCCATATTAAACTGGAAGTCCCGGTTCAATTAGCCTTCGAAAGCAAAATGTAATTATAGAACAATAGACAACATGCTCTTTATTTTAATCTTTTTATTTTTATGTGTTTCCAATAATTGTTTCAATTTATTTAATTATATTATGATTTATATCCTTGTAATATTTGTATTTTAATCTTTATCTGAATTAATATCTTTCTATTCTACTTCAATTTATCATAGCCCTTTCCATGATATTTTCCCCAGATGTTTCATGCATTCATACCCAGGAGAGAAATTATTCATTACTATTAATCAATTATTTTTAAATAATTCCAATAATATAATGATATTATTCCGGATAACTTCCAACTTTACTCAGAGTTTTCTATTTCATCTATAGTTCTATTAAGTAGCATTGTTAAAAAAAAAAATTACGTTTATTGTTACACTCTCTTTATGAAATTTTATTCATTTTTTTACTTAAGTCTTCTCGTACAATCGATATATTTTTTTTTTATCTTGACACAATTTCAGCCATTTATTCTATAATTTGTATAGTTTACTACAGAAATTATTATAAATATATTTTTTTCAATATTTCACATAAACCTTTTACAATTGATATTATTTACAAATTTCATACATAAAATTTCTTACTTTTTAATAATTAGAGTTATATCTTCTCTATCTAATAAAATTATATTTATAAATTTATATATAAGTACTCGCACGCTCTAAAACACTCACAAATACATTATACAGAACTCTAAGGTTGTCTATAAAATGTCTGATGCATTTTGATATTTAATAATTCATGAATTAATGAAGATAAAAGCAAATCTGTATCGTTTGTTCTTAGAATAACGTATGTACAGTATGAAAAAATTGGATAGACGATATCTTTTTCAGTTTGAATGCCTTTTATTTCGTATCATACGAGTATTTGCGTTTTCTTAATTTTCTAAATTTTCTTAAACAGCTTAAATTATTTTACCTTTTTCGTTGATTGCTTCTTAGAAAAATAAATTGGGCCTCAACTCTTATACTTTTAGACAACATAATATAACAATGCAGGTTTTTCTCCCTTTGGGATTTTGTAAGAGACATTGTGTGCCTATGTAAGTCCAGCATTAGTAATCTAAAAGCTTATAATTGGAACAGCCAATATGATTGTCCGTATTTGACCGAATTAGAATTTTTTTTTGTCTTTAGATTCTCTAAGTGACAATGCATGCTTACTCATGAAAAACTAGGTTTATTAGATACTTAGAATCGGAGTAACTAAATTATTAACCTATTTTTATTATTTTATCCATTATTAATTATTAATATGTGTGTCAAAATTTTTATAAATACTCTATATTATAACTTGCAAATCATTTAGTAAACTTAGTAATATAGTATTAAATGAAAGTATTTGAGTTTTAAGTTATCTAACAGATATTTTTCTAACAGTATTACAACATGAATATATTTCCCTATTAATGAGATAGGAGAAATCTGATTTTAAGATTATTTGAAATGTCTGTCATTTTCAATCATAATTTAAATTTTTAACAGATCTTAAGCGTTAAAGGTTAATTTTTTGCTGTCTTATACGATAATTTTTTCAATTAATGAAAAACATTAAGCTATTAAAAAGGAATTTTATCCGATGAAAATAGTGCCGAGTCTCGTTAGAATGAACTCAAAGAAAATGAATAAAAAGTTCATTATAAGTGAATGTTCGCATTATCAAATTTGTTTCACTATCATTAAAGTAATTTTAGTTGAGTTTTTTAAACATGCAAGAAAAATAGAAACGTTTGATTATATTCTTTAAATTAGGATATCTTGAATTTATTTCCTGGGTTCCTCTAACCCAAAAACAGAATACATCTCTTTTGAATACATAAGAATATTTAATAGGAATAATAAATGTTAGATGACTACATATATTCATTAAATGAAACTTTTTTAAGATTTTAAAAGATTTATTTTTATGGCCAGTTTTAAAAAAGATTATTCACATTAATCTTTTTTAAAACTGGCCATAAAAATACTATTTTATTCTTTTGTTTCATGAAGATTTTAGAATTTTGGGATTTTTGGCGATAATTATTAGAGTAAGCTAAATTTTTACAATAGTTTCTACGGGAAGAACAAATCAATAATTATAATCCTTTTGTTTTATTTATATCAGGAATTAAATGTGTTCTATTTTTTTAAATCTTCAACATAAAAATTAATTTTTTACTATCTTTCTACCGTATGAGTGAAATGAAATCATCTGTCGATCAATATACACTATATTACTGTATTGTTTTACAAAAGGAATATATATATATATATTATACAAGAATTGGAATCAAGAATTCGCAAACACACCTTTTCTTCAAAACAAGAATTAAAATCAGTGTTTCAAGAAGAATGGAGTAAAATCACTCAAAAAATCACAAAAAATTAGTCAAATCCAACCCAAGAAGATTAAAGCATGTTTAAAAAGTAAAAGAGAAAATCCAACATCCAAAAATTATTATAAAATATTAATCAAATAAAAATACAATTGTTTAGAACGGAGCAAAAAATAGCTCATATAAGTGATGGGACACCATTAGATATGCAGTAAAAACAGTCTGAAATAAACAATAAAAATAATTTTTGGATGTTTTATTTTTACTCAAAAGCAATTGGCAATAATTTATAAAATCGTCTGCAGTATTTCTCTCCAGATTGTTTTGGAATTTTTGTGTTTTTTAGCTGTGTGCAGCCATGAATGCTAAACGAAAAGAAACTGCGCCTGGAATTCGAAAATTAGTTATTAGTTTGCATATTGAAAGTGGAAAATCTATTAGAGAAACGGCTGAAACAGTTAACTTGAGTCATTCAACAGTTTTCAATATCGTTAAACGACATAAAAAGAATCATATGATTCAGAATAAAAGAAGACATGGCCGGCCATCAAAGCTATCCAATGGAATAAAGCGAATTGTCTTTCGAATTATTAAAAAAAATCCAAGTAGGAGTGCTCCTAAAGTTGCTGCTGATTTACAAGCATTATACAGTGTAATTGTTAATCCTAAGACTAGAAGAGTAATTCGATCTGCTGGATATCATGGTAGAGTAGCCAGGAAAAAGTTCTTCTAATTGAAAAGGATAGAAAACTCAGACTGGCTTTCGCAAAGACCAACATAAATAAAAATTCTGATTACTGGAATAAAGTTATATTTGATGAGAGTAACTTTAATATATATGGACCTGACGGTGTAGAATCTGATGTGGAGAAAACCGAAGGAAGAATTTCGTAAACAGAACTCTTGGTGCCAACAGTAAAACATGGTGGAGGAAGAGTTATAGTATAGGGGTGTATGTCGTCCGCTGGAGTTGGTAATCTTGTTTTTATTCACAATAAAATGGATCAGTACAAGTAGATTGACATTCTAAAAAAGTTTGAAATCTTCAGCACGAAAATTGAAACTTCATAACGATTTTAAATTCTATCAAGATAATGACCCCAAGCACACTGATTTGAACGTTAGACTCTGGCTGCCGTATAACTGTTTTGAAATAATAAAAACACCATCACAATCTCCAGACTTAAATCCCATAGAGAATATTTGGCAAGAATTGGAATCAAGAATTCGCAAACACACCATTTCTTCAAAACAAGAATTAAAATCAGTGCTTCAAGAAGAATGGAGTAAAATCACTCAAAAAATCACAAAAAATTAGTCAAATCCAACCCAAGAAGATTAAAGCATGTTTAAAAAGTAAAAGAGGAAATCCAACAAAAAATGAAAACTTTTTAAAAAGTAAAATATTTAGATAAATATTTGATAGAAAAGTTAGTGCCCCACTTTTGTGAGCTTTTTTTGCTCATATCTAAGCAATTGTATTTTTATTTAATTAATATTTTAATATTTTGACAAAATGTATGTCGTGTAATAATTGTTACTAATTTTAAATATGAAACACACCCACAAAAATTTGTACATGTATTTTTAATTTATTTCATTACAGTTTCCTTTAGTAAAGCAGAAGTGTTTATATATATATATAGTATATATATATATATATATATATATATATATATATATATATATATATATATATATATATATATATATATATATATATATATATATATATATATATATATATATATATATATATATATATATATATATATATATATATATATATATATATATATATATATATATATATATGTATGTATGTATATATAAGTGGGAGCATCACACCCTATATTGCCATCCTGGCTGGCAAAAAACGACAGCAACAACAAATAAGAATATATTTGAAATTTTTATTATAATCAAGATTAAGATTTAATTATTAATTTCAATATGTTTATCGAGATTTTGCCATACATTCAATTTTTTGCCGCGAGTTTTGACGGTAGTCATTTTTTTAAAAAACTATCAATTAAAATCATTAAGTCTATTTTTTAAAATTAAGAACTCAAATGAAGTAAAAAAGATATTAAGATCGAAGTTTTGAATTTACAAATATATTAATTTGAAAGGGAATAATCAACTCGAAACATGTATATATGTGCATGCACAATAATTTATAACTCTAAATGCTTCTCAAAGTGATGCTATCGACTGATTATTCTGAATGAACCCTCATTTTACTGTTCTTCAGGAATATAAAAATAAAGTAATGGTAAAAGATTTATAAATTTTTTTTATTGTTATATATTTTCATACACACACATTCACAAGGTTTTAAGCGACAGAGATAATTTTTAAATACACGCAAATAATTTCATTCTAAATATCATCTCTATTGAAATAGTCATTAAAAAGAAATAACTTGGGAACAGAATCCGAAGGGGTTTCATTAGAATGCACAGTATTATGCAACAGATTGTTCGAACTTTGAGAAGATGCCCCAATGACCCCGTACAAGGTCCATCCTCACCCGTGATTTACTTGCGAGGTGATTTTCTCCCTCTTATGTCATTCCTGGTAAAGGGGTCATGGGCGTTGCTGATCGTACCTACCTCTGTGATGAGGCTTCATTATTCCAAAAATTAAAATGTCTATGCTGGGTACATAATGAGGTGCACGTAACTTCATTATTTTTGTACGAGTTCATCTCCGAGCATTAAGAAAGAAATTGGTGTTGGCGCCAATTATGCAACGGATGTTTTGACCATTGTTCAGAAGAGATAGGCACGTTATCGTTCAAAGAGAACAATTCATTTTTTAAATTGAAAAGAAACTCCAGAAGCTGATATTGTTATTATCTGAAACTCTATTATGTTTATGTAAATAAATATCGTGCAGGAATGGAAAAAAATGACTCTAAATTACAGCGTACATTGACTAGAGTTTTGTCAGCTTTAAATTACTTTTCAGAATAAGTCTTTCTCACCATTACGAACACTTTTGGTATTTTCTACTATTGTGGCAGAATTCAAATGTTACCAAATTTGGGCTGGATTAAAATGTTACCAAATTCTCAGTATTTAATAAAAATTTTGAGGTATAATCTGCAAAATATTTGCAATTTTTATATGCGCAACGAAATTTTATATGAAATTAACTTTGTAAAACGTCATTCTTGGAAAACAAAATGCCGATGTTGGCGAGCTTGGTTAAGCATTTGCCAAGTAATATAGTCTTTAGTGCAGAAAAGTTCCACTATTTTGTAAAATGATGTTATAGGCATATTATATTCTTCATGACCTAGTGGTAAGGCAGCGCTCTTCAAGGCATAAGGCCCTGATTCGAAATCAGTTAAAAAATTTTATTTAGATGACAATAATTTTATCTGATTTAATTTTTTAAATAGAAAAAAAATTGTAAAATGATTGTATTTTATAAAAACTAAGTTTAAAAAAATAATGTATATATATATATATATATATATATATATATATATATATATATATATATAAACAATAACGCCCAATTTTCCTATGTGATCAAGTAAAAACGATTATTGTTGAAATATTTCATAAGTGATTTAATCAAAACTATAAAATTTGAATGCTTCCATATGGTTTAATAAAATTTTATAATCCAAAATGTGGTTTCATTTAAATATATGAACACAGTATTATTTTTAATTAACTCCCTAATAAGTCAACGATGAAATTATTTACTATTTATACATTTTAAATGTGTTCAAAGCAATATTCGATACATAATTTTTATTCACAGTTAATATAAAGTTTCGTATTATAAATATTAATATAAATTTCATTGCTCCAACTTATTGAAATTGAGGATATTATTATCACCAAAGGTCAAAAGGATGTAAATACATAGTTTTTGACTTTTAATTTTGGTTTAATATGAAAATTTTAAGAGTAAGGATTTTAACAGCTATAAAAAATTATTTTCACACATAATTATAATTAAACACAGGTATGCAAAATTAAATTTTCAAAAATTCAAAATTTTAGTATTGTAGGTTTTTTTAGAGTTTAATATATTTTTAAAGCATTTTACTATATTTTTTAAAGCATATTTAATGAATTTTTAATGAAAATGTTTAATAGTTATACATTTTTTTCTGCAAAATTATTTTCACACATTACGAAAAATCATTGATATGTAATTCTGTAGTCAGGAATTAAAAAAAAAAAAATTAATTATAATTTTTAAAAAAGTTATTTTTTAAAATAAATCATAGAAATAAATATTGAAGGGAAAATGTGAATTACAATTAAAAGGTATAATTAAATGATATGAAAGAACTGCATATATACATGAATGGAACAACGCACACAAAATTCATTTTCGATGTTAAAGATATTCACCCACACATATGTATTAACAAAGACTTAAATTATAAAATGACTCACTTTTATATAGGCAGCCCACCAGAAGGCACAAAGGATCACAAAATGAAATTGCTCACCTAATTAATTATGCATGGGGACATTGTAGACTACTTCAGGCCTCACTGACTAACGTAACAATACAATAAACAATTATCAGTTGAGAAGAATTAAAAATTTTTTTATTTTATTTGAAAAGAAATTCATTGGTTATTAAAACCACTGATGAAAGAATCAAATTTTAGCAAAATGTTATTAATTCTTATGTTTAAACACTTAATTTCCACAAATATATTTTAATATAAAAATTATAATCGAGTTTTTATTTCCCATTTATATATTGATACATTATTTAGATACTCAGTGATTTTCATTATTACTGTATACAAAATTGTGGTTTCAATTCGCGATAAACCGTCAATTTATACTAAAAACAATAGTGAAACTCTTCGAGAACCTTTATACATTTACTTTCGATTGCTCTTCACAAATTTCATAAGTCACTTGATGTTATAACTTGTTGATAAATTATCAGCAACTGTTGATAATTATTCCATTATAGAGGAAGTGAAAAATAAAGGCATATAATTTTCCCAGAGAATGGTTACTTCAAAATTTCGATACTTCCAGAAATCCTTTTTTTCAGAATTCATTTATAAAGTGAAATCATTTTCGTCAATATTTAGCGAATACATTTCCTATATTCAATTTCCTTAAATATTACATTAACTCTGATAGTTTTCTGTTATCCAAACTACACTTGTCCACACATGTTTCCGTAAAATCATGTAGAAGTTCATAACAAATAACCTTTTTCCTTCGTACAAACTTCTTGGTGATTCATATCAAGTTAAGATTGACAAGTTAATTGTAACCTTGAATTATAATTTTAATTAATCATAATTTTACTGATATGAATTGCCAAAAGTGAAGCTTGTAAAGAAGCTACTTTTAAATATTTCTTTGCTAATCATGTGCACATAATACAATGATTCAGGTACTGGTTTTCCTATGCAAATTTTAAAGAGCAATTGCAAACTAAATACCCGCCCGCCTTTGCTGAAACCAGTCAGATATTTAATTGATCAATTCATTTACTGGAAGCACAGCGTCGAAGGGATCAAATTCTTTAAGACAATGTAATTTATTTTCCATATTTTATTTTTTCAAGTCGATATATTAGTTTAAAGACCAAACTTTTCTTTGGTATCAAAATTGAACATCTAAGAATATTATTGCATCATAAATGGTGAATTTTCATTAAAAATTTTGAATGTTAAACTATCTGTAAATTTTTTAAAGGCTTTTCATTTTAAGTTTTGATGGTTGTTTATGTGTTTTTAATTTTCTTATATATTAATATTATTTGGTGATATCTTAATTTGCTTAAGATAATAGAAAATCACTCAAAATATGTATGAATATAGTGTGAACTTGACAATCTTTGTTTTCTTAGATGATAATAAGTTTGAAAATACTGTTGACGAAGCCGCTTGAAAAATGGAAGTTAAAAAATGTATATATGTATAAGTAAAATGACGTACGCAATTTTTAATAAAACATTTATTATACAAATATATATCATAACACTGCACAATGTGCAATAAATAGATACAATTATCACTCATTATTATTAATGAGTTAAGCCACAATTTTATGTCCTGGTGGCTGAAAATCGAAGATTGCACCCATATCGACTATTTTTTCTTAAACTTATGCTGGAATATTTGAAATATTCTATTATAAGATTCTTCAAGCATTCTTTGAGAGTACATTAATAAGTTCCAGAAACTGTAATAATTAGAATAGTAACAGCACACACTTTTTTTCATATTAAATAAAAAAAGAATATTGTATGATCTCAGCCTCATTGAATCAAAACGATATAATAACGGCTTTCGAATTTGATAGAATGGCAGAAATATCAATGTAGACATAAAATAACATTCTGCTGCCTCACAAAGTTTATGAGCACACTAATTTGCATGAATTTCATTCTATAAAGCTTTCGAAGTACTGATTACCGGTACTTTAGTACTGGTTCCGAAGCACAAGTTATCATCGACATGACTTGTGATTCTTTTTCTCTGATACGATTGAACACGAGGTCAACCGAATGATAACACTAAAATATGGCGACAGGTACAAAAGATATCACAAATTTCAGGAATGGCAACGTTTGTTTTCCACATTCCAGTTCCACACAGTCCATGCACGTTTTTTTTCTCACCAGTACAGTGAAAAATGGGCGGTGTGATTGTTGAGGTATGAAGTTCGCTCTTCCTACGAAGAGTGGTTAGGATTGTGGAACAGGATTGAGACGAAAATGAAAACTAAGTCTCTGTAACAAGTCTTGATAAATGCTCCTCACCAAAGAGCAGCAGCAGAAATGTCTATGTTAACGTCCTTTGAAGGTCGGTAAGTATCGCAGGTAAAATTATTAATTCTTCTGAAAGATAAAAGGAAACAGTTAGGAATATTATCAAATGTGATAGCATTTATTTGGAATGTTTATTAATCTTTTAAAGATATTATAAGAATTCTAACTATGAAATAACATCGGAATTTATAAAAACAATATTTAAAAAAAAAATAAATAAAAATTATTTCATAAAATTTTGAAATACTTGGTAAATTTTGATAATAACTGAATTTTTCTACACATGCATTTGTATTTGGAAAGTAATAGAAACTCTAGTTTCTAGAGAATTAGTAGTGTATAAATTAATATTTCTAGATCTAAATATCTAATAATCTACATTGGTGTGCAAAACTTAAGCAACAGGTGGTTTTCTGCCATAACTCCGCGAGAAATCATCTGAGGTACATGAAATTCAGACATGAGATACATCATTTCGTACTTAAAGGATGACGAAAGCATAGTTGCACAAAAGTGAATACAATGCTTACAGTATGGAATCAAACAAAAATAGGCTTTATTGAACTCACAGTATCCCTGTACAAGATCATTTGTCCACGAGGAACAATAATAAACAGATGTTCCTTAGTATGGGATATGACCTCCCCTTACTGCAATGGTTGCTTCGCACCGTTTCCCCATACTCAGCACCAGATTTTCCAGAAATTCTTGCGGTAAGAGTTTCCATTCCTCAATCAGCATCTGTTTCATTTGCTGCGTGTTTCCCGGGGGATGCAATCGTGCCGCAATGTGTCTCCCCAAAGCGTCCCACACATGTTCTATGGATTTAAATCAGGGAAGTACACTGGCCAATCCATTCGGGTGATGTCTTCACTTTCCAGTAGTTGCTGAACAGTATGAGTCCGATGTGGCCGTGCATTGTCATCCATAAAAATGAAATTTGCTCCAATGGCACCTCGGAAAAGACGCACATGGGGAAGAATTACCTCCTAACAATAGCGATCTGGTATTACAGAAACACTGTCAAAAACGTGGAGCTCAGTTCGCCTGTTCAGCATAATGTCTCCCCAGACGAGAATTCCAGGACTACCATAACTTTCTCTTTCCGTTATGCTACTGGGATGAAATCGTGTTCCAACCTTTCTCCAAATCAACTGGCATTGAGAATCACTTGTAGCACTGAAACGACTCTCATCTGTGAAGAGAACGCGACTCCGTTGATCAGATGTCCAGTTTTTGTGCTTTTTGCACCACTCTAAACGGTGCCGCCGATGGCGAGCTATCAACGGAATGCAGAGTTCGGGACGGCAAGCGAATAGGCCACCTTTGTGAAGTGCTTGGCCACAGTAAACCGCGACACTTGTCGCCCCATTGCTGTGCACAGTTGCAGAGCAATGTCGCTTTCTGACTGGTTTCGGGTTTTTTTCGCCTGCAAAACAATATAGCGGTCATCCAGTCACACTACGCCTCTCCTCTAGTTTTCCAATCACTCTTCCACGTCACTTGCACTTGAAACGCAAGTCTTTAATTGCTCCTCCATCCTTCCTTTTATTGTAGGTTTGAACTGCACCAGCCGAGCATAAGCTCACGTTACATCTGACGTTTTTCCTCTGATATTTGCTTACGCATGATCTTTCTAATGAATTGCACTGATCGCAAGAACTCCTTTTATACAATTTCATGGCTATCTGATTAAAATTTACATTGTTACTTAAGTATTGCACACCAGTATATATTACGGTTTCAAAGTATAGTTTGAAATCAGATTGTAGTGTGACAGATCAGTCTTTTATATTTGTGTCAGTAAGAATAATTTTAGCAATTAATGGTATTATAATACACGTAGGAAATTACATCAAAAAGGATAGTTGCTAATATAATAAAAAGATTTTTGTTACCAAATGGGCAGAAAATTCCAAATGTAATTAAGATGTCTATTTCATATCATTAACACAAACTAAATTTAGATATTTATCTGTATATAAAACCAAATTTTTTAATCTATCTTGATATGAATCATTCTTTTACAGTGAACAAGTTCTTGATAATTGTCTTCACACTGCTATGGAATTAGTGTAAAAACAATTCAAGTCTTCACATTGATTTGATATTAGTATGAAGACTGAACAAGACAAAAAAATCTTGTTCCAGATTACCATGACTGGATAGTAGAAATTCTTTATTCGGAGTGGAAGCTTCCAATTCCAGTCACTATTAAGCACCAGAAGATGGATATTGTTATTTTTTCTGCATGTGTGCATGTCGGTTTTGAAAACATGCGAATTTTCGACTTTAAAATATGTGAATATTTCCTACTATTTATAAAAATAATCAAATAAAGAAAAGCTCTGTGGATGTCGTAAAAAAAAAAACAAACTTAATATCATTAATACAAATGATATTAAGTCATATGTATTAGTGATATTGAGTCTTTTAGCTCTTAAGCCATCTATTTTTTTTATTTCTGTGACCATCTATTTTCAATTTTGAAGAAATAATATTGAATTTGGTAAGATTGAAAAATCTGGCCTGTAAGGGCATAGTTCCAGATTACCAACTTGAGTTTAATGAATGGATGGGATCTCGTAATGTCAACCGTGATACCGTTTATTTACATGTCAAGGCATTCACTTCCTTTGATGAAGAATTTCAAGTACTATTTCTTTATTCATGAAAAACAATTGAAAATTTATAATTCCAAGCGAAACACGCGATTTTTCTAAATTTCTCATTGATTTAAATTTTTTTTTTTGATGATTTTGGAAACTTACATTTTCCACCAGCAGAAACGGCGAAATACTCACCATAATCAGTACATATTATCTTTTCCTCTCTAGGAAAAAAATTACACTTCAAAAACTGCACCTGGTTAACTTTCTTTATTTATCTTAGTGATTTTGATTTTCATATACCATTTAAATATTTAAAAATGAGCTTAAAGAAAGGACTTCTATGAAATGAAATCTAAGTTAATTTGTAATTGCATATTATAATCTTTTCATGTTTCCAGGACTGATCTGAGAAAATCTTCAGTGTAACATATTGGTATTATTATTTGGTCTATTGAATAGTTCTAGATTATCACAAGTCCAACTGACACTCATTTTTGAGCGTCTTAATTCGAATTTCACTTCACACAATATTTTCAACTTTAATTAAATCAATTCTAACAAGGCCTGTGTGAGGATTTGTCACATGACACTTTCAACCCTTTTAACCCTCAAAACAAAAAAATTTCAAAATGTATTTACTATTCTTTATCTAGACCGATTTATATAATACTTTAAACATGTATTATTCTCTAAATATTATATTAAAAGTTATTAATTTTAATCTTTGCTTCTCAAAACTTTGATGCTTTTGAAAAATTGTGCATTTCACACACAAGAAAGTGTGTGAAATGCACAGCCAGTTGTTACAGCCATTGCATAATTTATCAGTTTTCAGGACTCATACGCAGTCAGTGCTTTGATTTATTAATTTTTCTCTTACCCATGTTAACATTTCCTATTGATGTCAACGACTCTGAGTTACATTTTCTCAAAGAACACTTATTGCCAAGTTATTGCTCTTTTAAGCAAAGAGCAACCGGGGAAAACTGTTCTGCATTGGCACTCTTCTCACCCTATCATGCCATACCACGAAGAAACATTTTTCAGACATTCGTCCTGGACAGAACATTTACTGTACCACAGGATACTTCAACAAGATATCTTTTTCTGAGTCAGAACAAGTATCGAGCCTCGAATATTCTGAGCATGATAACAAAATCTGCCGTTACAACTTAATTCGATGATTCCAGAACAATAGATTTATTCGCAGATAAAAAGGTAACCAGACCGGTGAAAACGGGTGTCACGCGGCTTGTAATGTTACTGGAAATGACAAAAGTCTTAAAATATTTTCATTAAATACATTATTTTGGAAGGAGTATTTCTAATTCATTATTAGAAAGTATTTTTATTATTAACTTATCCTTTATACGGAATTGAAGTCTAAAATATTTTTTGAATTTCTAACACGCATTTATTTCCTTAGATTAAAGGCTAAAAAATGAAGGACCAGTTCACATAAATCTACAATAAAATTAATAATTTAAAACACAATTTAAAATTAATAAATGAAAACACAATTTAAAATTAATAATTAAAAACACAATTTAAAATTAATAATTGAAAACACAAGTATTATGTCTTAAAATTATGCTTTATGACTGCAAGATTATTTCATCTTCATTTTTTCATTTTATAGTTACTTATTTTAAATAAGACATTTAAAACAAATGTCTTATTTAAAATAAATAACTCATTTTTAGTTTCAAAATAATAACGATGTGCAAAACATTTATATTTGCTCATCATTAGAAATACTGTTAATGTTTCTTTCTAAAAATGATCAATTCTTATAATTCGGACCTAAAATAAATTAATACTTTATTTATTTTCCTATATTGTCTCTGGTTATGTTTAGAGAGGTTAAATATTGTCACTAATGACAATTCGCATGAATTTTTACTGAACTATTTGATATAATTATCTGCGTTTATTTTTCAATCACACACACACACTATATATATATATATAATATGTATTTATTTTTTTCTATAACAAGTAAAAATGTATATATATAGTCAAGTGATTTCATCAAAATAAAATTTGAAAGGATAGTAAAACATTTTGGGAAAAAAGTGCTGAAATATTAAATTATATTATTTTCTTATTGATTATTGAAATTCAAGGCTAATAAATAATAGTACAAAGAGGAAATGTAAATACATAAACGTTGGGAAAAGATGGTATGTATAAAATGTAAAATTTTTATGCCTGAGTAGGAGTTTTGAGACCAACTATTTTTAAAAATAAATGCATATCTATTTTAAATATTAATACAATTGCGACAAATCTTCAACTTGAAAATTCGTCGTACATTTCATACTAGCAAGGTAGACATTTTATGGCAGAAGGGTTAATGGAATTGACATGGATAAATAAAAAGTCATACATTTCTTTGAAGTTTAAGAACTTCTTATGAATTAGATGAGCATAAAAGAGGACAGACTAAATTTTGTTCTACAGCAGTTCTTATATTTATCATAGTTTGAGGAGGCTATAAGATCAAAAATCGAAGAGAACAATTTCAAAAATTAAAAGATGATTATGGTGAAAAAAATGCTGGGGAAGACGTAAGAAATTTTATCCTAGTGCGATTCAAAAAGAGTTTGCAGATTTCTGTGGTTACAAAATATTTAACCAAGAAACTGATTCAGACGATAGGGATAAATGTTTATCAGTAAACACTGTACAATTAAAAGGTATGGAAACAATATTAATACCAGAAATATCTAAGAATTTGTTTTTGATGAAACATAAAATAGAGGATTTGAATTTTAGACTGTAAGTCAAGACTTGGGTAACAAATGAAGTCGAAAAATGAAATTTTCACAAACCAGACGGCCGAAAATATCGACATAAGAGAAAGAAAATTCCCTTTCACCCTGCGATCTTTTCGAGTAATTGTAATTGGCAAGCATATCAAAGTGCTCCAACAAGTCATCTTTTTATTAAATGATAAATTTCATGTCGGAATAAATTAGTAATATTATTAATAGAATGGACTTATCAATTTGAGTAGCAGTATAAAAAAGTTGTTCCAAGGTAACAGTGTTGATATTCTGAAGTAGTTAGCTATGTCACCAGGTATTACTCATATAATGAAATTATATTATGATTTAGTAAGAAGAATTTATTTTAATGGAAAGACTTTTACATCATCAATAAAGCTGAGATGTACTCTATCGAAGACGAATAGCATAAAACAGATATTGAAATTTGTTGAAAACTAGTTTCAGCCACGAGAACGAAGTAGCTAAATATACACGAATATGTACATTAACTTAATAAATTGCTTTTCATGCTTTATTTTAATTATTGTAAAATCCCATATATAAGCTATGCAATTGATACAGAACAATAACAGTTTTTTATTTATTCAAAATATATTTAATGCTGATTTCTAACAATAAAAGGTCATAAAAATGATAATGAAAATGACCAAACTTTCAAACAGTAGTTTCCCCTTGGCCATTTTTCTTATCATTTGATTTATTATCACTGTTACATGTTAAATAACCAGTGATTGTGAACGAATAAAAATTTAAAGGAAGAACGCCTTAGGGAAAAAAATTGGTTTGAAAAGCATGCTCCTGTTATGGTTTTATTAAAAAAAAAAAAAAAGAAACCGATCTGAACACAGTTATCCTAACAACCTTCATGTTACGTCAACAGTTTTACTTTTTCCATCGAATCATGTACCTTATTTGAGAAAGAAATTTTCTTTGATATTTTGTGGTTGTAGATAGTCCGAGATCACATTAAGTAACATTTCATTAGTTTCCTACGAAATAGTCTTTTTGGATCAGAAAGTAACACCACGAAGGACAAATCAAAGAAATTTCAGGTTTTTTGTTTTATTCTGCTAGTTTTCCGTTGAATTTTTTTTACTAACAGGAATTCGCTAAGAAGCATGGTTTGTGTATGGTGTATGTATATAATGGATTGGGGGAAAAGAAATCGATTATTTTTGCGTAAAATTTAAAACTTTATTTAACGTGTTTCGGATTCTCCGATTGGGGTCAAATATGCATCGTTTTGTTGTACAATTTGTTCCCATTTCAAAGGTAGCTTCATAACGTCTTTCTCATAGTCCTTATTGGATAAAAATTCTAGTAATTTATTTTTACAATCTTCTTTTGTTCCCAGTTTCTGATCACCCAGGAAATTTTGCAATGCAAGAAAAAAGTAATAACTGCTTGGTGCCAGTTCTGGACTATATGGTGGATGACTTAAAACTTCCCAACCAAGTTTCTAGAGTTTCTGGCGAATCACTACAGACGTGTGTGGCCTGGCATTGTCCTAATGGAAGGTAGTGATTTCAATTTAGTATTTGGCCATACTACCCATTATAAATTATTCTTTTCCAGCACCACCAAATACACAGTAGAAACTTCTTGGCCGTTACTCTTAGTTTGGCCACCAATTGAGCTGCTTCACAGCGCTTTAACCACGATCATTTGCGCACAATATATACTGTCATATGTGACCCATTTCTCAACCTCAGTCACCATCCGTTAAGAAATAGGTCCATTTCATTTAGTTTGGCCAAGGCTTCGTAGATGGAAATTTGATCCTTCATGTTTTTGGTGTTAATTTGTGAGGCGTCTAAGAATCGAGATTCTTTTTGAATCTAACTTTGTGCAAATAGTTCAAAACTGTTTTACGGTCGATTTTTAGTTTCTCGGCGATGCTACGACTACTAACAGGCCGGTAAACTTTAATTATTTCTGTGATTTCTTCGACATTTTCGATGACGGGCCTGCCTGTGCGAGGTGCGTCTTTAACAATAAAAATTGAACGGAATGGACGAAACCAAAATTGCATGTAATTAGCTGTTACAATATCGTCACTATAAACACTATTCACAATTTCATCCACCTGACGTGCATTTTCGTCTTTATCAAAGAAACACTGTAAAATATACTGAATTTTCTCATACAGTATTCGCCATAAATGCAGATACAGACGAGGAATTTTCTGAGTTTCAGCAACTTCAACCAACAGCGAACAAACCACATTGTGTCCTTTTTTGTTTAATTACATTTCCAATGCAAGAAAAATATTCTTCACATTATTAATTTTACAGATCAGGGAAGATGTAATTATGTAGAAATGTTTCACTATGAGTTTAGTTTATAAGACGGAAAGTAATATTGATACGTAGCAAGAGTGTCGCCGACTTATAATAGTAATGTGTTCTATGATGGATACTTGATTAAAGATGTAATTATGTAGAAATGTGAGCTTTCACTATGAATTTAGTTTATCTGACAGAAAGTAATATTGATACGTACCAAGAGTGTTGCAGACTTATAATAGTAATGTGTTCTATGATGGATATTTGATTTATATTTAATTAATGCTAGCATATAAAGTGCTCATTCATATGAAATAATAGAAGAGATGCATTAAGAATTTCTTGACCTATGTGTATTTCGGTTAGGCAAGGAAACATTTGCTGAAGACAGCCGATTTAGGGTCTAAGCGAGAATTTTGTGATGATAAAATTATTTGCTAAAATAGTAACACGTAAATTCCTTTTTCAAGTATTGTTTTTATAAAAGTTATTGATATGACAACAGTGTTGATATATAAGCATATTTTTCTCTAAGTACACTTATTAAATTAAAGAGAGTTTTTTTTTATTTTCTAATTTATGTGTCCATTAGAATGCATTCGGTATAGTTGTAAAAAAATAATCACAGAAAACTTACATATAAAATGATACTTTTCTTTATCCTATTTTTGCATACTTTGTTTTATGTTCTCAATCCTACTTATAAACTTTCATAATCATTAAGATTCAAATGAAATTATGATTTTGCAGTATAAACGTCTATTTTTTTGTCTTAGGCTCAAACTTAAGATGATCATAATTTTGTTTTTTACAATTTTTATCGATATTTATGTAAATCTTGGAATGATAAAATTAACTGTGATTGTGTGTGTTCTTCCAAAATCCAATGTAGGTGTTTTAGTCTTATATATATATATGTATGTATGTATGTATATATATATATATATATATATATATATATATAATATTGTGTTTTAAATATGTAATATTGATTGTTAATTAATCTCATATTGTTCATCACCTTTAAAAGCTGATTATGAATAAAATAGATTTTCATAAAATGAGAAGCCTTTTATTGTAGGTATCACAATGATAGTATTGTTATAATTATATATTAGCAAACTCAAAACTTTAATTTACTTTTGCCAGATGCACTCGCTTAAGAACATAAAAAAATCGTTATATTATGGCATGAACAGAGCCAAATTCAGCCAATATTTTACCTGAACTTAATTGATAATATAAACAGAATATTTTGTCGATTATATAATGCCAATATAAATAAATCCCTATTAAACATCCCCATCGAAATGTTCTTTTGGGAGAATTTTTTTAGATACCGAGACACAAGAAAGGAAACGCGGAAAACAGTATTCGTGACCGTAGTCGGTGTTATATATGACCATAGTCGTGACCACAGTCGGTGTTTGATGAGCATGATAACTTACAATTGCAGTTACTTGCTACAATTAATTAAAATGTGCCTGCACAAAAGCAGAAATGTTGCATTAATCTTTAAAATAGAAATACAAATGATGGCTAACATCAAAATCCAGTTCCTTATTTGTTTTATGTTCTTCATCATACTTTTACACTTTTCTTATTATTAAGATTAAAATGATCAAGTTTGAAAACGGGGAATTCAAAATTTATATAGAGGATTTGGGTTCATATTTTTACCAAGTTATTAGATTATTGTGGTACATTGCGAACTATTTATTTTTATTGATTTAGGATTAAACATAGCATCGTAATTTTGAAGCATGGTAAAATATTAAGGTCGTTAATATAGCTTCACATTAACATTATCTCTACTTCACATTAATGGAAATATTAGACTCTGCGGAAATTTAGTTTGCATAGGTCTTTTCAGCATAATGATCTCCATCTATGTCAGATGCCAACCAGGATGTAACATACCAGAATACTTTGTTACGGTAGTTATGAAGTTTTTCCTTAAATCTATAATGCATTTGAATAATAAGCACAGTTGATTTTTTTACGTCAGGAAGATATTTATCACTTCACTTCCGAACTGACAACCGAATGGTTAGCGCTCTGGAGCCTTATTTCAATAGTATGAGCATTAATGCGTAGTTCTGATAACCTAGTATTTGAAGGATTAGGGCTTTAATTTTTAACATAATAATTTGCGTGTTCGTTTCCTGCCTTAGTCGTGAAGTGTTTCAAATTTATTAGTGTTTCAAAATTTATTGTAAAATATAGATCTCCGTTGAATTAACTTAAGTTAACGCAATATTGACAATAAAGGGATAAATTCAATGAATAAACTGGCCAAGCAGTCAGTGAGTGATTAGATTTCTGATCTTCGGTTCAACAATTTATAGGTTCCATTCTTAGCTCGGGGACAGTTGTTTGTAGTGGTTTGGACAAATTCTGAACAGTAAGTGAAAGTCTAATTAGCCTTTATGTGTTATAAAAGAATGACTGTTGAGCTATAAGGCAATCAAACTTTTGGATAAGATTAAGCCAAAAGTTTGCGATATTATTTAGGTTGGAATATCTGAAGCGAAGCCAAGAAACAGAGACAAGTGTTTCGTAATTTTGAATTACTTGAATGAATTACAAATGAATAACAATGTATAAAATGCATAAAATAACAATGAATTACAAATGAAGAGATAAATACCAGAGCAAAGTCGTTCCCCGCCATATCACGACGTATCAGCCGAAGGAGATTAGAAAATAAGGAACTTTTATTTTGTCAAGGCCTTTACATACATAACGGTATATGTGAACCTTGAATTCTACTTAAAGCTAACGGGGTAAGAATTCTCTCCCATCACCAAGCGCCTCATAATTTTGATCCATGTTCAGATGACGAGGTCGCACTTGAGTTGGCATCCTCTTCTTTCATTCAAGTTACAACAGTGGAAAGATTTTAGACATTACAAATTAATATGGACACGTCTTCAATCAACAGAGGGAAAGTGTGATCCAATGAGGGAAAGTGTGGTCACCTTCTCAATCACTGTCCACGCAAATGATGCTTCATTTTGCTAATATTTTCTGAGAAGCGGAGTGAAACTACTGAGCCACTGGAGTTTTATATGGTTTGAAAAAATGACGATCTTCGGCCATGTCAATTATCGAACCCGGTACTTTCAAAATTCGAGAATAATGATTTTCCATAGCAGGAGAATACGACTCTGCTACTTAAACTTAAAACATTTTATGATTCAAATGAATCTAAAATATCAATAGGTATAAAGCTTGAGCTTGTTTTCCACATCACGGAAGTGACATTAGATCGACGGAAATTTTAATATTTGTATTTCTTGTATTCTAGTTGGTAACTGAATGATTAATATTCTTGCTGAAAGCCGACATTTCTTGGGTTTGTTTCAAATCCCGAGATGTGTTGTTTCTAGTGACAGAGTCTAGTTCAAGTAGTTGGTTTCTTCAGAATTAGCTTTTACGTGAAAGAAAATCGCTGAAACCAAAGAATTAAAATTTTTCACAACATTATTATTATTTGGATTAGGCATTAAACCTGTTACCTTAAGGGAACGAGAAAGAAGCTACATTCTCACAACCACCCTTTTGGTTTCAAATGTTTGCTATTTACCACCTTTCGCGATACTCACTTGTTGTAAGCCTGTTCCTTCTGGGCGAACTTGCCGAAATTGCGAAGACTGACTGCTCTTTTGCCGTCGATGATGGTGCTATACTTCTCGTCCTCCTGTTCGAATCCCCCATTTTCGAATCCTTCCTTCTTCACTGGTGGAGGTTGTGGCTTCGATACCGATGTAATGTACCTATAAAAAACAGAAAAAAAATAATAATTTGTAAGTGAAAAATATCTGAAATAACCACGTTTTAAGTATTATTGTAAGTAATTTTAGACTTAATAGTCTATAAAATTTATTCACAAAATCGATATCACATTAATATATTACACTTTTTTGATTATTCATTTAGATTGTTATTAAAAAAAGAAGCTGAAATCATATTAGAATCAGAAAGCATTCACAAGCGGGGTTTATAGGAGATAAAAATCATGTATACATACTGAATATGTCAAAGAATGCTTACTTTAAAAAAGAGTTAGTATTGAGTTTCCTTACCAACCAACGTAATTTAAATTTAATAAATTGTTGTAGGAAATGAAGATGTATTAAAAATATTTTATATTAACTTATAGCTTTTTCCCACAGTCAAAAAAGAAACAAATTTTATAAAAAAAAAAAAAAAAAAAACAGCTTTTCCAAATTCTATGTGAGCTATCGTCTACATGAGCTATGAAGATTACATCATGAAAGCCTCATGAATGAAAGTCAAACTATTTTGAGCGCCCTCTTCCCTGATTTTCAACACTCATCACACATGTCACATTTAATTTGGAATCGAGACTCGTCAAAAATAAATAAATAAATAAATGAATAAATAAAAAAAATAAAAAAATAAAAAATAAATAAAAGCATGTGACTCTTATTGTGTTGCGTATTTTCTTCCTTTTTAGTAACTTTAAAAAAATGAAAGAAATACAAGCTATTGACCCAAAATGATGATTATTAGGTTAGGTTACTCTGATAGTTTTCTGGCTGTTTGTTTTTGCCGATTAAAACCGTAAAACTGTAATTTGAATCAAGTGACGAGGTTAATATTTGATACGATACCTTACATTTTTATGAATGGAGAGATATTGTATTCCATGGAAGTTTAACCTGTATAGGCTCTTTCAGTAAGACGGGGTTTGTTGAGTTATCTACCAAACCTGCTGTGCTTCAAGTAACGCTCAGGACAAAAAATCACAATCAGTGAGATTTCTAAGCCCTTTCTCCATCAGGCTACTAAGATCACTTCATGCAAATAGCTCACACTGATTAAGATTATTGCCACACACACACATTAGTTTTGTCTTGAAAACCCTCACATACACATCCTCATATAAAGCATCATATACATTCCTCATAGTATCATATCATGAAATGTGATTTACTACTTTACACGATATTTTTCCACCAAATTCCACCATAGTTCAAACAGGTTAGTCTTTGTACCATTGAAAACGTCTCAAGGTATTGTGGCGTATGATTAATGGCTTACTGGAATTAGCTAGATCATGGAAGTTAAACAAATGTAGGCAGATATTCTTGCCAATGACACCGAAATCCGTTGCATTCTCAGATCATAAATGTCACAATCAGCAAGATTTCCGAGCACATAAGAGCGATAATTTGGTTGCAATTACAGATGATTATGACAAAGTTAATTGTGGAACATGATAGAATTAATTGCTCTCATTCGTTTCAAATGAGAATTATATTATTTCCGTTAACTAATAATTACGCCTTTACAATACGTCTTTACGATTAGTTAAAAAAATTTTCTTTACTAATCGTAAAGAAAGCTTTAAGTTTTCTTCCTTCATTTGTATAAAATGTCTGTGAAGTGCACACACGTCATACTGAGATTGTTTATATGGTGAAATGGAAGGACTGACTCATATTGAAGATGTACTCTACGAAGATGTCTTGTGATTTTTTATTATCATTTAATGTGCACATATATATATATATATATATATATATATATATATATATATATATATATATATATATATATATATATATATATATACTGAATATTTTAAAAATTTTAAACTTTTACTCTTTTTAAACATGATAAATATCAATATTAGAATAAATAAATATATATGCTCAAGACAAATAAATATAATTAACTTTAAACTGATAAATATTCATCAAAGAATGCAAAATGTCTGTGTCTTCAGCGTTTTGGAAAATAATAAATATCTAATATGTACTGATATTCACTAAACCAAGGCTTGGTAATTTAAATTGTAAACTAAAAGAGATGCAAGAAAAAATAAAAATTAAATAGCAACTTTTAGAATATGTTTATTTCTTCTCAGTAATTTCTTAATTCAGCTGTAAATTTTACTTATATATATATTTTTAAATATTTCTCCCTCTTCATCTTTATGATTCACTTTTAGTTCTTTGGCAGCTGCAGTCCTTTGCCGATACAGTGTGGACCTCAGTTAAATAGTTTTTTTGAATTTGACTGCCAGCTCGGGTGTAAATTTTCAGTGTGGTTCCCGACTTACTTTATTCTATAATTATTAGTCGAATGAAATCCTTTGTGTGCAAAAAGGAACTAAACAATGATCAATCTCTTAATTTTAAAATTTTTATTTTGAGTTTAGTTCCTAAGTTAAAGAAAAGGACACTTCTGACGAGTATAGGTAATATATTTTTCGTACCGTTTACACACTTATGTTCTATATTTGTAAATTTTGTATATTTTTGAATTTGTAAATGTTATAAGAAAAATATTTTTTTCTCCAACATTAATACGTTTTATAATTTATATTTTTATTGTAGTTAAAGTTTAATATTTTAGACAAATGTTTAATACATAATGCGTATATAAATGTTTAAGATATAATTTGCAAATCAATGATACAAATAAGGCAAAAATCGCAAATAAAAAGTTAAATAATTACTAAGCACAGGGAAACACGTCTTCATCAGGAGGGAAATGTGATCAGCTATGCAAATTAGATCAGCACTTTTTTCTATTATTCAGGGTAGACAAAGGTCTAAATGTCTTCGGGCAATTTACTCTATGCTTTTTAATTACTTAATCCTTGATTTGCAACTTTTTGTTTTACTTATGTTATTGATTTTCAAATTCTTGGTACATCTATTTATATTTATTATTCTTAGTACATCTATCTTTAGCTGCTTTTACACTGGTTGACTGCCGCCTAACTTGTCTAGTGGTCAGCGTGCCTGACTGCGGATAGGGAGATACTGGGTTCGAATCCAGGTTTGATCATGGATGTACTTTCCCTCTTTATCTATCCTTTCTTTGTATGAAAATGTTGAGAATATAATTGCCTACCCTATGGCATGTATGTACTGAAGAAGACGGACTCCACACCAAAATATGGTTTAGTTGGAAAAATGGAGCAGCGCACCCCATAATGCCTGCCTAGCTGGCACACGACAACAACAACACTGGTTAACTTGCCACGTATATATTTGTTGGTTGTATTTTATTTTGATTTAAACAACTTTCGTTCATTGCTTTTGCTTTATATTCTGTGTCTGCTCTACTTCATATATATATATATATATATATATATATATATATATATACATCTGTGTGTGTGAAAACAAAAAATTATTTACTCTACAATATGTTTCTAATAATAAAAAATGATTACACATGATGTTAAAAAAGAACAATTATATATTTATGATATCAACCTCAGTGTTGAATAGTGTAAATATATTCATGTGATTGTTATAGATTTTACAATTTTTCACTATGTAAACTATCATTAAAAACTTAATAGAGTTGGAATCATCTTCAGTAAAAAATAATAAATATCTTGTATATTCTCAGATAGTAACAATGGAATTTAGTTTTAAGAAGAATTGGAAATAATTGCGGAAAAGAGGAAACTCACCTATGTGGCATGTCGTAGTCCACCTCAAGAATAGTTGAGAACTTATTGGGGAAAAGAAGATCGATGATGGCCACTATTCCTCCCACCACAACGCACATCACACCTGCAGAGAAAAAAAGAATGTGATAAAATCCAACACTTAAGTATGCTGTACGTAAGGATTTTGTGAAAACAATATCCTTATTATAATTTAAGAAAAAGTATTTTTCTTGAAAATTTTAGTGTTAATCAATTATAATTTTTAGGACTCCTATAAGCCCAAGATTATTACGTCATATCTTTGATGACCAAGTAAGAGTTGTTAATTAATACAGTATCAGTCATTAACATAGGAAGAACATAAAGCAACAAATTATTTCAAGGGTTAATATAAACATTCTGCAATAAATTTTCGATTAACAGATTTTACTTACAAATATCTCTAAACGTAAGTAAAAACAGCCAGTTTTGAATCATAGGCAATTGATGAGATCAACTTTTAAAATAGATTACTCCTTCTCAAATTATGATAGTTTTGTGACACAGTAAGACACATATGCACAATCATTTAGCTTAGATCATTACGCCATTTAGTTAGGTAACACGGTTTCAGCTGCCTATATATTTCTTCCTACTGAAATCATTCACCTGATCCAGCTACCATGGAAATTTGAATTACAGTTAGTTGTTAAAGTTAATACCTATGATGACATTTTTCTTTTCAAAATTCTTTATTTTACCAACGAAAGAACAGTGCCTCCACCAAAAATTAACATAGATAGGCTTTTCAGCACGATTTTATTTGAAGGTTTCGATGACAAACTTTCTAGATATGTTATCTTTCTAAATGTAAAAAGGAATCTTTATAGATATCATTTTACATTAGGCTATCATGGCTCTAGTTAGAAATACTAAGTTCCATTTTCACACATCTGATGTTCAATGTTGCATGAATTAAGCTCATGTTAGATGACAAAGTGTCCGTGACTCAATATCCTCCTCCACGATTAGATAAAATCTGAAACTTCACGCTAGATTTGTGCTTCATTAATTATGATGAGACATTTTTACAAGTAAATAAAATCTTACTTTTGTAGCTATGGGTATCGAATCTTTTTTAAATTAAACTTTTTTAATGTGAAGTTTCAAACCCTTCAAAATGTTAGAAGTCGAGTTGGTTGCCATCTGGCACCAACTGGACTAGATGGTTGTCTAATGAACATGGCCTACTATCTGTAAAACGTTTTCCGCGGGGGGTAAGGCGATTTACGCAGTGAATCTTAAAATGCCTTACAACAGTTTCAGGGCTTTAGATAACCCATAACGTGGTATCAAAGACTGCATCAGAACCATCTCAAGAGTTCTAACTAGTTTACTATCTCCACTTAATGTGACACACCATACATTTTAAAACCAGCATTCTCTAACTAAATACGTGTATAATAATACGTGGTAATTTTATTCAACAAGAAAAACCCGTAACTGTATTATTCATAAAGGTGATACCAATTCTTCAACATGGATTAAAAATAAAAAGGTTTATAATGCTACGTACTCTAAGGTATTACTCCCTTTCACACGAATGCAAGTATCTACAGACATTTACATTTATATAAATGGATCCAAACGGGACCAAGAAACTGGTACCTCATTCATAATGTTCGAAAAAGTAGTTGAAATCCATTTAAGCAAACAAATTCAAATTATCTCAAGACAATACTGCTTCTCAGGCTTTAGTAATGACAATCCAATAAACAGAAATCTATGAAAGCAAATCTAAATTTTCTCATGTTACAATTTAGAAAATATTTCAGTATTATTCTCATTACTTATCCGACGGCATACATCGCCAGTTATAGATAGCATCCAATAACAGATACATGTGATACATTATTATAAAAATAATCTTCGATTCTCCAGGAATAAAGTCTACATAGGCACATTAGTGAATGAGCTTGTTAATTACAAGGCAAAAGAGGCAGATTCAGACAATAATTTACTAATTGCATACTTAAAATTAATTTCATTATACTTAAAAGATATTTCGAAAAACAGACATGGCAATATCCATGGAATAATCAAATTACCGGAAGATACCCCTACAATTTTTCTAAACGGTATCTATATATATATATATAAATATATTTATTTATAGGGATTTGTAAATAAATAGTCAGTATATATATGTATATATATATATATATATATATATATATATATATATATATATATATATATATATATATATATATATATATATATATATGTATGTATATATATATATATATATACACACACACACACTGACCATTTATTTACAAATCCCTTTCTCAAACATCTGCTGACAAATACCCGAATGTTTAAATAGAATTTTCCGAATATTTTTGTAGAATAAAAGGGATACTAACAGTTGTATGTTTGGACAATCTAGAACTATTAAATTACATAGAGAATTGTATTTCGACCGTAACCTTCAAAATAGAACATCATTCTTCAGAAATTAACACAGCCACCATAAATTTTAGAGTTGGCAATATACCGGGTGAGCCAAAAGTTCGTTACAATTTTAAAAATTCATAAAAAAAGAAGAAAGTGAGATAAAGAAGTGCGGTTTGCAAGAAAGGGCTCACAAGAGAGTCGGATTTTTTTTAGCAGCAAAAAAAGTTTTAGTTAAAAAAGTCACCTATAGATGGCGCTGACATAGAGATTTAGCAGAATTATGCAAATTAATCTTGCGATAAAAGGCCGTGATACTCGAGAATTTCTCATTTGCTTTCAGAATGTTATCATTACCCGATCGAGCGTTGTTGGTGAAGTTGTTTGATTTGAACGGAGAGTCAGCAACTATTGCGTTGTGAAAATTTCGCACGATGAAAGGACTGAAGACGAAGAAAGGCCCAATATTGTGTCCTGGAATAGTCAACCTTGTCAAGAGGTTCGAGGAAACTGGCTCTTTGGAGGATCGGCCACACAGTGGAAGACCCTCGTTGGCGGAGAGCCGAATTACTGCGGTGGAAACCACTATGAATGATTTAGCGCGAAGTTGGAAGAATATTGGATGTGCCTCAATCATCGATTCGACGTATCCTCCACGGGATATTGCATCTCTATCCCTACAAACTGCAGTCACTGCAGAAGTTACAACCGGGAGACACAGCTATGCGGGAATCATTTGCCGAGTGGGCTATGGCAAGAATCGAAAACGACCCTCAGTGGTTGTTCAACGTTTTCTGGACGGATGAGGCGCACTTCACACTACACGGAGATGTCAACACCCATAACACTCGTATATGGGCAACATCTAATCCTCGTGAATACACGACGAAATCTCTGCATCCAGCCAAGTTGACAGTCTGGTGTGGCTTCACCTCATCTTTCATTGTCGGACCTTTCTTCTTTGAAGAACCGTGTCCCAGATTGGGCTGGAAAGCGTGCACAGTAACCGCTAAGCGTTACCTCACTCTTTTGCGTGACAAAGTCGTGCCCGCATTAAATCAAAGAGGTGTGTTATCTGTAATAAACTTTATGCAGGATGGCCCACCACCACATTATGCCAATCCAGTAAAACGATTCCTTTTGAGTACCTTTGGTGAAGAGAGACTGATCAGTCGAGGTTGCAAGATCGCATGGCCTCCACGATCACCTGACCTCACTCCGGTCGACTTCTGGTTGTGGGGCTATTTGAAATCACGTGTGTACCATTCATCTCTTTCAACATTGGCCGAACTCAAGGATTCCATCTGTCGTGAGGTTTCTGCAATTCATTCCGACATATTGCATTCAGCTGTAACGGACGTTGCGAGTCGTCTTAGTTGTGTCGTACAATGAACTGGAGGTCATATTGAATAACTATTATTATCTGAATAAATGAATGGAGCGTGTTGTTGTCCTTTTCATTGTGTTTTGGACAGTCAGCGCCATCTATAAGCGACTTTTTTTAACTAAAACTTTTTTTGCTGCAAAAAAAAAAAAAAAAAAAAAAAAATCCGACTACCTTGTGAGCCCTTTCTTGCAAACCGCACTTCTTTATCTTACTTTCTTCTTTTTTTTTTTATGAATTTTTAAAATTGTAACGAACTTTTGGCTCACCCTGTATATCGAAATGACAAGATAATCACACACACATTATTTTAAATCCTCTCCATTAAAGAGATAAAACTGAAAAAGAAACTGAATTAGCGTACCTAATCAATTGATTTCTCTAAAGAATCGTAATAGTCATACATTGAATGAATATTATCTATACAAATCATTTATTATTTTATAAAAATATAATAGTTGGTATACACCAACACATTTTCCAAACTGTATATTTTGTATATAATTATTAAATACTTAGTATTTTCCAAACTGTATATATATATTGTATATAATTATTAAATACTTAAGATCCGTATCCCAATTCTTCATTTAAACAGATTTTATACACATATTATACATTAGTATTCATATAAATCATCTTCTTTTTCTCTAAATTCTTCATTATTCAAACGTGTTACTATTTTCATTTTAAATACATATTATCCATATCTTAATGCAATTAAATGTGTATAAAATATACTTATATGAAGAATTGGGATATTGATCGTATTGTATATGATTCTGTAAGCTTTAATGCTTAACCATTAGAAAAATTTATTTTCGATAAATAAGTTAGTGAAGCTCTCGGCCAATGAACATGACACCACGTGAAAGACGTCGACTGCTTCATTGATGTTAACAGAGGTACTCGAAACAAATAGATTATTAAAAGAGATCAATAGATAAATACCGGAGCTCTTTAACATCGCTATGTACGAATGTAAATATGTTGCACAGGGGAACGAACATTGGAGGAAAATACTCTAATGTGTGTAGATGAAACTTATCTACTTCACACATATTTGTCGTGTTGCACAAGGAGAACAAATGGAATATCGATATGATGTGTTAAATACTTGTAAATGTGCTCTTTTTGTAAAATTAATATTTTCTGAAATATACATTTCCAAAATCAGATGCATCATCTGTAAGCACTCATATTTTGCGAGGTATATAAATTCAAACTCTATCTGTTGAGAAACAAAACAAATGAAATTCTATTATGTGTGCCGCCTTCTAATTATAATATAACTTAAATTCTTGGAGCAGTACTACTTTGTTAATTTGTCTTGTTTATTTTAAAGGATTCTTTAAGTAATTTGGAAATATTATTTTTTTAATAAAGTAAATTGTTACGAATGAAATATGTATATTTAATGAGAGTGAATACCCAGAAAATCTATAAAATCTAATTTATCAGATGGGTTTCCCTTCGTGATAATTTTTCAATTAATTAAATTAATTTTTCATTTGCATGTTATTTTCTTTTATAACAATTTTAATCACGTTTTACTGCTTTTATGATAAAGTGAAAACAATTCGCACGGGTTTGCTAGCAGTTAATAATGTAAAAATCAATCACAGTCAATGCTTCAAGAAATTAATGAGTAAATGCAAGAGAGAGAGAGAGAGAGAGATGGAGAGACAGAGAACATTTCTCCCAGACAGAAATATTTTTCGCCACCAGGAAACATTTGTTATATTGCAAAGCATCTGGTATAGGATCAATGGATGAATAAGAAAGTTTCATTCTATATGTATGCGAGCATGGTTTGCAACATTTGTATGCAAGCTTGAATGAAATGGTGATTAGTTATTGCTGTCAAGCTCAAACCCTCTTAGCCAATAGGCAAGCAGTTTTCTTTCTTTTATTATTTTCCATCATGTTTTGATAAAACTCTTTGATAATATCTTAAATTTCAATCATCTGAAAAGTGTTCCACCCAGTGGTTAAGAAGTCATCGACTTGTTAATACCGATGAAGAATATGTGGCGTACTTTGTTATTAAATTTATGTTTTATTTCTTTATTGGAATCAACATTTAAATATCCTCAATCTTTGGAAGGAAGTTCGATGTATGAAAATAATCTCCAGAATACTTACGATTTTCATACTAATCATAGTTATGAAAGTAAAATTTGTAAGTCGTTTATTCTGATAGACAAAATTCATATGAACTTTTTAGTCAGTCTTAGTAAAATATTGATGCAGAGTCTGGCCTCGATAGCAAAAAAGAGCATAATTTGTTACCAAATAATTCGTACATACATAAAATACACAGTTATAAAATGTCATATTTTTAAGGTGTTTTAATTGTCAACTAGTGAAAGCTCGCTATGTTTACAATTATATGTAATAATTATAAATTTATTGATATTTAAATAATCAAATTAGCTTGCTAATATAATTAAAAATATATATTAAAACAAAACATAAATTATATTAAAATAAAACATAAATCATTATGGTTTATAAATATGGGAAAAGAAAATGAAATTAACACTTGTGTAATAGATTGCGTATAAACAAAAACAAATGTAGTATAGAAATACACATTTTAAATAATGAATTGAAATTTTTATTTTGAAGCAAACTTGAAAAAGAGAGATTCAAAGTTAAAGATTCTAAAATAGAAAGAATTAAATAGTTAAAATAACAAAACTTTTGTTCCAAGTTTAAAAAAATTCACTGAAAAATTATATTTAGTTTTACAATTAGATACTTTCACTTTGAGAAGAAGAAAACTGAGGACAGAAATCTTGGCATTTGTTTGTTTTCTATACGTTCCAGTAGACGTTTTGAGGCGCACGAAAATGTAATGCATAAATAGAAATGTTTTTTACGAAAAGTCTATACTCATGTGCAATTCTAGCTTCTTTTTTCTCTTCATTTCAGTATAAAATCATTAATTAGTACTAACTCATCAAGGATTACGTAGTACATTTTTGGAAATAATAACTTCAGACTTTCAACTCCCAATCAAAAATCGACTCTGCTTTCACATTTAGGTGATGCGAATGTTATTACAGCGATGAGGATAGCGCCATTTTATTTTGTTTGATATGATTTTATTTCAATAAATTATTTTATACTAACATTTTATTTCGATATAATGTTTGAATTGGAATTTGAAAATAACATTTTACTATTAAAAATTAAGCTGTTACTTTTACACCACTGAGCAAGTGATCTAAAAATTTTAATATTTTGTTAAGAAGATGAGTGAATACAACCTTCATTAAAAATAGTAGTTGTTAGAGAAATCCTTTCAAATATTGCACTTTCTATTTTAATTTAATTATTTATGGCACAATTTTTTTCATCTATGAATTTGAAAACCAGTTTATTTTTAGAATGCTGTGATCAGAAAACTAATGTTCTGATTAAGGTGCATTTCACATTTAATGTAAAAATTTTCACATTTAAAAAATATTGAATTTTATTCTTCAATAACTACTATAAATCTTTCGATCGTCTTAAATTATCTATGTAAAGGATTCATTACTTCTGTATATTTATGAAAAGAAAAAAATATATTAACCAAAGTTTGAATTTTAAGTCCGAATAACTGTATATTCCTATATTTTGGTTTTCAAAACTAACAAAGACATTAATTACTTATTTAAATATTTAAAGTATTTGTTTCACTAAAGTTTCATAATGCATTCAATGTGTTTTGATTTTCTAAGGCGATTATATTTAAATCTGAGGAGAGTAAATTATTTTTTTTTTTATCAAAAGTATATTTTAAAATAATTGTTATTAAGATAAATATTAAAATTTCAACCATTATAAAAATTCCACGCAGGTATAAATTAAATGTTTTCTTACTATATGCTGAAAAATAATAATGATTTTAAACTTTGAATATGCTATTTTCTAAATTATTGATAAAATTTCCGATGCATAATTTATTAACTATATTTATTATGAAAGTGTGACGTATATAACATATATTGACAGAACTTGAAACTGAAATCTGTAAAATTTGTTATAATTATAAATTTTATAATTTAATGTATTTAAAAAAGCAAATTTATTCTAATAGAAGGAAAATACATTTTTAATTAAGTAAGCATTTTAGTCTTAATTTTAAAATATTATTTTACAAGATGCAATATGAAGTACAGACAAATTAACTTTCGGTCAAAAGGAGACATGTCTTCGGTGGGAGAAAATGTGATTTGCTTGGAGCATTTTCAAAAAATAGCCAACTGGCGCGTTTTGGCGTGTTGGGGAGTTGAATGCTCCGAGAGACACTACGCAGAGGTCGTTTCTATGACAACGAAGCCGAAATCCGTGTTTTTAACAAATTTGACCTTTGGTATGGCAACGAAAACAAAAACAATGGTTATTTTTACGAATTGTATAACAAAAAATACACACATAGTTGTGTAACAAAATATAACAAGAAAGACAGGATTGCAACAAGGAGTGCATTTAGGATGAAATAGTCAGGGCTACCACGCTTTGCGTGTCTATCGTCCATTTGGCGAAAAAGGGGTACCCAAATCACAGATTAACCCTTCGGTGTACTATTTACCCGCCAAAATTTTTAGAAAATCATGCCATTTTTTTTTCTTCTTGGCCAATGGCAGTGACTTATATTACTTTATTATTTATTTACTTGTATACCAATTGCAAAACAAGAAAATATTAAAAATAAAAATTAATTTGGTTGCCAGATAGAAAAGTGTTTAAAATTATAGATTACGTTAACTAATATAATACTCATCTATTTATTGACAAAACTCAAGATTTTATACAAATATTTAAGTCTAACAATTAAAAAAAAAAAAAAAAAAAAAAAAAGAAAGAAAAAAGAAAATACGCGCACTGCAAAGGATTAAAATCCGAGAATGCAACTATATAAGAGACGTTAAGATTTATAGTTGATAATTTGCTGGATACCGCAATAGAATGATCACTTATAATAATAGCAGAACATTGTTCACAATTTAAAGTGCAACAACATTTTCGTAAGTTCAAAGCATGGAATTTTTTCCATGGCCATTACTTAAGCACTCATCATTCGAAAACACTTCAGCAAATAATATAATTTCTGCATGAAGAATTTTCGTTGTTGAGTTTTCCATTTAATTCGACGATATGTTTCATGATCGGATGGTAGTCACTCTACTAAGAAATAAAATATCATTTTTTATTTTACTTTCATCAATTATTAAAATGTTTCTTTTTAATATTTGAAAGGCATCTCTTCATTCACAAGAGATCTGTGATAAATTGAGAGATGAATAAATAAATAAAAGTGTGCTATTGGGGTGATTCCAATAAAATTGATTCTATTAACACAGTAAAAAATGATGGTTTTCTCTTCTATGTCAATATTTTTGTATGGTAAGAAGATAAATATTTAAGGATGCATTTGCAAAATAATCTTTGTTTGTTAAAACATTTGCCTGCATATTTTTAGTAGCACTTCATATGTTGTACGATGTATACATAAAATATTGTGATACTGCTGATAATTGATCCGTTTTACAATTTCGATTTATGTATTGAAAGTGAATACATGCATCAATTTTGGCACAAAATGCTCCTTTACAGAAGAGATGCCTAACAATTAATACAAACGTTGAAAACAAAACAAAAATTATATTTGTCAACAATGATGAGACCAATTTAAATAAATAATGCATATGAGTCACCATCTTGTTCTTTTTTACGTTCAGCTAAAACATAAAAGTTCTTTAAATAAAACGAGCTCCATGTAAATAGATGAAGCTTTAAACTCCTCAATACCTTTTCTTTTATATACCATAATGTAAACTGAATGACTAATTTTTCCTCAAAAAATATTTTTTGACTTCAGATGTTTATCTGTAGAATTCATATTGAAATAGATAAACGATAGTTCTCCCAATTTTATTTATAAAGTTTTATACAGTAAATTTGGCAATAATGAAGTGTTTTATCTATAATAGAGAAGATATAATAATTTTGTAACAAAAAATATTAGAACCCAAAAATCATATTACTTCAAAATCCAACGCTGAAGCTTTGATACTTTTTTCTGTTTACAATTGTCTTCTTTTTTTATCAATGATATTTTCAAATGAGGGACACACTTCTCATAATAAGTGCAGCCAGTTTGTCTTCTCTCACTATTTAATACTCATTAGTTAATGAGCAGAACAATATCTGCTAGGCAAATAAAAACGTTCCTAGGTCCTGGAACTAGCTTCCAGAAATCAGTATAAGTCAGTTCTCTGAATACCTTTGCTCTGTTATGAATAAAAATACCCCGTGGTTCATTTCTTTTGTTCTATGCTAAGACAGTTGTTGTGCTGGTGGTTTGATGAAGAATGCCGCCTGATAACGGAAAGGAAGAATGAGGTGTATGATCTGATGATACAGAAGCATTACACCCACCAGAGAAACAGAGGAAAAATATAAAGATTTAAGAAAAAAAGAAAAGTATAAGAAAAAGAAAAAAAAAAGGAGCATGCCTAAATGATGACTACTAAAATACTGAAAGTTTTAAGGCACACAAAAAGAAATTAGAAAGTTTTACCAGCTAATTAAGTAAGAGCAGATTTGAATCCTAGAACTATAGTCTGTAAAAATGAAAATGAGTTAATTAAAAAAGATAGAGAAGAGGCTCTAATTAGATGGAATGGACATTTGAAAACACTTTTATGGGTAGAAATAAAGAAGAAATAGTCAGTCATATATATATTATACTCTCTACCTTAGGTGGTAGAAGTGAGAAATTACAACATTACCCACCAACTATTCATGATGTTCAGTTGGCAGTTAGAAAACTAAATGGCAATAAATCTGTTGGACAAAATGGTATTAAAGTTGAGCACATAAGCATCAATAGAATGAAACACTAGTTAAAGCAATCTGCTGTATTTTGATACAGGAATGAATGCCCTCCGAGAGGGAAAAAGGGTCTACCTTCCTATTTATAAAAAAGAGATAAGCTTAAATGTTGTAATTTTAAGAAAATCTTTCTATTGACAATAGTAAATAAAATCTTCTTCGCTATTTACAACAAACAATCGCTTTCATGTAGCTCTAGTGTAATAGAAACAATCAGTGTGGTTCGAAAAAGAAACATGAAATCACATACATTCAATTACATATTCTAGAAAAAGGAAATAAATATGACATTCATACTTATTATATTTCATAGATTTTTAAGGCTGTTTACGACAGCGTCAACTGTAAAAAATTAATCGAAGCTATGAGGGAATTTCGATATATCAACGAAATTGATAAATATAACTGTGATGACTTACGAATATAAATAGAGTAAAATCTTTTTTGTACAGAAAGTGACAACGATATTCCTTCTCAAGCCTTTTGTTTAATTTGTGACTCTAGAAAAAAACTATAAAGGATTTTAAAATAAATATTAGCGGAACCATCCTACTGAGAAACATCCAGCTACCTTTGCCGATGATATTGATATCGTTGTGCTATCTATACAAGCTATAATTAAGGATTTCGTTTCATTTGAGAATGTACAGGAAAGTTTCATTTATTCATTAACGACTACAGAACTATATTTGTAATGCCAGAAAAAAAATAAAAGGAAATATATACAATTCCTCTGGAGATCTATGATTACATACTTAAGAATGTAAAATAATTTAGATAATTAAAAACTAATTATATACAAGGATATTAAGCTCTAATGACCGAAAAATTGAAATTAGAAGTAGGACAGCCATTACGAATAGATGTTTCCATGGCCTTAGAAATCAACTAAAATAAAATATATGATAATAACACAAAAACAGCCTTATGTAAGATGCAGATAAGATCTGATCATATACACGGGATTGAATACTGAGCTCTAAGCAAGGTAGAACATTGTTTATTGAATTTTAAGAGAAAATTTTGTGGAAGATTTTTGAAAAATATTAATTTATATTTGGAGAAGGCAAAGAAATTTTTAATGAAGATTTTGGGACAATTGTGAATTAATAATTGGAGAAGATAGTTATTGAATTTGGTTAGTCATTGCGAAACCGTCATTCTAAAATTTTCAAAAGCTTCGCTCAATTTGTAACTTGGTCATATATCCAGGTAAGATGATATATTACACAAAAAAGTAACATTTTCAACTTTGGAAGGAAAACAACAAAGAGACCGAGCTTCAACCAAATGATTGGATGATGTTAGTAAGAACCTAAGAATAATAGGACTGAATGATGGAGGGCCTGTGTCAGCGGGAATTCAGTGAAGTAAAGAAATGGTGAGAGAATCTTGAACGATAACAGGTTGTATTGCTAACGCGAAGAAGAAAACAGAAGTTGAATTTGATTAGAAATGTGGCTTATCAAATTTATATTAATCAAAATAGTAGTCGCGGGAGGAAACACCATGCTTGAAACTAGGAATTCAAATCTTGCGATCATTATTGCTTTCTTTGCAGTATGAGCTACTCTGACTCTTTGTTCATAATTCTCTGATTCTACTCTAAAATAAGCAACCACATCCTATGCCAGCTTAGAAGCATCACAAACAAAATGCATAAAATTTCTCAGTATCGCCAAATCCAAACATATTTTATAAGGCATCAACTTTCTCAGAATTTCATATTTTCACATATCATTCCAATAATTCTTTTCTGGTGTTTTAATCAATTTAATCATTTCATTGAATTGCATTTTTCAAGTGACCTAAGGAAGTATCCTGGAGATCAATAAAACAGGATAAATTTTTCCAAAGAATCTGTATGCAACAGAAAAGATTCTGATCGTATTTATTTGCTTAAATTCCTATTTCTTAATGAAGATTTCATTTTCTTGAAGAGTTTCAAATTTTTTTTATTGCGTATTATTCCCAGTAAATTAGTAGACTGATTTGTCAAATTGATTTGTTCTTAGTTTCTGAGATCTAACTTTCTTAGATATTTATTTCAGAAGAGATTTTCCAAAATAAATCTAATTTCTGTGTCTTAGGCACTTATTACATAATTGTTCTTATAAAATCTTTTCATCATTTCGGAACAGTATTTTTAGGGTATAAAGTCTTAGATTTCCTTTAAAACACCTATTAATAGATCTGATATCTGAGAGTTATTGAAGGGGATTAAATCACTACAAACACTACTCTGCTATGTCGGCAAAATATCAGATGTTCATCATTAAACCATAAAAATGTCAGATAGTCTTTATGAAATGCATCAAGTTCCAGTCTTATTGACGAAAATGTTACGTATATAAAAATTCGAGACGAAATCAAAAACGATCAGGTATCTAGCTAATTTAAAAAAATTCCATCAAGTTTCGAAAATTTAATTTTAAAATACTGCATCAGAAAATTTGATTAATTTTTCTTCCTAAGAGAAGTTGATAATATTCTCGCATTTAAGTTCAGAAATTAACCCCAACAAAAGTGTCTTTCACATTCTCCTACCTCTTTATTGATATCATTTTTCATCTCGGTCATCATAAACGAATCCATCTCGCACATATATTTTTTTCAAATAGCAGTAATTTTCGATTTTCGACAGTAATCTCTGTTTACCATTTGAGTTGACTTCATATATTTCAAATTTGTGGCACAATTTGCAAACAACTGACGATATTAATTTCTATTTGACGTCAATGATTGCATTGGCAACGAGATTTTGTTCAGAATAGAAAGTTCTATACTCAAATGCTGAAGCTCAGAGTCCTATCACGTTATGTGTATTAAAGTGGATACAAAAAAAAAAAAAAAAAAAAAAAAAAAAACTCTGAAGATTCAAAAGCTAGAAGCAATTAATATAAAACACAGTAAAAAAATAAAACTTATGTTGTTGGTTTCAAAAACTTCTAGTTTGCAATGTTTTTGAGGAATTACACGTAAATACACCAATTCCAAATTTAATATATTACCTGTATTTAAGTTTGTTTACTTTGATAACGCCTTGAACACAGATAAAGCTTTTAGTCACAGAAAAAAAATTTTGTGCATTGGCTATTTATATAATACCTTACCTTAATCATTGGAATTTTTTCAACTATATTTTTAACCACTTTTTTAATAAATTATATTTGAAGTTCATCGTCAATAACTCTTTAAATATTCAAATCTTAATTTCAAATTTGATTGTCATGTATTAGTTTTCTTACAGTATGTGATATTTTTCCTTTGATATTTATTTTTACTTATGAAAAATATTTAGATATCTTTTTAGTAAGAATGAAAATTTTACTGTTATTTTTTAAATTCACTTAAAATTGTATTCACAATGTTTAATTTTTCTTCAAGAATTAATTAAATTTGTTTTTACTCGCGAGAAAAATGATTACATAAAGTCATCTTCTAAATTATTTTTTATTTTAAAGCCAAATGAAGTATTCACAAAAATGTTATTCAATACGTGAAGTACTTAAATCGGAAAGATAAATTTTATTTCTTTCTTAAAATTTTTGGCTCTATTTATAAACTTTACGGCCCAGTTTAATAGTTATATAATAAAAAATAGTTGTAAAAGGATGCCAAATATTATAAGTTAACTCTTTCAGTATGTGAGGATAAATCCCTCGGCAACTCATTTATTTTGATATTCATTTATTATTCTAAAATCTTTTTTTTAAATTGATCATGTGTTTGGAAATTACTTTTATTTAAACCCATATTTACAAAACAATATTTGCAACATTTTAGTACAGTCAAGTAGGACTTTCATTAAATTGTAAAGACTACTTTTCATATGAGCCCTGTGTGGTTTTTGGATAACCATATGTGAACCGTTATTGTAATATCTAAGCAGAATTTATAATATAAAGTTTGGTGGTTGAAAAAAATGTAGCAGATATAAATACTACAAATATTTCCTTAAAATATCAAACAATCATCTAGAAATCAATTTGAGAAAAGATATAAATGGCAAGAAACATAACAATATAGGCGAGTATTAGTTCCACAAACTTCAAGAAAATCGCCTAATTTTTCTAAAGAAAAACTTACAGCAAAAATGAGTTTTAGATGAAGAAACATGTTTTTAAAAATACTCTACAATCATTGAAATGTTACAGGAATTATTAAAAATTTTCCAAGATAGACAATTATTCTATAGCAATTCAATGTTATTATTTACAAATGCCGAACATTAGCGCCTAAGCCATTAGTTCACGGGCTCTCCAATACTTTTCAACAATGCCGTCATACTGAGAAAGAACCACACAATTATTTAAATGTTCAAACGTCATCAGTTGACCAGAGTCACACAAAACACAAATCCACATCTCCAATCCTATAGAGATGGTCCCGCAAATAATCATGTCCAGTTAGACCTCTAAAAAGGCCCACCGCAGTCTTTCTTGGAAAAACGGGAACAGATCTTTCCTCCCCCAAAATCTTCCATTTCTTGTGCGTCGCACGTTGAACCATATCTTGTTTAAGAGTCTTCTTGAGAGTCAGGTTAACAAACAATTTAATTTAATGAAATGAAAGAGGGTAATTCATACGTTGATCTATCAAGACTCCCTTTTTAGCCAGTGAATCAGCCTTTTCACTGCCCCAAATACCACAATGGGCAGGGATCCAATGGAAAGAAATTCTGTGTGCAATCAAGCAATTCAGTGTTTAAATTGCCAAAAAAAAAAAAAAAAAAAAAAAAAGTTTTAATTACTTTAAAATGAGAGCATGCCAATCCTACAACATATGTATTCAAAAGTTTCATTATCTTAGTTAAATATAATAGAAGCTTTTACAGAAAAAAGTCCTATATTAAGATTACACAAAAGGTCCATTAACAACAGTAACGAGAACAAATACTGTTCGTGACAAACACAAAACAGTGTTTTGTGTTTGTCACCAACAGTTTTTGTATTATGAGAAATACATAATTAAAATGTCAAAAAAATTTTAATTTTGTGTTTATCCAAATACAAATACATTGTATGGTGACAAATACTTAGGACGAAACAATTATACTAGCTTCACGGTCTAAGTTACTGTAGGCGCAGTCCATGAGTTCTTTGCATAATATGTCTGTAGTTTTCATTGTTTGGGGAGGTTACTTTAAGCTATTATCTTAGCCGACCAGGATTGTTAACACAACAACCACTGCATAATTTTGAGCCTAGCTCGAGAGAAGATGACACTGAGTTAGTACCCACCTTTTCCTGTTACACTAACAGAAGGACATGATGCCAACAGAAATTTTTTATGTATATAGGACTTCTTAATATAATGGTCTTTGGTTGTGTCAATAACAGATACGTATATATCCTCTCACGTTTACATTCAATGAAGTATTTTTAAAAATAATAATGGGAAAATAATATCGAAATCATTCTTTTAATTAAAAAGGGGTACTTCTACAAAAAAGAGCTTTTTAGAAATCATGTAATATAAGAGAATTTCTCTGAATGTATAACTTTATATCTATTCAAACATGTACTACATAAACACATGTATTCGAACTTACATAACTGCATAAACAAATACCATCGCCTAACTAAATGATAAAACATGATAATCAACTCTAATACATAAAAATTGGTATATTTTTCAGATGAATGATTCCTATACAAACAGGGAAAAAATCCAACGATTGGAAATAAGCAAATGCATTTTATTTTTAATAGGAATTTAAGTTCCATCCTAATAATCCATCAGAAATATGCAGAACGAAATTTTGAAATAATACTGCAAGAGAAAAAGAGTTGTCTTGATACTTCCGGTAATAGATTATTTATTACTGTCTGGACATTTTTAACTGTCTGCGTGAATCTGTGATATTTAGTGCGATTCACAGTGGTTTCCCTATTGGTAATAAAAACAAACATTTTAAAAATTAAAAAAAAAAGATTCACGTACTTCTTACTTTTATCATTAAACAAAAAAACTATGCAATTGTTTGATTAATAAGGATTGTTTTAAATTTTTAATTTTATCTTATTTATATTTTATAAATTTGTTTTTTAATAATGAATGATAATTATTTTGAATAAAAAATTTAATTTTTTTATTACATTACTGTTAATAATAATTTTGCAATTTCACTTTTTAAAAGAAGTTTTTACTTAAAAATTTCGCTCAATTAGAAAAAAATTTCATGTCTTTAATAAAACGAGTTCAACATGCCTTCATATTGCTGCCTCTTCAGAGTAAAAGAACCCGGATTCGATTCGAATAATGTAAGTTGGATGTTTGTGTTTTTATTTTCTGCATGACCGTCTATCACGGTAGGTATTTTGAGTTCTCAGGGTTTCCTTTCTTTATATACACACACACTGGTGGCTAATCCATAACTTTCAGGTGAATATTGCAAAGTTATTTTGAAATATTTTCAATATTCAAATTTATCTTTTTCGTCATTAAAATCTATCGTCTGGAATGCAAATGATTTAGATAATTATCTTAAACGTAGAACCTATTTCGTTTTTAGTGGGTATAGAAAATAATGGTACATATATAATTTTGTCCCTGTTGAAATAATTTTTTCGATATAAATTATATAATTACATCCAAGAATAAATTTTTTTTTATTATTTTTCAAAAAATTCTCAATTGTCATGAGCTGATGTAATGGAAAGAAAATAGCATTTTTATATATTAAAATATATACTATAAATATCATTATAAAATATTTTCTTTTATTATATTTGTTAAAAATGTATTTAATTTATTAATTTGTTTAATGATATTAATCATAATTGCCATTTACTCTTCTATTTTAAAATATAAAAATTTTTTTTTTGGTTCAACGCTAACAACTCACAAAACTTTCTCTACATATGAAGTACAAGTATAATTTTACTAAGAAAATGATTCATACAAATGAAATAATTCATAGATTCCATATGTTTATAATTATGATTCAAAAGAATCTTACTCATCATAAAATGTTTCTTGAATAAAGCCATACTTTTGAATATACAAGGCATAAATTTAAACTTTATGTCATGTTTTCAAGCGTATTTTTAAGGACACACATTTACAGAGAAAGATTGATAGAGAAAAGCTAGAAATGTAACAAAAATTTATTTTTCAAGAAGTAGGCAGAAAATGCAAAATGGAATTAAATTAATAGGGAGTCACACGTACATCAAACATCTAAATATTCTTAAATATTTATCTGAATATAGAAATAATTTAACTATCTTAATTTGATAAAAACACATTCCAACCCATTGAACCACATCATATCTGCGTAAAACTATGTTCCCCATAAGCGTCCATTCTATTCCAAATTAAAATAAAATTGGTACTGATTTCTGAATTTGAGCTGGATGGAAATTGGAGAAGATTTCCTACTTGAATTTTATTGACAATTCTTGAGATTGGTAGATAAAACGGGATCTGGCTTTACCATGTAAGAATATGACAAAGTCACTTAATTGGTCATTCAAATGTAAGCACATTCTTCACAAATAAATAATGAATGAGTGGCTTACATTTCCAAAAGAAATGTACATTTTGCGCTAATTATTTCAACCACTCTGAGATGTTAGCAAACAAACTATTTTTCTGTACAACTGCTACAGAATTGTGCTCTTTCAAAATTCACGAGTGTCTGCTGCATACAAACTAAACATCACTCGATAAAACAAAGTTATTAGAATTTTATATTTTGAACAATGTACTTACCAGAAAACGATATATGGAAAGTATTTACTTATAAACCACCTTCTCGCCTAATCAGACAGCTAAGTTTTGGTACAGAGAATACAAGATGAGCGTCTTTAACTCGAGTCATCATTCAGATTATCAAGTTAAGTGGTAGTGGTATCTTTGAAAATATTTTTCAGTTTATGTTTGACGAACTTCGCATATTGTTCCAGATAAATTAAATGCCAAAGATTACATGAAACATTTGGATAATCGGGTTCTTCCCACTTTCAGGCAATTGTATGCAATCTAAGAGCTATGAATTATGCACATTATTTAGTTTGAGGTACAAGCAACAAAATTTAATTTCAAATTTTCCAAAATTATTTTAACGTTTTCTTGATGTTTACGATAGGGATGCATGTATTCTAAGGAAATATTACAATAAAGGTGTTATAGATGTACAAAGATACTATCGTAAGATTGTGCATATGAATCATTATAAAATAGAAACAATAGAACCTACTTTATAACAAACATATACATTAAACTAAGTTAATTTATTTTGGAACATAAAAGAGTAAATACTGCTTTAAGATTATTTTATAAATTCAGAAATATACTGAAGTAATTAAAATACATGAATCAGGATAAACTCGAATCAAGGTAAATTGCCTTAATTTATATTATAAGGAAGAAATTAGCAATATTTTTAATTTTACTAGTAATCATTGTCTTTTTTGAAATTCATACAACTATCTTCCATACTTTATATTAACGAGTTTAATAACTTAAATTATAGTACTTTTTATTTATATGTATTTTCTTAGATAAATATTTTAATGATTATTCAAGGTATCTATAAAGTGTCTCTGATACTTTAAGTATTATTTTATGAAGGAATATCAATAAATTTAAAATAATAAGAAGTCTTAATATATGCCGGCGGGAGCTTCGGCTCCTGATTGAGATATCCAAGTAGGACAAGTTGAAGAGAGCATATCAAACGAAGAAATACACTCTGGTTTCTCAGGTCGGGGGTTTATCCAACCAATAAAAAACTTGCTGTTGTAATATTTTCAAAAATTCAGCAAAATATATAGAAGAAAACTGAAAGATAAAAGAATAGTTAGACGTTCAAGAAAAATGACTAGATAAGGATGGAAGAGGAAGATTAAAAACTGTGCTGAAAAAAAAGGTCATGGGTCAAAAAAAGTGGAGCTGGTTTCGCGAAGGATGTAAATATTCTGTATAAATTGTGTAGAACCAAGTAGTATTAGTAGTAGTATATCTTAAGGTATTTGTGAATGGATGTCGACTTATTTACTTCCTATGTCATGGAGAGCATAGACGGTGTCGATTTCTAACCAAATGGCAAAAAGTCACCATCATCAATTATAATCAATTATCACAATAGTTGACGAAGGACTCCACCAACACAATTATTACAAAGATTTAATTGTCACGATAGTTGTCTATCGGCTGTTGCAATTATTAATATGTTTAAGCATAAATTTTGTTGAAAAAATATTTTTTAAGAATAATTGTGCTTTAGATTTGCTTATATTTTAATTACTTTAATATTGACTAAAAATCAAAGTGAGTCAGACATTTTATAGACACTCTGTAAAATGTCTACATCATATTTTATTAAAGTAGGAAATATCAATCCCCGCTTCACTAATGTAATATATTATTCACAAAATAGATATTATACATTAACTCATGTTGCACATTAATGCATGAAGAATTCTTAAAAAAATTACAAAGGACATACATTTTAAAATAAAAATTGAAAATGTTTCACTGAGATGTAATATAAAATTGGCATAGAAATTAAAATTTAGCTTTATTTACGCATCTAAATAATAATTAAGCTGGGGAATAAGAACTCAGTCTTTCAGGCAGAAGCCATAGCCATTTTCGAAGCTGTAAAATAAATTGATGCACAAGGCCTCAAATCTGTAACCATTTGGTCTAATACCACATCAATTTTGCATGCGTTACTTAACCCACTACACACATCACCAATTATGTATGCCATACAGGAAAAACTAGCAGCTGCAACTTCGCACATCAACCTAAGTTGGATTAAAGAGCATCAAGGTGATGTTGGAAATGAGCACTCAGACATCGCTGCAAAGGAAGATACGAAAATTGATGAATCGGAAGCATTAGTGATTCTATATCGAAAATCTTCCCTTATCAAATAACTGAAGCACTTCAGAAATGGCAGTCTCTGTGGGACAATGCAACAACAGGCCGAACGAACAAAATTTACTCACAGAGGTTTCCAGCAAGCTGACATATGATAACCTATACCTGAACCAGCTGCTAGCGTTTCATGGCCCATTTCCACTGTACTTCCACAGATTCAAAATTCAGATTCGGAAAGGCAACTTCATCCATCTGTATGTGTGGAGCCCAAGGGGATCCTTTCCATTATGCCATACAGAACCCAGAGACTGAAAAATACCACCTAAAATACCAATCCCAACAGATCAACATAGAGTTCCTGAGATTTTGCATGAATGATCGTCACCGTAGATAACTTCTCATAATGCTAATGATACATCTCAATAAACGAGGACTGGAACTTTGTTGGGTTACAAACCACGCTCCCGCAGGCGACCTAGAATTTCCCACAGACGAGTCAGGAAACTATTCTTAAAGTTAACTCTCTTTTAAAGAATGAGTAATGGTGCTTAGTTTTTTTTATGAACTTATTGAAATTTTGAACAATATGTTTCGAATTGCGTAAACAGCTCGCTTTTGAGCTTTAAAAATTTTTTGAATCCAATGCACTTTTAGAACCTTATAAACCTTTTAAAATTTTTGAACCTAAAATGCTTTTAAAAGTTAAGGTGTTTATTAAACTTTTATAAATTCCTCGCCTGCATATAGTTATCATCTTTCTTATCACACCATTATTTTCCAGTTTTTTTTCATAATTAAGTGTTTACACTATCTATAAAATTGCCTTCTCTCAATATATATATAATGTATTATATATAATGTATTTAATATCATTCTACAAATTGTTAACTGTCTTTTCATTTATTGTTACATATGTCATCATGTCAAAAAAAAATTTTTTTTAACTCACAGAATTATTTTTATTAATTTAATGCTATTGCATTATTTTATTTATTAATTTAATGCTATTGCATGATATTTAACCGGGCGAAAAGCCCCTTAAAATGTATTGTAACTTCTTGCTAACATTTTTTAAACACACTTTGATTGGCTTAATAAATGCCACAATAGTGGCACCCTCACGGACCTCGTAGAGGTGTGGAGCACACTAGGTGTTGGGGAGACGGCACCTGTTAACCTTAAGGTACAGTCTGGGATCTTCTCACACAGTTATATATGTATGTAGGCATCTAAATAATAGCTTTTAGAGCAGAAAATGGATGAAAATATTATACTTGTAGCTGATTTTAATAGATGACTAATAAGAACGTTTTGATATATGCGATAAAATGTTAAATCAAATACATATTTTACACTTTATGAGTTTTATCAGAATATATTCACGATAAAAAAATCTAGTTTATCATTTATAGTAAAGTAAGCTTAATTGTTGTATTAGAAAAAAAAAAAAAACCTTATAAGAAATTATGTATTATTGCAAAAATAATTAAAAAAATAATATTCGTATTTTTGTTGACACAGTATTGTGGATTGTCTAACCACTAATATTATTCTTTTTCAGATAAACGTTTCACGGATAATAAACCTTATTTACCAGTCGCAAATGAAAATGCCCATAAAACATGATTCGCATTGTCAGATGTACACGCAGATAGTAGGAATACAACACATTTCTTTCGTTATTTAACACTGTCTAGAATCGGATCAACAACTTTTTTCTCCAAAGAACATGATAATTACAATATACAGTTTAGTTATTTTCACACGTACAAATCACATAATAAAAAATTAATAGAGATTAAAAAATTTATACAAATAAAAAAATCTTATCTTCTTTCAAGAATAATTATTTGCTGAGCACGTTGAAGATATTTAGAGATTTTTAAAATTTAGATGTTGTTGTTCTCGTGTGCCAGCTAGGCTGGCAAATTGGGGGTACACTGCTCCACTTTTCCAACTAAACCGTATTTGGTGTAGAGTCAGACTTCTTCAGTACACACACATTCCATAGGGACCCGTTTATAGGGTAGGCAACCATTCACACAGAAGGAAAGGAACTTCCCTATCCGTAGTCAGGCACGCTGACCACTAGACAAGTTTGCCGGCTTCAAATTTAGATAAAATTATTATTTCCCATTTGATTTTTTTAAAAATTAAATTAGTCGAAATAATTTTGTTAGAAAAATATTAAGTGGATATAATTCTGTTACATTTACCTACAATTTGGATTCTAGAAAAAAAATTACGAATTTGTGTGTGTTGTAGACATAAGTATATATTTCCAATAAAATTAATACCTTTAGAATTTTGTCTTAATGCATAGTTAAAGTATATTAATAAATGAAATATTCGCGAATTAGTGTCTTTCAAAATCACGTGAAATCGTTTAATTTTGGTAGATGAGAAAATGTTTCCTGGTAATTTTGCGGCTTTCGCCAAGCGGTGGACTAAAATAAGATTTTTCCAATATATATATATTATAAGTTTCTGGCTTGGGGATTTATGTCCACGACCATCATTGTCAGCGACATCATTTTTTTAGAACTACAGTAAAGAAAAGAAGTCATTATTTGGGATCCAGGTATCGAACTCATCATATTCTGGATGCATGGAAGAAAGAAGACTTCTTGGCACCGTTAAAACTGTATCACACTTAAATATAAATAATCGCAGAGATCACCCCATTAAAACCAGAATTAAAGTCGTATTTATATACTTTGTTCTTATATATATATATAGCATAAATAATGATTTCATTAAATGTTATAAAATGCCAGTTAAAGATGAGCAAAAAAATTAGCAGTATTTAGGGCAGTAAACTAGAGTAACCGAGTGATTATATCATTAGCGTGTATTGCACCACATTTTTTTCTCGTGGGCGTCACCTTGCCGTTTCGTATCTCCGTTCGAAATAAAATCGCCAACTCTTATACCAAATGTCACCAGGAATTATTCTCAATAACGACTCCAACACACGTTCTCATTAAATCCAGTTATCTTAACAAATGAGTTTTCTGTGAGTAGAAATTCAAATTGTTTTAGAAATGAAATTCTGGAAACAGTCATCAGAGAAACAATGCTAAAATACAGTGCAAAGGAAAATAGAAGCAAAACGGTTTTGGTTTGTTCAAGATAACCATTTAATCAATAAATAGTTAATAATGAGTTGAGAATATGTTAGAACACACTAAAAAGTTTTTATTCATATTTTCTTTCTATTCTGCTTTCTTTGAATATAGTTTTAGCATATATTTTCTGGGTTTATATTTTACTTAAGAATGAGTGACAATGAATGTTTTTAAATTTTATTAATTGACGTAAGAAATTTTAAACATTAGAATGATTACCAGGATTTGAGAAAATTTTTGATTCGGATTTGAATTCAAAGAACTTAGGATTAGTGCCTTCTTTCACACAAAACCCATATGAAAAGAAAAGATAAATTTTTATATACAGATTATCATTTCTTTTCTCTTTTCTCAATATTCACATACTTGTAATTAACTAATTTTTCGCGTGATTAATAATTTACAGTGCGGATCAATTTTGATATTATTTGCAATTAATAGCCTTTTGCTAATAATTATAGCTTTTTTTTAATGCTTACAATATGAAAATTGTGTGAAAAAGTAAAATTAATTTTCTTTTCAAAATATCATAAAATATTTTTCGAATTTTTTGATGTTTTAAATATGAACAAAAATCATTTTGCGTTATTTGATTTTATTAAGTTGTAAAACTCATAGTGAAAAACAATTTGTTCTCTAAAAGTTCAGATAAATTAGAGTGTTATCTACCATTAAATGGATTAGGTTCAAAAATGTGTTTATGCGTGTTTTTATTTTAAACAAAGCATCTAAACATAGCCAATCATTTTATTATTTTGAAAAGTGGTCAAGTGGTGAGGTCGACACTTGAGCTAGAAGTGCGCCACACTATATTAATGGAGGGGTGTTGAATTTTACAGATATGCTTAAGTGTTTGTGCAGGTATATTAGGTATTTCTAACGTGTTTAGGTATTCACAACATGAGATCCTCATAAAATGATTCATCTGGTTCCGAACTCGAGCCACATATATTCTATATAGAAAAGTTCCTCGAAATCTGATCTAAATCATGAGAGATAAAACAAAATATCAGTACAAACATTTTAAAATCTAGAAATCGGTATTTGATCACGTGACACGCGAAAATACTTTATATAGACTGATATGTGACCTCTTAATATATATCCTACCCAAGTTTTCATAAGCTAATTTTTATATGCTTTTAGATTAAAAATTCTTCAAATCTGAAAACTGGCACTTATTTTTAATCATGAAACATTGCCTTCAATTGTATACATGGTTAATTTGCATTCTATAGTATGAGAAAGGACAGTGATTTAAATCATAAATCATAGATGTCTGCTTAATTAGCAGGATGCATGAAAGAGGTTAAGAGCCCTATAACAGTGGATTCCGCAAATAATTGAAATTCTCAGACATTCCCACAGAAGCTAAATTGTCGCCAAGTGAGAAATTGCATGTCACTACCGAAGAACATCCTGTCAGCTGGAATTTCAAGTGCAGGTAAATACTAACGGACCCTCGAAAGGAAATGCAAAGCATATAATGTCGAAATGGTCATTCACTCTCACCCCAAGAGCACTTCCGTTTGAATGCGGATCTGGTGACAAATTAAGGTTGAGCGAACGCGTGGGATGAGCGCTCTCGTTTGCTTTCCCTCCATTGTTCCGTCGGCTGAAATATTTATTCAAGCAGCTTTCTCCATTGGACAGCGACTGGTGACGGATTAAAGGGATGAGTTGGCGACGATTTATTAGTTTAAGGTTGAGCAACCGAACGCCGAATGGTGTTTTCAACCTTGATCTCAATCGTGATAACGAAAACAAGTGAGGTGTGATCTCAAATAGAAGACAACAAAACTGAATGACTCACTAAGAAATCAGATCTCAGAATTATGCTAATTATTTCGCATTTTTATGAATTCTCATATTTATTTGTGAGTATTGTATTTCCTTTTGTGATACTAACCATATGCAACGCTGGTTTAAATAGTTTCAAACTGCTTAATTAATCACGATTGCTTCCCACTGACATCTAGTGGGCATTCATTTTCCTTTTATTTTAATTAGTTTTTAATTATTCTCACAATTTACTTATAGTATATGGTGTCCATAAAATGTCTCATTCATTCTAATGTTTAATAGTTCTTGATATAACGAAGATATGAATTTGTAATTTTTATCCGTGATACATTGTTTTTACAAAGATGATTTTTACATTTTTTTAGATGATTTTTTTTTTTGTTCAAATAGATGTAAATGTGCTTGTATTAGAGAAAAGTACAAAGCATTGACAGTATACGAGCCAGAGTTAAAATTGCAATAGTTCGAAATTTTATCCATACTTAGCGAGCCATTTATTTTCTTTGTGTAACGTAGTAATTAATCTATTAACAGGGGCTATAAAATGCAATTAATTTCTTTAACTATTATATATATAATACTATTAATTTAGATCAATCCCTAGTATTTCATAAATTATTTAGCATCCAAATCTGTAACACACTTTATATAGTCTTTTTAAAGATTTGTTCATGATGAATTAGTATTGTATCTTTTCGGTTCAAGATATTAGTATTAAAATATTTTTAAGTGCATTAATATTTAATATCATCACTTAATTGTTTGTATTTTAAATGTGAAAATTGAAATATCAGTTAATGTGTAATTCAAAATGTATTAATTTTTATTTTAGGCGAACACATTTTTCGTGTTGCTATTTTCAGAATATTTAAAATATTATTCTAATGTCAAGATTATCTGTCAATTTTAAATTTAGAAAAATATTCAGTATTTGTTACAACTAAAGTTTTTCATTAAGATATTAATATTTGCATGATTATTTGAATTAGAAAGATAGTTGTGAATTTCATATATTTTAAAATAATAAAAAACAAATAACAAAAGATTTTCTAACCTCTGAATTAGTATAAAGAGACCAGATTGTATGAATGATAGGGAAATAGATTTGAACAAGATAGTAAATTTTAACTTATTTAATGTCATAATTAATTTTTTTTGTTCAAAATTGATAAAAATATGAGTGTTATTTACTGGTGCCTCCAATAGTAGTTTCCATTATAATAAGTCCTTTATATATCATTCCTCATCGTGACGAGGAGGTGCCACTGGGTGGAGTGGGCAAAGTATGTCGAGTGTGTATTCCCCTGGTAGGGTCACCCAAGGCGTGAAGGCCACTCCACTGTACCCAGCTAAAGTCTGTAGGCTCCGGAGCTAAATCAGACTTCTGCCACCTATGATCCAAGTCCCTGACATAAAAGTTGCCTCTTACCCCCCCCCCCCCCATGATTAATTCACTCAATGATGTTTCTCATGCCGCCTCGATTACCAAGCAGTCTAAAAAAGATCGCGCTCCTGGCTTGGTAGAGGGCCAGGTCCGAAAAATATATTTTAGTCTCCAAGGTATATGAGCTCTTTGAAATTAATTCAGATCAGTATAAATGGTATCTCTTCTTTGACCGCCAGAGTTAAATTAGATCAAGAATTAGACTTGGCTGAGAAATATGGTGTGCAAATTATTGTTTTGCAAGAAACAAAGTTAAAGAGTGGTACTCTCCTCAAAGTTAAAGGCTATGATGCTTATCGGATGGACAGGCAGAATAAGAGTGGTGGAGGCTTAATGTTCCACACCCGTGACGTAAAATATCTAAGTATAAATATTAGTAGCAATATCACTGATAACTCTAATCTAGAGATACAGGGTATAAGGATCAACTGGAGAGGTAATTACCTTAACATACTTGTACCAACCTCCAGACCTTAATAAAATACCCATTGACTTACATCATCTTTTCCTACCAAGTACTACTTTTCAGACCACACTTAACTTGATTTTAGAATATTTTTTGCAATGGGAGCATTTTTCACTGTGAAAATTCATGTTTTGTTGCTTAAAATGAACTTTAGTCAGAAATGATTTCTTGTACTACTTGTCTAAACGAAAGTACTACTTGTACTTTTGGCTAAAAGTACTACTTGTCTAGATGATCTTAGTGCTAAACATCGTATGTGGGTCTCTTCTAATACAAATTCTAGAGGTAAAAACTTGTTGAACATGGTCGATGATAAGGGTTTTATGATTCTTAATGATGGATTTACCACTAATTATTCATATAGATATAACTCCAAGGAAGCCGTGGATGTAATTATAGTTAGCCCCGATCTCGGCCCCGTCTGTAATTGGAGAATGCTTGAGAACATAGATCGATCACCTTCCAATTTTGTTTGAATGGGAAAAGAGTCAACCTACTTATTCAAAAATAGACGCTGGAACTTCAGACGTGAAGATTGACATGCTTTTACTGATCGAATTGAGAGTTTGGTATGTGAGAATCAACTTTCCGACAATCTAGAGACTGATTGGTTGTCCTTTAAAAGGATTGTCCATGGTGCTGATCGCTAGCTTATTCCCAGGGGAAAATTTAAAAGGAAAAGGTTTTAATTAACCAGTAAAATACCTGATCTTCAGTCTTTAATTGTTGAGAGAGGGCAAATTCTAAATGATCTGAATTCTGACCATAGTGACACCAATAAAATTAAACTAAGCAAAGTAGATGCACTATTGAAAAAGATGTGTAAGCAGATCAAGAGACACAAGTGTAATGAACTTTGTGTTGGCCTGGATTCTAGATCATCTAAGAGTAAACTGTGGTAGCTGGTGAAGAACATTAGTAAAGAACAGCCCCAATTTGAAAAGTGCAATACTATTTTTTCTAAAGATGGAATCGTGGCTCAAAATGATGAGCAGGCAGCTAACATTCTAGGGGAGCATTACCAACTTATGAGTAATATGAATTTTTCTGACTGCGATAGGACTGTAAAGACCATGACCAGTAATACTGTCCATGGCTGTTGCAGTAATCCACACGTGGGTCCTGTATTTTCAAAAGAGCCTTTTGAGCACAGGAACTTGATACTGCGATTTCGGATCCAAAATTAAATACTTCACCTGGACCGGATGGTATTCATGGTTAAATGATATGCTTTGGTCTTCATGGAAGACAGAGACTTCTTGACATCATGAACGACTCTTGGGAACTGGGTTGTCTTCCTCGAGATTGGAAAAGAGCAGTTGTGGTACCTATTAAGAAACCTGGCAGGGATATTGCTTCTATTGAGAGTTTTAGGTCCACTGCCTTGACATATATATATCAAGTAAAATTATGGAAAAAATGATTCTAAAGAGATTTACTGTTTTTCTAAATTCTCACAATCTCCTACTAATGGAGCAATGTGGTTTTAGAGAGGGTCACAGTTCGATTGATTAGGTATTTTATTTCAGCAAACGTATTAAAGTTGCCCATAACAAAAGACCTACCAATCACACTGTTGCTGCCTTCCTTGATTTTTCTAGGACATTAGACAGAGTTTGGACTCAGAAGCTCATTACCAAATTGTATGTTAAATTCAATATTTGTGGTAGAGTACTACCTTGGATTTATGATTTTCTGAGAAATAGACACATTAAGGTGACATTAAATGGTTTAATTTCAGATAGTTTTAAAATAAGCCAAGGCGTTCCTCAAGGCTCGGTCTTGAGCCCCCTGTTGTTCACAATTTTTATTGCAGGAATTGAAAAAGTCATTCCTGAGAACTATGAGGTGAGACGTTTCGCTGATGACATCGTTCTTTGAAGTTCTGGGTCTGATATAGAAAAGATGGCGGAACATGTGAACCAAGCTTTGACTGACATGTAAAGCTTTTCTCTGGGCCACAAATTAAGTTTTAACCCTTCAAAGTCTATTGCAAGTTTCTTTACAACTAATAGGAAATTATATAATTTTCAACCGAAAGTCTTGTAGAACAATCAAACACTTGAGATTGAGAAACATTCAAAGTATCTGGGCTTTATATTGGATCCTGAGTAACTGTCACTTGGAGCACTTCGCTTTAAGAGCTAGAAAACGCCTTAACATTCTTAAATACATCTCGGGCCGTGATTGGGCTGCCAATGCTAATATCCTTAGCAATACCTATGTTTCTCTAACTCGTCCCATCTTAGAGTACGGCCACCCCATCTGTTATTGTGCCTCTCACTCAAACCTGCGGAGTCGTGAACGTGTACAACTTTGTGTTATTACTGGTATACTTACTATTACTGGTCTTCACAATTCTTGCACAAATGATATTATGCTCTATGAGGCCAATCTACAGCCTTTGAGTCTTAGGAGAAATGCATGTTTAGGAAAGTACTACATAACATAACATATCAAAGTGGCAGGATCCCGGACTTTACCAACTGGTTATCAGGTTATGCCCCGCCATCTCCGAAAGCCTGCAATAACATTTATAGGGGCCCACTTATGACCCAGCCTTTGGTTTATTAAAAATTATAGTCACATTTGTAGGGCTTGAAAGCCTGCAGACATCCTAGCACAGTAGGTGTCTGCATCACAGTTAAGTTATATGACTGAAACTAGTTATTATGAAATTTAGTGAAAGTATTATATGAAGAAAATGAAGAAGTAATTACAGGAAAAGTAAATAAGTTATACAATTTTAAATTAATAACAATTTACATGACAGAACATTAATGTATCATATTACTTAAAGTATTAAATTTAACTAACGAAATAACTATACTATTATGAACAACAAATGTTTTATATACAGAATTAGATGAAAGTATAATTATATAGAATTATATTATGCAAGCTTAGATGACACTATTTACAAGATTTAATTATTTTTTTTAAACATTTGACTCAATTAACATATTAAGTCATGATGTTAGGGAGCACTAATAATTGTTATAAAGTACTCGTGTTCATTATTTCCTTTAAAATTTTGCATGAATTGACAAGACATTAATGTTACATATTACTTAAAGCATTAGTTTCAACAGTTAAAATAATTACGGTATTATGAACATCATTAGATATAAAAAATATTAAAAGAAGGAAATGGAAGCATTATTGTTCATCTGATGAAGTTGATGATGAATAAAGTTCCTCATCTGCCATTGTTGATGATTGTACAGGGTCACGGCACAGTGTCAGTCCCTGTACTATTAAAATTTTGATTATTTGAATTATTTTTTTCGTCTAAAACCGTCCTTTAGACAAAACTTCACAAATTGAAGATCTGTTTGACTATGGTGCCTTTTTATGTGGAGGGACTTTGTAGATGGACATTTCACTATGTAGTGAAAGGCAGTTCCAAAATCACCGCATTTCCACATGTTCGAATTGGATTTGCCAAATCTTGCGAAGTACTCAGGGGAGGGTCCATGATTCGTTATTAGATAGTTAATAAAAGGGTTTCAGATGAGGAAATTTGTGAAGACTGTTGGAAGTAAATGGTGGGTGAACCTACCACTTTGCGATGTCTCCCATGTTCTTTGCCAACTTCTGATGGTTCTTTTATATAGGAGGAGTTTTAGGAAAGATTTTGGTTTCGGCAGATTTATGACTGACATTTCCTCATTAGTAGCAGCTTCTTTTGCTTCTTTGTCCGAGAAATTCCTTTCCCCAATTGCCAATGTGTGCTTTAATCCAGCTTAGTTAGATTCTGCATGGTGTATTTGTGTAAAGGCACTCCTGGATATCACGGATGAGTTGTGATTTGTGCACTGGATTGAGCAATGATAGGAGAACAGACTGGCTGTCAGTCTATATTGTTGTCTGGGCTAGTTTATTGGTAATTATGTGTTTTACCGCTTCTTTGACCGCTAATGCTTCAGCTTGAAACACAGAGTTATAATTATTTAGTTTAAATTGTTGGGAGAAAATTTTTTGATCTTTTTGTGTAACCACGAATACTGCTCTTGTTGCCTCGTCATGTCTTGATCCATCTATATAGATTTATTGCTATTGGTATAAACTTTGGAGGTTTACATAGTCTTAGGAATTCATCAGGTAGGTTGTATACTGTTAGGTTTCTGAATCTATGGAAGGGATGGATAGAATCTTTGTGGGCCGGATCTTCAAAATCATTCGGGTTGTAGTGAGTACCATCTGTTTATTTTGATTTCTTAAGCAGTAAGATTTTTGTTTTTAGGGTAGCAGCTTCGATTGTTAATGGTAAGGGTGGAATACCTGATATAATATTTAGAGCTAAGCTAGAAGTTGTTTTAAATGCTATTGTTATCAGTAGCAGGAAAAATCATTGAATATTATTTAACATTTTTTCTTTCCTAGCTGTCATATGATTTGCTGAAGTTGAGCATCCATACATAAATATTTTTTTCGATAATGCTTAAGTATATTACTTTAGAAATTTTTCCTTTTATACCCCAGTTCTGGCTGATCATTCCACATAGTCTTTGGGCTATTGGTATTATTTTTGTTTTGATGTAGTGAAGATGTGGTAAGAAAGAAAGCTTTGAATCTAGATGTATGCCTAAGTAAATCAAGCATTTTGTATGACTTAGACTCTCATTATTTAATGTAATTTTTGGATTGGATTTAGACTTTTATTTTTCTTACCAAGGATCATTATTGTTGATTTTGCTGTTGAAATTTTTAACTTTAGATCTTTGCAGGAATTTGAGAATTGGAATAAAGATTTGTTACAATTATGTTTTAGTTCTGCTTTTGTTGCACCTCCAACTACCAGCATTGTATCATCTGCAAATGCTATAATATCTGTGTGTTCTGGCCAAAGAGAGGATAAGATTGAATTGAAATAGATGTTCCATAATATAGGCCCTCCTACGGAGCCTTGTGGGCAGCCTCTGTTATGTTCCATTTGTACTAAGACAGAGAGTCACCTATGGCTATTAGTTCTCTATCTTTTAAGAAGCTAAAAGTGCACTGGGATACATTTTTCATGGCGTTACATTTTGTAAGTGCTAATTTTAGACCTGGCAACCACAGAGAGTTGAATGCTTTCTGGATGTCAAAGCTAAGGAGAACTGTATATCTGTTGTTTTCTTTATTTTTATTTATGTAATTCATTATTTCAGTTAGAGCGTGGTCTATTGATCTTTTTGTTCTGAAGCCATATTGGCTGTCATGTAAAAAGTTATTTTTGAATAAGGCATGCTTTAGGCGTTCTATTATGAGTCTTTCCAGAACCTTCCCAAATGAAGGCAGAAGACATATTGGGTGGTAGGAAGTGGCCAACTTTGGGTATTTTTGTCTTTTACTGAAGAAGATCACTTGAACTTATTTAAATGCTTTCGAGAAGTAATTTATTTGTAGACATTTATTAAAATAGTTAAGCAAGAATTTGCTATCGGCTTTATAGACCAGCTTAACTATTATGTTGCTTAATCCATCGATACCTGGGGCCTTAGAATTCTTAAGGTTTTTAATCATTAAACTAACTTCTCATTGTGTGAAGAGTGGATCATTTGGACTTGAAAGGATTAGTGGAGTTAACCTAACTGTTGTATGGTATTGAGTGTCCTCTTCTTGGTAATCTCTGGGAAAATTAGCTTCCATGAGCTCTTTTAAGATTAATTTTATATCTTCATTTGTTGAGTTTTGGAGTGCGACAAACTGAGTCAGAGAAAATACTTTGCCAGTTGCTATTTTTTACAATATGCCGAATTCTTTGTTATTGTTTGTACAAAATTTGGCCCAACTAGTTAATTTTGCTATCAAAATTGCTCTTTTATAAGTTGCTTGTTGATGCTTAAATTTTTGTAACCATGGAATTATTTCTGTTTCTGAAGTAGATGCTTTAAGTCTTTTTCTGAGTGCCTATGTTTTGCTCTTTAATTCCTTTAGTTCTGGTGTCCACAAGTGTATGTCAACTTTTTTGTCTGCAGTTCTTTGTTTAAATGTTGCTTCTGCTGTTCTATGAATATTATTTAAAAATATGTTGGTGAACTCATCCAAGTTTCCAACGCTTTTAATTTTATACATTTGTTTATTTAAAGATTTTAGGATTGGTTTTATAGATTTTAGAAATTTTTTCTGATTATTTAACGTTTTAAATCTTTTATTAAAGGTTGTAATTATTTGTTCAGCTATGACACATGTTATGTAGTTGGTGAAGTACTACAATAAGCTTTCTTGTTTTGACTTTTAAAATTGTACTTCTAGATTTCTGGGTTTTTTTCTCTCTCTCTCTCACACACACACACACACACACACACACACACACACACAACACACACACACACACACACACACACACACACACACACACACACACACAGTGTTTTTCGAAGTGAGCTTATCACAATTCTAGAATGTCTCCACTCCGTTATGTGTCCACAGTTAAAGGATATCTGGATCTTTTCTGATAGTAGAAGTGCTACACACACAGTGTTTTTCGAAGTGAGCTTATCGCAATTCTAGAATGTCTCCACTCCGTTATGTGTCCACAGTTAAAGGATATCTGGATCTTTTCTGATAGTAGAAGTGCTATTCATCATTTAGCTGATTGGTATCATGCGAGGGATAATACTAGTGCAGACATCCTCAGGAAACTAAAACATCTTTCCTATGTTCATCATGTCCATTTTCAGTGGATTCCGTCCCATGTGGATGTTGCTGGTAATGAAATTGCGGACAGTTTGGCTAAAGCCGATGCTAGCGAATTCACCACGCCTGTTGGTTCTCTTACTCATATGGAGCTTTTTCCTAAATTTAGGAAAACTACTATGGCTACCTGGATTTTTCCACCCGTGCACCCTTGGTACTAGGTGAGGTGTCCTGGTAGCTCCTTGGTTTGGGGCTGCAGTAAACGCGATCAAACTGCACTTGCACGTTTTCTTAGCGGTCATCTGCTTTCCATGACTTTTGTAGATAGTAACAAACATTTCGAGACCCGCACTAAGTGTCATTCGGTGCAGGCCTCTCCTGACCACATTTAAAGTTGTTTGAGGCTTACCAAAGCAAGACCTGATTCGGTATCCCCTTCTGGTTCTTGACTTTTTTAGGGTGAATGGACTCATGAAGCTAATCTAGCTTTGCTGATCATGGGGATTGGAAACAACAGTGAAACAACAGTATAACAATAATTGAATACGACACCGATATCAATAATCAAAATCGGTACTGGTTTCTGGTATAATACAAAATTGTGTTATCAATAATAATAACCAATTCCATTGCAAGTTTTCAAATCAACAATTATTGTTGAATTATCGGTGGTAAGAAATATTATCAACGGATTTTGATAAAACAAATCAATAACTGTGTGACTGCGATAATAATGATAAAATCGATCCCACTGCCGCTTCCGCACGGAATAATAGTTGATTTTGATATAATAACACCACAATCAGTTATTGTTTTAACATAATGCTTCAACAATTGTTTTCATTGAGAGTATAGTTAGGCTTCCCAGATTTCTGAAATGTCCAACTGGGATAGTCTTCTTCTCCAGCGTCAAGAGTATATAAATAATAAATAATAAGCATATAAATTTAAATATTTTATTTCCGACACCTAATATTTATGAGTTACTTGTAAGAATAAATAGTTTGAATCAGAAATAAAAATATTTAGTTGTATCATTATTAGCCAGGACTTTTTAGAAAGTCTTTCTTGATTTTAATCTTGTTATAAAAACCATCACATGTTAATCCATTAACTGTAGGTTTCTTCATCAAATTCGTATTATCAGTCCGTGTGTTGTTCATCAAAGAAAATACTGTCGACTGGTGCAGAAAGCATACTCAACAATGTTATTCAGATTGAGAGTTTCTTTGCGATTATCCTTGAAGTGTCCAAAGAATCTGAACCATTTTTCTTTATTTGAAATGAACACATATTTGGTAACCTTTTCTTGCTTTCACTGTTCTTAATTTAATTGCAAATGTTCATTAACAAAAACAAATTTGCGCACGGCCACGATCAGCAAGTAAAAACGATACAATGACAATATTACTTAAAGGCGATCATCACTCTTCAATGGTTTTCACTTTTCATACGATACAGAGATAAGTTACAAATTATTCTAAATAATCCTTCAAAGTTAATAATTTTAATTCTTTTTGTTCATCCATAAAATCAAATTTAATTTCTACCGGCCGGAGCACAGGGATTTTGTTTGAAAATCAGGATGTTTGGCAAGCATAAGTATAAAAATAATTTATTAACTTTTCAATTAGTATTTATAGAGGTATTGGAAATCTAAAAAAGTCTTTTTTACTGACGAGCTCTGATTTGCTTTACTGCCTGATTTCGACATATTTTCAAAAAAAAAAAAAAAAGAAGAAATAAATAATTAGATACCTTTGTTTAAAGAATTGGAAAATAAGCATGTTCCCATATGATACTCTGGAACAGGGAGAATTACTTTTTATGAGTGCGCAGAGTACGTACTGCCACGAGAAATACTTAATGAGTAGAAGTGCAAAGATCATATGATATGAGCAATTATTCAAACGAATTCTTTAGCAAGCGGCAGTTTCTCTAAATTACAAGCAGATGACACACTGATCACCTAGTGTACTAATGTCTTGAAGAGTAAACTATAAAGGCCACAGTTTTCCATGGCCTAATAGTAGGGTCACGATCTTTTGAGTGTGAGATGTTGGATTTAAACTTAGTAACTATTGTAAAACGGGAGGTAAAACTCCCATTTTCCAACAGTGACTAAGTTCATAGTGACTAGACTTTCTGCAAGCACATCGTTGTATGTGTGAGAATTTTCCTATTTCTTGATAAAAAAATACAATCTATACCAATAAAAAAGATCTCGTGGAAGGTAAAATGTTTTAAATGCCACACAAAAGTCTTGGGTCTGTTTGTTTAGCTGCGTTATTCTGCTTATTTTTCTGTATTAAGAAGCGCAATCAATCAACTGTCCCAATTTAATTTCCTCTGAGTACAAATAGGATAACTTTGAAGAGGCGTTTTGCTTGCCTCCAACTCTCTCTCTCTCTCTCTCAATCTTATATAGATTACTTTTTACTTGATCAATGGGTCATCAATGTAGCGTATGGGGGGCATATCAAACAACATAGTATGTCACTGTAATGCTTGCACTGATTCTCAAAACTGTCATATTCCTCACTAAAAAATGTAATATTTATCATGCTGTTTTGAAAGTTTAATTTGAAAATGTTGAATGTTTAATTTGTTTGTGCAAAGTTATGAGATTTCATATTACTTTCGATTCTATGTATATATATTAAATAAATTCTTAAAATTTTAAGCTTCAATTTTCAATTGAAATAATAGTATTACTTGTAACTTTTTCCACAGATTTCATACATTTTGAATCATCATCGGTTACTCGTTTACCCACTGTGTTGCCACTCTAGGGGTTAGAACTAAATTCGGTTGCTCAGAAAGAATGAAATTTATTTACAGGATATCAATTTCCAGCTTACTTGAAACATTTTCACTTCGAAGTTTTGATTACAGAATTTGTAATTTATTCAAAGCATAATTAACTCTTGTTAAACATCATGTAAACTTGTTGATTCTGAGTTGTAAAACTTCGTTCTGGAACTATTCTCGCTTTAACACCAGAAATGTGTGTTTAATATTAACTATCATGCATTATAATTTTGACTTCATTTTAAATAAGTCTTCATTTTCTTTTCATGGAACTATTTTTAGACGATGTTAACTACATTATTTTATACTGTGTAAATTTTTAAATGTTAAAATGTAGAACTTTATTCTTTCAAATTTAATCCAAAATTTCATTGGATATTCTTTTAATTTTTTTCAAGTCATTTGGAATCTCCGGAAAAATAGGATTTCAAATTTTCTAAAATAAATATCACATAAAGCATAGTGTACTGAAATTGAATTCACTTTATATAAAATGTCAATAAAAAATCTTATTCACTTTGTGAGTTGGAAATTGAAAAGTAAGGTCTTTGGCATCCAGTTCATTAATTTGTAGATTCAATTCTCACCTCTATTATGGATGTTTATAGTGATTCATAATGCATTAAAAACTGTGGGAATTGTTCAAATTAGCACTAGTGTTCAAAAACTTAACTTGTTGACAACCAAACTAATCAAAAATGTTTTACTTTTCTTTTTGAATAATTCGCGACAAAATGTTGATAACAAAACGAATATGCTCTGAAATCTAATTAATGAATAAGCTCTGAGTCTATACGTGAAAATTAATTTTCTACTTTATCATCCTATTTTGCATTACATTAAATCCCAAATTCTTTCAGCTGTAGGATGTAGCATGTTTATCATATAGGGAATTTTCTCATACGGAGCTTTTTACCTGCAAGTAATTTGAAAATTGCTAAAATTATTATATGAATTTAGATTTATTTTCTTTCTCTTTAAGAGTTCTTTCCTTTTTTCTTTTTAAATCACTTTCACAATTCCTTAATCTGAAGCGCAAAAGGGAAAAAAAATTTGGAGGCTATTTACAAATATTATTTGCCATTTCAAAGAAGCTTAATCTGATAGGGTAGCGCTGATCATTTAGTCAATGTAATTCTATCTATGAAAAATTTGACTTAGTCTAATATTTAGAAAAATGAGAAGTATTAGCTAAGAAATCATTATTTTCATGGAAAATTGTTTTTGTTTTTAATTAAAAGTTAGCAGTAACATCTCGAAAATGAAAATTACCTTCTTAAAAAAAAGAATTGAAATTATTTAATTTCGAAAATGCAAAGAGAGAAAAATGGGATTTCAATTATATCTTTTCCAGATACGGTTTTTTTTATATAGAATTCTTTCGAAAACGTATAAATGAAATTTTATTGCGATTCATAATTGAGTAAAAAAGATATTCCTATTTATCATTTAAAAATGTGGAAGTAAAAATCTTACCTGAAGCCAGAACTATCCAGAAGCACCATCCAAAAGCAAAATGCAAAGAACCTCCTTCAAATGGAATAACGAGTGGCTTAGTGGGCAGTAGATAAGCATAAAGGGCATTAGTGAGAAGCATAAGGCCACCTGTCATTTGCATGGTATATGCTCCATATCTGGGAACAGTGACCAGAAGGAGATTCATAAGAAGCCACAAGGAGAACGCCGCCCTGAAATATAACATGAAACTATTCAGGAATTTGTGTTTTCGGAGTTTAGATAATATAAAATCGAAGCTTATATTTTAAAGTGAATGAATTATGGATATAAAAAGCACAATATTATAGTGTCTAAAAGTTAGTAATGAATGACTTTTAGAAGAACTGGACATTGAGCTTTTGGCTATGTGTACTTCAAGAACATTATTTCTTATTAAGCAATATACAGATTGATTTTATAGTAATTTAAAATTGACTTATTATCCAATTTATAAGTTTTCTTATATCCACGCTGTTCTGTTTATCAAAGTAGCTATATGCATCAAATACTCTAGTAGTATGTAGCCTTGTTAAAAGTAAAGTTTGGTACCTGCTATTATTTTCCAAAAATTCATATCATTCTGACCGAGTGTCATTGGATCTTAGGAACAGTTTGACGAACATAGACTATTTTACGGAAATTTTTTTTTCTAAGACAGATATCTAACCTATTACTTTCTGAAAATGAGAAGTATTCCTTTCTTCTTGAAGCTACCATTTCCTATAGTATTTTGCATACTAAATTTTCTGTTATATCAAACTGTGTTACAATAAATTTCTTGGTGTTTCATTTATCTAAAGTAAGGAACAACTAACCACCTCACATCTACAAACAACTGTCATGGGATCAAATCGATACCTGAATCAATGGCAATATTTTTAGAACTACATTAGCAGAAGGACATTAGATCCCATAAGACATTCTAAAGTCCACGGTACCCTCACAATGGTCTTTGGATGGATCAGCTGTCGATCTTACTACCTTTTAGATTTGGAAGCAATTTCAATTTCTGCTATTGATTTGATACCTGTGTCATCCGAAAATTGTATTTCTGAGAGATTATTATTAATATTTTTCCATTGAGTTGGAATCATCATCTCCAACATAATTACGTGAAATGGCTTGGAGACAAGAATTCCAGCTGAAGCATAGATCGTTATTTGATCATAACATAAAAAAATACTAGGTCATTTTCAACATTTAAGAATTTTTTTAGAAAAAAAAAATGGAAGATTCTAACATATTGCAATAATCCATCTAATCTTGATAGTAATGATTTTTCAGCTGAGTCAAGTAGCAAAATGACAAATTTCCAAACACGAGAACGATGCTTTTTCCTATTAAACTATTGTGACACCGTTTTAGTTTCTATTTCTCTCTAGAACTTACCATTAACAGCACAAATAACATATTTAGAAATAGCCATCACATATTTTGTTATTAATTACACTTATTTATTAATATCAAATACGTAAAATAAACTTGCGTGCTTTTTTTAAATTATCAAAAAGGAATCCTTGATTTTAAAATGCTTGAATATTCAAATTATCTATTTAAAGTTGTGAAGTAATTTAATTTAAATATTATCATATTGTTTGTGATTATAGCGTAATAAAGGAAGAGAAATTCTACCATTTTTTGTTCCTTTTTTAATCAATGCCTTTTATTCGAAGTGACGACCTTTTCGTAATTATTCTTGATAATAGCTTTGTGAATCTTGGGAATTTGATTTCCGTATAACTATTTTCCATGAAAGAGCCTTGAATGGCATCGATGAAATGTAACATTTTTTTAATTCCTTTGACCTCGAATGCACGAGGAAAAGGAATTGGATATTATACGAAAAAACGAGAGAAGAGATCATTTTTATGTGGGGGAGGCTATTCATTATGTCAGGAAAATGAAACTAATAGCATCTAAACATGCAAGGAAATTGGAGATGGTTATTAATTGGTTTCTATAGGAAGGACGAGAAACAGTAATGAATTTTTGGAATGGGAAGGATTTATTCCAATTTCGATTCAATAGAATTCGATCGAGCAAGTTTTGCGGTTAAAAAATTCAATAGAGGAAGCTGACCTTAGTCCGAAGCGGTCAACTTCCGCCAATCGGACATGCATCAGTGAATAAAGGTCGTCTTCATCAAACCATAGCTTATCGGAGGTGAAAAAGGCATTAAAAGTAGCCTCGGAGAGTCTAATTCCTGATCATTTTCATGGCTGAAGGTTGTTTCCCTATACTGTAACATAATAACAAGAAAAATTCCGAGTTTTTTTTTTCTCTCAATCCATTTGTTTACAGAAATGTAACATTTTGTCCATTTGATATATTTATCCATTAATCAGTCAATATGACATTGGAGAGTGGTTAGGTTAACAAAAGGGCAGCTGTAATCATTGAAAGGTTTTCATAACATCCATAGTAAAATTTTGATTCATAAATAATGAACTAAAGTCTCTTATCATAATAGAGTCTACTTGGTTAATTCCAAACTTTCACTCCAACTTATAAAAATACAGAGGGAAAATACCAACACCCAATTCCTGTGTTCAACAGAGGCCAGAATTCAATCATCTGCTCCGATGAGCGTGATTTCTACCATTAGGTCACAATCTGCTTACAATTAGACATTTGCTGATTTCAATCATATTCATTGACTGAAATCAAAAAACCTTTCAAAAGGTAATTTATGCTACAAATTTAACTCCTCGTACAGCAAAATCTAATAGATATTGGTTAATAGTAATATGAACACAGTCAGAGTATTATCTTTGAGTAAAGGCTTTTTGCAGACATTAAATTATAATTAAGTATTGAAAAAGAGGAAATCCGTAAAACGAACTCAAAGTTCTCATATTCATACGATAGTTTATACGACATTCAGAGCAAAGCATTACGACAGCTCCTGCTTTGTTAGATTCATTATAAGATATATTAATGAAAAATATAATTGAAGCCTCGATAACATTTCGAGCAGGATTTATTAAAATATATCAATGACATACACCTTTGAAAGCGAGATTTTTCTAATGTTAGAATCATATTACCATTTTGTAACATTCTTGCAGAGACATATAACCTTCTTTATAAGCTAAATGAAATAATTTTTAGAAATTTTAATGTTAATCAGCAATATTTTTAATATTATCTTTAATATACTTTTAATAATAATCAAAGGGTTTACGATTATTATTTGTAAAGTATAAAGTTATGTATGGCAATACCCATTAATTAATTTGAAATTTTATGTGAGATCCTCATATCACTCTGATGAATTTGTTTCCAGCTTCAACCGATCGAAGCAGTTCCATACTGCCAAATAAAGTTTAATTAAGTTTATATGGCAAGATCAACTCCCAAGTTGGTGAACAACCAAATGTTGAATTGAAGGCTGAAATGTTAACTATTAATTTGTAAGCTTAGCGACACAATTAGCAGTGGATTTTAAGCAATATTAAAGTTCAAACATAGCTAAACTTTTATATCAATAGGATTTTTAAGTGAGTGACGAACTATGGTAATTTATTAAAAAAAGTTATTCGAATGAAATAAGTAGCAAAAAGCTACTGATTTCTTTCATTGAGGAAATTTTTTTAACTCAGTTAAACTAAGAATAATTCTTAAAGTAGTGAAACCATGTCGGTTATGAGTTGAAGGCTACTTTAAGACATTTTGAACTTTCACTACATATTCTTGTGGACATTAAAAATATCGTAGAGGTATATTATTAACAAGAGCCATTATATCGCAAAGAAAGATACCAGAAAAACTCTCAAGACAAAAAGATGCATTTATAAGTTAGAAATTTTGATTCATCAGTTATTGCCAGTAACGTACCTGAAATTTCCATCCTAACCATACTCCTATACCACATTCTAAGCAAAATATTTTGAAAAGCATTTCTAAATACATTTGACAACATGTACAGAATTGGTTAGCAACGGAAAGTTTTTAAAGCATCTATTGTGAATTTAACCTTTCAGGTGTATATATATATATTATATATTATATATTATATATTATATATATATATATATATATATATATATATTATTAGAGAGCATTAAAATATTGGAAAAAAGTAAACGAAAATGCTCGAGCATCCATTCTGTTACTTGTTTCTCCAGAATGTATAAAGTTGCTAGATTCAACATTAATTATTGTGGCTAGAATCATGCACTGGACCTCTATTGCGAAGAAATCGTAATCTATTATTTAGGTAGCAATAAATAACAGTGAAAAGCATATCAAAACTTTTGTTTAAAATGACTTCCAAATATAAACAGCGAAAACATCAAGATATAAGAATTGAAAATTTTTAAGAAAATATGAATATATCATTTCATACATTTATTTCTAAATTGACAAAACTTAAAAACCCAGGCTGTTAACAAATCAGCAAATTAAGAACTGTTACTAATTAAGTGGTCTATCATTAGTAATCATGGATCAGATATCAAAAATAAATCAAATTACTCGTTTTGAAAGTACTTATTTGTTACTTTTACTTTATTGAAGAGGAATATTAAGTTGCTGGATTTTTATTATCTTCAAACGGTAATTTTTGTATTATATCCCTTAAGATGTAAACATACGATTTACTGTTAAGTTCTCAGTGGAGTTTTTAGAAGTGTGTTTACGTTTTTAGTAAAATTATTCGTTCAACGATTTTCTGAGAGCTATTTTGAATAGTGCATCATTGAAACTTATATTGCATGCATCTATCTGTATGGAAATTACTTTCTTATTAGGTGTTAGATGCATCAAATGGTTTTGATATTATTATTTTAGGTAATGTAGAAATACCAATGCATATTACTCGTAAGGAAAGATATGTGCAAGTGTACTACATATGATATATTAAATTATTTAAACTGAAATCTAGCATTTTCATGTGAACGTTTATACACCTTTTCGATTAATGCAAAGGAAAAAATGAGAGATTTCCAGACATTTTTCACGAGACATAAATAAACGTGGTAATATGTGAACACTATAGCATATACAGCCAGTATACAATGATAAGAGTTACTTAAAAAACTAATAGATTACTTCAGTTAATAAATTAACAAGCCCATTCATTCGATCTCATATGGTTCATGCGCTATATGAGTGTATACTCTTAATATCTGTTTCCATAAAGGAAATTGTGAATTGAACGTTGATTTTCGGAAAGAAAAGTAGTTTTATTTTTCAAGAAATTTTTATGCCTCACATTGTTTTTTCTTATTTTGGTATTTAGATCTATACATCTGATAAATGTATTTTCAGTAAATTTGGTAATTAAATATTTGTTTTAAAAAAATGGAAGGAATAATGTTTTCTTGTTCTAGATATTGATGTTACAACTTCATGATATTTGAGACAGGATGTGATTTCACGTAGAACTGGTTCATTAAGTAGGTACTGCACTGAGGTTCCTTAACTGATTTGCAATCGAATGTAAAAGTGAATGGCAAATATGCCTCATTCATTTGGTATTTTTTCAATTTCCTTATTTACTTTTGCAATTTCTGTCAATTGTTAAGACTTATTTCTTTTTAATTTCTGTTTTGTAAACTATCTTAATAATCTTCTTTTGTATCCGTCTATTCCAATATGATTGATAAATGACGAGTCATTTCATACATTATAATCAGTTTGATTGATATTTCCTTAAAATGTGTAAGCCATTTTCGTATGACACAATTTAAGTTTGCTCAATCTTTACATGAACAGTAATTACAGCGTTTATTTATTGCATTAAAATTTTCCTGCATACAGTATTATCAGTTGCTTTCTTTCTAAGTTATTCCCTTTTTAAAAACTCGTCCGATTGAGCAATTTCAAATCGAAAGCAATCTATTCGAAATTACCAATTTATAGTACACTAATTCTTGTCCATTAAAGAGCGACCTTAACATCCATTTTCGAAAGTAGAATTACAAACTGTAAACGACGGCCTTCAATCAAAATTCCTTAAGAGAAAGTTATTGTTTAGTTTTCCTACACGAATTTATTCTCCGTTTACTTTGTGCGGAAACGAAAACGGATTAATCTCTTTACAAGTATCATTTATGTCAAGTAAATAATACTATCCCATGTTCCTTTTCGAATTTAAAACAACAGATCCTCATCCCCCATTGGTTCTTGCCAAACGCTTGTTTCTGAAAGTCGTTCGACTAAACGGGAATGCCATTAAGACAAAAGGCTTTTTTCGAACAAAGTGGTCCAGCTGTCTGCTTTTCACGTGACCCTCAAGAATGGCCTTGTGAAAGTAGATACTTCCCGCAACAGACGATGAAGCGTCCTTCTGTAAAGGACGAAGGCCGTCAGTACTAACGGTGAAAAAGAAACGACGTAACGTCCGAGCGTTTCTTTTGTTTTCGGCAATGGAGGACCCGTGCGGCATGTTTTTTTTCCGAATCATAAACATGATAGGCCATTATAATTTTTTTCTTATAAATTTAATCCGACTTATCGATGGCCATTTCATAGGTAATGTTTATTTCTCTATGTTCTAAGGGTCAATAATTTGTTCTTTATTGATGGCGAGTTGTCTTGACCCGTGACAGTTACGACGTGCGTTAGTCTGGCCTTAAGATGTTTATGGAGATTTCCCACAAAGATAAATTCTATTTAAATTTTGAATCAATTGTAAGAAAACGAAAACCTCGTTTTCTTATGGAGCTCTAACTATATACAGTTTCTTACTATTAAGATTTATGTTTTTTTTTCGGAAGTCTAAATTTTAACTTGAACACACACACACACACACACACACACATATATATATATATATATATATATGAAAAATTACCCCTGCATGCCAAATTTTTCTTGTTAAAGAGATATAAAGGTACTGAGAGAATTTAAAAACAATGTTATATGAATTTAATACGTATGTTACACACATACGTATTAAATTCATATAATACCTTCAATAGTATTTTGAATCAAAATACCTTCAATAATATTTTGAATAAGATTTGCAAGGATATATATATATGTGTGTGTGTGTTTTAGATGTGAAAAACTATATAGTGCAATACATTTCTTTATAATTTAGATTTTTCTAATTATAATACATTAATTGACATTTTTTTGCTGGACGATCGTTTAAATAATCCTTTCAAATCAGTTATTTTACATTGGATTCCTGCTGTCGAGTGTCTAATGTTAAAACTATAGAAAACACATGGTTACTTATTTTACAATTGACTACTAAGATTTTTCTTAAACAATAAGTAACTAATGAGTTTTTATGTAAGCCTGGACAATCATTTCCCTTACAAAATTAGACTCTTTACCGCCAGTTCACAAATACATTTGGTACGACATTCACTTCGGTCAAAGATATACGATCTGATACAGAATCTAATATGTCTAACATAAGTTCATAAAATGACTAAGAAAAGAATAATTTTATAGACACATTCGTTTCAATGCTTCGCCACCATTTATGTAGTTTGGTTAAACGACGATTTATCTTTGATCTGAAAAAGATTTAAATTCGACAACCATTGGAGTTAAATCCTTTTTCTTGCATCATTCATTTTATGTTTATATGTAGGTAGTAGAAACTAGATTAGGGAAATACTGGGAATGAGGTAGCAATTTAAAGAGTAATTCGTGCTGATTTATTATATTGTTGCGATTTACTTATGAAGTAAAATCTTATCTTGTTGATAGAGCAATCTCTCTCTTCATTTTGTGTCATTGATTTGCATTCTTCTTTTAAGTGCTAGAACAATATCATATAAGCTTCAGTATTGATGTTTCTTCTTTAATCATTACTATCGAAAATCACAATAGGAACAGCAATTACATACACAAAACTTTTAAGTAAGATTTTTCATTGATTGTTAATACTCATAGATAAACAGATATTAAAACAATAAAATTTCAAATCTCGAAAAATTATTTATAATGTTTTATATTTAAGCACAATTATTTTACTGAAATAGAAATTTAAAAAAAAAATGGTACACTTGCTTTCAACTTTCTAATTGGTCTTAATCTAATAGTCAACTGGGGTAAGTATTAAGTTAGTATTCTTTAAATTTATTACATGCTTTGCTTTCATTTAAGAAAAGTTGCTTTTTTATTCATTAAATACAAATTTTTATTACTTGGTTCAATTCTATCATACAATAACAACTTTTTAGGTTTTATATAATTAAGAAGACTCTTTGTTTAAAGGTATCTTATATAAAACCAGAATTATAAAATTATACACTGAAAACATTATCACAAAATTTATTACATTTACATGCAAAAATTAATAGAAAATTGTATAGAAATTCACATACAAAACTTAATAAGTGTATACAGATTCTTCTACGTGTATACAGCTTTTTCTATAGTGTGGACAAGTTTTACTGGCAATGGTTAAAAGAATAACTACGGAACATTGCGACATTCTAGCTATCCAGTACACAATCTAGCTTATTTGGAATATTTCTGTAATAGGGGTTTAATAAAATATTTGATAAAAATATTTCAAATTAAACTCCATATTGAGTATATTTATTTACAAGAAAGATCATAACAGTTTTGTCAGTAAAATCTTTATTTTTCCCACAAAGCATGCCAAGATGACAGTTGAATAACTTGTACTCTGTCTTTCTGTTCAACAGACTGAGAGTTCGATTTAAACCTTGCAGATGTTTGTAGTGGTTCAGAATCTGTATGTTATAAGCCGTAAATGTAAGCGACATCTACCATTGTGCGAAAAAAAAAAAAAAAAAAAAAAAAAAAAGAAAATAGAAAAACAATTTTATTTTCATTCACCATGGTAAGGAGAGCGCCAAAATATCCCACTTCTAAAATATTATTATTTTCAAATTCTGCTTTCTTTACATGACGTAGATTTCTATAAACGGTTCTAAGAAATAGATTTGAAAATAAGAATGAAGATTTTTTGCCTACATTGCGGATAATAAGTGAACATCTACAGCAAGGCTGTCCAGACCAAATTCGATCCCGGGCCAATACAAATTACTAAACAGATTGGAGAGCCGCACAAATAAATTTTTTTTAAAGAAAATGTTTAATAGCGTTTAATGTAGTTACTATGTAACTGTTACATTCAATTGTATTAGTGCTTCACATTAATTTATCTTTTACAATCCTTTCAATATCAACATACATATTAGTTGTTACCAGACGCAGTGCAAGTGTAAGTAAATCATCTGACAGTGAAGATAATCTATATTTAGATTTTATAAAATTCATTGTGGAATATGTACTTTCATTAAGATAGGTACTGGCCATCATGAAACCCATTTTTAAGACAAGATTGGTTAATTTGGGGAAACGCTCGCCAAGGAGCTTAAAAAAATCTATTCCAGGCTCTGTCCTGCTCTTGTAAAAGGGATCTGATTGTAAATAACATAATTCCAATTGATAATCAGTGTCTACACTTTCAACTGCAATTCTTAATAAATGAGTGAAAAGTGATTTATCACTCTCTAATTCATTAAAATATGCAAATCGCTGCTGAAACTCCTCAATTACATCGTCAATATACTTCAGGTGATCCTTAAAAGTACATCCTTCAAAATTTTCCATCTCTGTGTAATGTTCTTTACAACTCGGAAAAAAAGATAACTCATTTTGTTCTAGTGACGTTTTGAACAATTTTAGTTTATTTCTAAAACCATTCACATATCCATACGAATTGGCAATATTGTGATTTTTGCTTTGTAACTTCAAATTTAATTTGTTCAAGTGTTGTGTTATATCAGTTTAAAATGCAAGATCAGCCAGGAATAAAGTATCTTGCATACAATTTTTCAATTCGGAAGTGCTTGATTTTATTTCATTTTTTAAAATACAGGTATTTCTTTTCGTAAAACAAAATAATGTTCAAGGCACAGCCCAGCACTAAGCCATCTTATTTCGGAGTGTAATAACAAATCTCCATAAGTCATTTCAATTTCATTTAAAAAATCTCGAAATTTTCATCGAGTCAAGACTTTGTTTCCGCCTCTAATGAGACTTGTTATTCTAACAAAAACTTTCATGGCATTCGTTTAGTTCAAAGATTTTCTTCATAAAGCTTGCTGGTGTATGATGCAGTGAAACAACGGGCAATTAATGCCATTTTCTTTAGGAAATCCGGCGAAACCTGTCTCTGTTCCCGTCATAGCTTTTGCTTCGTAAGTTGTAATGCAAGAACATTTTTGAAATCCTCCGTAGTCGATGACAGTTTTATTGATAGCTAGATAGATATCTGCGCCTTTAGTTGTTCCGGGTAACAGTATCAAATTCAACATTTCCTTCTTAATCTTTTGAAATGTAACGAATAAATATTAATAATTGACTGATATCTATCTGGTCAGCGCTTTCATCCAAACATATTGAGTAGTATTCGCAATCCAAAATGCAATCACACAATTTTTTCGAAACATATTAGCCCATATCACCTACTGCTCGCGCCACTGTTTGGTGAGATAATGCTACAGATTCAAACTTTTCCGCCAACTTTGGCTGCATGAAGCGTTGAGCCATTGAAACTGCGCATTGTTTCATTAAAATCCCATCCATGAATGTTTTTTTGATTTGGCTAATAGTAAAAAGACTTCATAAGACGCAGCCAAACTTTGTCCATCATCCGTACTTACTTTTGAAAACATACTTGTTTGATGTATTAGTTTTTTTTTATACTCGGCTGCAATAGTTTTTCTTGCTTCACCTATATGTTTTTTGTACTTTTCTTCATGCAAAATAGTATAGTGTCGTTTCACATTGTATTCCTTATTCACCGACAATCATACACTGAACTTTATTGTTATTGTTGCAGATCAGATAGTCTATAATTTCCATTTTTCATTAAATGCATGATTTTCATCACTTACTTTTCACTTCTTCAAAGACATAATGAGGCTTGTTATTTTGTACAAAAGAGCTCTGTTTACTCTTTAATTAACCCACAAGTTTAAATTGACAAAAGAAATAAATGAAGAAGTACACACAACGAGTTTACTAAATAGCTACTACACAACACTCGTTGCGTCAAATGACAGCCAATAAATAAACGACGGCCAGTGTTGTTTCACTCTCCAATCGATGGATGGTTTGTGGAGAATGCAATGCTATTAATCAATCAGTTACCATTTTAATTTTAATGTCGAATCGGGCGGCTTTTGAAAAGCGGTGCAACTTCTGTAATTCTGCGCAACGGTCCTGAGTGGAGACAGACATCTGCGCGTCGTGAATAAGGCTCTAGACATGAGTCGGGACGGGACTCATAAATACGTACGTAAAAATACGATTCTATATTTTATTTATTTATAATACCATATAAAAAATAAAATCATTTCTACCAACAAAATTTGAAAAAAATGGAAAAATTGATTCTTTCTTTATAATATTTAAGAACCGAACCGCGGGCTATGCTTTGGGCAGAGCTGATCCAAAGCATCCTCTATTTTCGATAAAATATAACATTCAACAATACAGGCAAAACGGCGGCGATATTAACACAAACAACAAACGGTTCAAACTTTTTTTTATATTTTACTTGATGTTTTTTTTATTAAATTGATAATTTTTACTTTATTACTTTCTCTCTTTCATTTATAGGAAATAAAATTTTAAATTTAGAATTAAATATTAATTTTACTACTTCAAATCTCTAATCATATTCCGTTTTTTTTCCATGAGTAAGGACTCAATTTCGATGGTTTACATTCATTGCGTTAAGATGGTAGTTAAATTATTTAAGCTTTGTCCTTCAACAGCTAGTGTCTTTAGAAGTGCTTAGCCAATATTCAGAAATTCAGACTTTAATATTAATAGTAGATATAGAGCTCTCTTTGGATAGATTCATTTAAAGCTGTATGTCCCTGATGCCTTATTAAGTTAGCTCTTGTACGTAAAAAAATTACCACAGAACACTCCAGCCAAAATTAAATTAAAATAAGGCTTTTCTAATTTTGTTCTATCCGTCATGTTTTTGATTTTTTTATCCGATTTTCTTTTTTCAACTCTCACTTCTTTAACACAAGTGACCTCATTCAACTCGGATTTACAATTTATAAGTTTATTCCAAACCATTAAAAACATCCTTGTTAAGTTGGGAATTGAACCAGTGAATTGTTCTGAAAGACAGCGCTAACTAGTTCTGTTGGAAAAATATCGAAATTCCTTATTTTCTGGATACAAGAGCGATGGCTTTATCCATCAGTATACATAACTCCCTTTTTCTATTTTCAACACAACTGCCAGCTTACCAAATTCTGAATTTTTTTGATGACAAAAAATACTGTCAAGATGACTTATTGTGACGTGTCGTGATGACGTAAATACTAAGGTTTCCAAAATAGAATTTCTTATAATTCTCCATCTCTATGGCGTAATAAAAGCCAAATTACTAGATAAATAAGAAAATCTTCCAAAAAATCCTCAAATTTAGAATTTGGCATCCTGGATTATGGCGATATCTCTGTGCCTTATTTTCTTTACGAAACATTATTCCCTGAGTTTTTTCACTTTCATTCGCAAAAATGTACCTGCTTAGATTAATGCATTTAAAAAATTTAATATATATATATATTTAATACATTAAGCAAAATCTTTTTATTCACTTCTAATAATATCTTATTAATGTTGATAAATAAACACGAATTAGAGCATTTTCTTGTTCTTTTATGAAGAATATGTTTAGTTACTCTAGTAATATTTGAATTCTAACTTTTAAACTTTTAAAATAATATTCTCTCAATCAAAAAAGCAGTATTGTTTATAAATACTGCATATTTACAAAAATGGTCTAAAATTTTCAATCTGTATCTTTTTCTCTTAGAAGAATAGAAAATATGTTAGGTTAACGGAGCACAGTATGCAAGAAAAATATACCAAAATGAATAAATTATATTTAATTTCTTATTTGATCGAGCATTTCTTCTGTAAATATTGTAAATACAATCATAGTGATTCCGCGATCTTAAATAAAGCTAGGTTTCTAGTAACGAATTTAAAGAACTATTAGAATTTGAGATATTTCATTACTGTCTACTGCAAGCCATGTTTCATTTAAACTGGAAACGATTCAAGTATTAGCTTATTAGCTCCAAGTGAAAATATGTGATTGATTTAGAGTTCTTGGATCGCAATTAACTGCCATATTTGAAATAATGAGTTCCAATCGGTTGGTCGATTCTCGCAGAATTAGTGACGTGACTACAACTTGCAACATTCCAACTTCTAATGAAATGTAAATTATCGTCACAGTAGTTGATTAAATCGAATACGTCTCATCATCAATATTTTTTTTTATCGGAGAAAATATCTTAGATTCTTCGTGTGATTGAGTTTATACATTTTCACGACACGAATATAAGTTTCGAAATAATTTTAACGCTTATTAAAAGAAAATGAATTTCGGATTGGTTACTACTTTTTTTTGTGAACAGTTTTTTGAGATCTTTAAACAGGATTTATTGTTGCATGAATTGATAAAAAAATTATAGACAAAAAATTAGAAGCTTACACACGCAAAATATTATATAAACGTGTCATAGGGAAAGTATTAACTATTTTAGAAGATAATTGAAAGCAAAATTTCAAAAAGCTGGCAGAAGAATTTATTACAGAATTGTAACAAAAAAAAAAAAAAACTTAGTGTTTTTTTAAAAAAATGTTAGCGAAATAAATCTAAATTAAATTAAGAATATATTTAAAAAGTGTGTATTGATAAAGTAAAAGAAAATATCATAATTCGATCATGGTTACTTTATAAAATACATTTTTCACGCCTGTAAAGGAATTAAATTTGATTTCAAAGGCTATCAGGTTGAAAGGGGAATTAGTTATAAGCATTTGTAGAGTCTAATGTCTCTTTGCTAGTAGGATGATATGAAGTTTGAAGAGGGGAGGAAGGTATATCAAATGAATATAGCAATTAAGTATATATTTTGAAAAATTCTGAGTCACGAAGTAGTTGGTTCTATTTAGCTATTTAAGTTGATAAAAATAACCAGAAGAGAATGATAAAAATAAAAAGCAACATATATTATGTGTTGGTGTGGCATGGAGAAGAGGATACTTGACAAGTTTCGACTTTATCCCTTTATCATGGGTATAAATGATACGATTATGTTTATCGACTTTAATCGTAGAAATATGCCGCCAGAAACGCGTATCATAATAACCTAAACATAAAAGAAATAATCGAAGGCACATTTTTTGCTTAATAAAACAAGTTCTGTTAAGAGTTATTGTAACTTGTAAATATTATGAAAATGTTATTTTCACAATGGTTCATATAGATTGTAATAAAGTAAAAGATTACGGTGGTATTAATTCTATGAAAAGATAATCATTTTTATGTTTACATTAAAAATACTAAATAATAAATTTTATTGAAATTGTTTTGATATAAATTAGACTTCAAGAATTTTTTTGAACTATGAGTTTATATTGCAATACCGTATACAGTTTTGTTCATATTGTTAGAGCAAAGCAAATAAATTTAGAAAAAAATATATATTAAGTTTATGTATTTTTAAAGTATAGAAAATATAGTTTATACAGTTTTTGAGATATATTATTCAGTATATTTCTCTGTACATTTTAAAAAGTGTTTCAGAACGAAGATTATTTGATTGGAAAATTTTTCCAATTAACACAAAAGAAATTGTTAAATATTTTGCAAAAGTACATTCCTTATTTAAATTCAAAGAATATTTTTAAACATTTATAAAAAAAATAATCAACTGATAACATAATTCTATCATTATCCTTTTACCTGTAGTTACAAAGGGTCTCTTTCAGTCTTTTCTAAAACAATGCCCGCCCATTTGAAGTGTTAGTTCATTTTAAATTTAATGATGATGGAATCCAGAGTTAACTATTTGCGTGTCGAATGAATTCTACCAATAATTGCCTTTTGAAAATATATATAAATACTTTAATTAAAACGAAGTTATTTAAGTAATTAAGATGGATATGCGATATAAAATTTTTTCCACATTAATATATATCAAGAATTCTCAA